>MU968317.1:15580893-15931137 GCA_034641835.2 Pinus albicaulis
AGATTTTAATCATTTCCCAATATGAATCCTTCAGGTTTTTCTATATAAACTTCTTCTTCAAGATCACCATTGAGGAAAGCAGATTCGACATCCATTTGATAAAATTTGATTTGTTGAAAACTTGAAAAAGCAAGAAACATTCTTATGGCTTCAAGTATAGCTACAGGAGCAAAAGTTTCTTCAAAGTCTATACCTTCTTATTGTTGGGTATACGACCAAAGTCCCACATTGACTAGAAGTGGGGAGGATCATGGGCATATAAGGATGGAAAAATATCTCCATTGGTATGAGGCCTTTTGGGGTAAATCCCATAAGCAAAGCCATGAGGGCTTAGGCCCGAAGTGGACAATATCATACCATTGTGGAGATATGTGGTGTCCAGAAACCTACATTTGGTATCGGAGCTGTTTCGGCTTCAAGGGGACGCCTTTGTTGTTGAGGGTTTTTTGCTCGGGCCTGTGGTAGACCTTGTTCAGTGGGAGATCTGCAGGATCGATTCTTGCGGTGAAAGAAGATGGCGAGCGGCGGAAAGATAGAGATCGATAAATTTAATGGTCAGAGTTTTGAGTTGTGGAAACTCAAGATGGAGGATCTGCTGGTGGATAAAGATCAGTGGATCGCGGTAGATCCAGGTACTAAACCAACGGCGATGTCAGATGAAGACTGGAAGAAACTGGATCGGAAGGCTAAGAGCACAATACGGTTGTGTGTCTCAGATTCAGTATTGTTGAATGTATCTGGGGAAGGTACGGCGAAGAACTTGTGGGAAAAGCTAGGGACTTTGTACCAATCTAAGTCTCTAGTGAATAAATTGTTCCTACGGAAAAAGCTGTATAACCTGAGGATGAAGGATGGAGACTCGGTGACAGAGCATCTGAACACCTTCAATACTGTGGTAAGTCAGCTGTCATCTGTTGATATTAAAATCTCAGATGAAGATAAGTGCATCGGCTTGTTGTGTTCTCTACCAGATTCATGGGACAGTCTGGTTATTGCAATAGGTAGCAATACAACTACCTTGAATTTTGATGACATTGTCTCAGCCTTGCTGTCGGAGGAAATGAGACGGAGAAATATGGAGGGTCAGAATGGAGATGCCTTATCTGTACGAGGAAGGTCCCGGAATAGAAACAAGAATAAGGTTTCGAGTGGGAGATCTAAATCTAGAGGGAGATCTAAATCTCCTGGAAAGTTTGTAAAGGTGTGCTGGAAATGCGGAAAGGAAGGGCACTACAAAAAGGAATGCAGATCTAAAGCTCCTGAGAAAGGAAAGGGATCTAATGAAGCTCCTTCTGCAGAGGCAAAAACCACCTCGGATGAAGGTGGGGATGTGTATTTGGCTTCTTCTTAAAATACACATGTAGATCATGAGTCATGGTTGATTGACTCAGGTGCATCCTTTCACTTCACTCCCCATAGGGAGTGGTTCTGCGAGTATGAGAAATATGATGGTGGTGATGTCTTCCTAGGGGATGATAAGAAGGCCAGAATCATCGGACGTGGAAAGGTCAAGCTGAAGCTTCAAGGTGGAAGGATTAGAACACTTCCTGGTGTTCTGCATATTCCTGCATTGGCCAGAAATCTGATTTCTGCAAGCAAGATGGATGATGCAGGTGTAAAAACAGTGTTCGAGAAAGATGCCTGCAAGATGGTTCGGGGAGCACTGGTATTAATGCGGGGAGTTCGGACTGGAACTCTGTAAAAGCTACAAGGTAGCACTATTATTGATGGGTGTAACAGTTCTGTGGTTCCTGAAAGTGGGATGGAAAGTCTAGCTGTCTCTGGAGAAAAGACCATGCTATGGCATCAAAGGCTTGGACATATTGGAGAGAAGGGCCTTCGGATACTACATAGAGATGGTATGGTAGAAGGTATGTCTAATTGTTCTCTGGATTTTGATTTCTATGAAAATTGTGTATATGGGAAGCAGAATCGGGTGAGTTTTCCTTCTGGTGCTAAGAGGGCAAACAAGATATTAGAACTTGTGCATAGTGATGTGTTTGGACCTGTGTAAGTTCCATCACTGGGAAAGTCTGTGTACTATGTTTCATTCATAGATGACTTCTCAAGGAATACATGGATATTTCTTGAGGAAGAAATCTGAAGTCTTTGAAAAATTTAAAGAATTTAAGGCTCTGGTGGAAAACCAGACAGAGAAGAAGATAAAGGCATTGAGGACAGATAATGGTGGGGAGTTCTGCAAGAAGGAATTTGAAGAGTTAGCAGAAGTTTGAGCATAGCACAATTTCTACTCCATATACACCTCAGCAAAATGGAGTTGCAGAAAGAATGAATAGAACACCGATGGAAAAGGCAAGAAGCATGCTCAGTGGTACCGGGTTAGGACAAGAATTCTGGGCAGAGGCAGTGGAGACTGCATGTTACTTAGTTAACAGATCACCTTCATCAGCGTTGGAGGATAAGACCCCACATGAGGTATGGACTGGTAAAAAACCCTCTATTTCACATCTAAGGGTATTTGGATGTGATGCATATGTACATGTTCCAAAGGAGAAAAGGACCAAGTTGGATAATAAATCTGAAAGGTGCATCTTTATTGGGTATAAGGATGGTTTAAAGGGTTACAAGCTTTGGAACCCAGAAACAAGGAAGGTTGTGTACAGTAGAGATGTGGTGTTTAGAGAAGTGAAAGATGTTGTTAAACATGAAGTCCTACCAAAGGAACCTGAGAAGATAGAGTTTGAGCTAAAGGAGGATGAATCAGACTCTACAATAGAAGAAGACTCAAAAGATGAAGAGCCACAAACTCCAGCTTTTAGAAGATCAGTTCGGGAAAGAAGGCAACCAGAAAGGTATAGTCCATCTACTTTCTGTTTAGGTTTTGCCTTAACTATAACTGATGATGAACCCAGAACTGTCAGGGAGGCAGTAGATTCAGAGGATGGAAAAATATGGAAGGAGGCCATGGTTGATGAAATGGAATCCTTGCACAAAAATGAGGCATGGGATATAGTGGAGTTGCCGGCTGGAAGGAAGCCCATCGGGAGCAAATGGGTGTTTAAAAAGAATATGAATGTAGAAGGCAAGGTGGAGAAATACAAAGCTCGGTTGGTAGCAAAAGGTTATTCCCAGGTGCCGGGAATTGATTTTGGTGATATTTTTTCTCCTGTTGCCAAGGTTACTTCTATTAGATTACTTTTATCTGTTGCTGCTGCATTTGATTTTGAGATAGAGCAGATGGATGTGAAGACAACATTTCTTCACGGGGATCTAGAAGAGGAGATCTACATGAAGCAACCTGAAGGCTTTATGGTGAAGGGTAAGAAAGAACTAGTATGCAGGTTGAAGAAGTCTCTGTATGGGTTAAAACAGTCACCAAGGATGTGGTATCAGAAATTTGATACCTATATACGGGGACTTAGCTTCACCAGAAGCAAGGAGGATTACTGTGTTTAGTTTAAATTAACTAGTGACCGTGTTATTTATTTGGTCTTGTATGTGGATGATATGTTGTTGATTGGAAATGACAAAGAAATTATCCAAGATTTGAAGACCCAACTGTTCTCCAAATTCGACATGAAGGATCTTGATGCTACAAACTATATTTTGGGCATGGAAATTAAGAGAGATCGGGCAAAGAGGAAGCTCTGGTTAAACCAGAGGAAGTATGTCGAGACTATATTGCGGAGGTTCAATATGCAGGATAGTAAACCGGTGAAGGTTCCTATTCCTGTAGGTGTAAAGCTGTCTGCTGAACAGTGTCCCAAGACACAAGAAGAAGAGGAGTATATGTCCCGTGTTCCATATGCAAGTGGAGTGGGTAGCCTGATGTATGCAATGGTCTGTACTAGACCAGACATTGCACATGTAGTGGGAGTATTGAGCAGGTTTATGTCAAACCCAGGGAAGGAGCATTGGACAGCAGTGAAGCGGGTTTTCAGATATTTACGTGGCACTAGTGATTATGGCTTGTACTACCAGGGAAGACCAGGATTGGAAAGAATGTTGGACATTCGTGATTTTGTTGATGCAGACTGGGCTGGAGATCTGGACCAAATAAGATCTACAAGTGGGTATGTGTTTAGCCTATTTGGAGGTGCAGTCAGTTGGATGAGTAAAAGACAGTCTGTAGTGGCGCTTTCAACTACAGAGGCAGAATACATAGCAGCCACTCATGCAAGCAAGGAAGCAGTTTGGTTGGAGAGATTGTGTTCAAGTATGGGGTTGGTACAGCAAGCTATAAGGATAGACTGTGATAGCCAAAGTGCAATTTTCTTGGCTAAGAACCCTGCTTATCATTCAAAGACAAAGCACATTGATGTTCAATATCACTTTGTGAGAGATATAGTTGAGGCTAAAAGGGTGTTGCTGGTAAAGGTGGACACTTTGAAGAATGTTGCAGATGCATTGACGAAGTCTGTGAGCACTCAAAAGTTCTCTTGGTGTAGAGAAACAATGGGTGTTGAAGAATTGGCCAAATGAGTAAGCTCTCCTGTGGCCCCCCGTGGAAAGAAAACAACAAGTGGGAGAATGTTGGGTATGTGTTATATTCTTTCCACGATTAGCCCCACGCGCTGTATGTTGCGTCGGGCATAGTTGGGGGGTCATGAGGGGCGAAGCAGTCCCCACCGTTGGGTCTGGGGCAGCGCCCCGGCCAAAATTTGTTTTTTGTGCGGACCCACTCATAGGCGGATCCGCCCATGGTTTTGTGCATGGTTTTGCACATGGTTTTGGGGTTCGATGGTTTTCAGCCCCTGGTATTTTGTAGATCCGGTCAAGGGAACTACGGTTATGTTCTAATCCAGGGTTAATGGATTGGGGTTTATGTATGCTTCGGCATGTATATCTATGTGTTGTAACACTAAAAGGAATATAATGAAAAATCAAGCTGGTCGTCCCGATTTGGGATCCAGGGGAAAATCTCTGTGTTTATCTGTTTTATGTTTTATGCTCTTGCTATTGTTTATTTTCTGTTATAATAATCATGTGTAGATATTTCTGTTTAGGGTTAAAACCTAAAAGTGGTATCGGAGCCATGCCCCGAAGTTAGCGAAGTGGATGAATCCTCGAATGTCGAACGAAGGTGGTGGGCCCCGGTAATATCATGATGGGATCCATGGATGAGCTTGGTTAGACAGGCGGTATGCTCCTGATTCTTCATGGACGTGTCCTGGTCCCAACACGGTGAAGAGGAGTTGACCTGGGATAGAGCAAGCTCTCAAGGTAGGTGGTGCTCCATGTAAGGCGTGTGTTTCCGACGCATTGGAGTGGAGAATCCTAGTTGGTAGAGAGTGGACGGATGGATAATCGTTTGAGGGGAGGCTCGATGGTCCTTTGTTCAAGGGGAGGATTGTTGGGTATACGACCAAAGTCCCACATTGACTAGAAGTGGGGAGGATCATGGGCATATAAGGATGGAAAAATATCTTCATTGGTATGAGGTCTTTTGGGGTAAAGCCCATAAGCAAAGCCATGAGGGCTTAGGCCCGAAGTGGAAAATATCATACCATTGTGGAGATATGTGGTGTCCAGAATCCTTACACTTGTTGAGTATACCCTTTGCAAACTAGTCTAGCTTTGTTTCTTATAACGTCCCCATTCTCATTTAGCTTGTTCTTGAATATCCATTTGGTTCCAATGACATTTTTATCATGTGGTCTTGGTACCAATTCCCAAGTGTGGTTCTTTTCAATTTGATCAAGTTCTTCATTCATGGCCTGAATCCAACATTCATCTTTGCTAGCTTGATTTACATTGTGTGGTTCAATCGTGGATAGAAATGCCAGATAGATAGGAGATCCCACAAAATTCCTCCTTGTTTGTACACCTGATTCCTTGTCTCCCAAAATTTGAGATTCAGGATGATTCTTTTGAACATATCTAGATGGAGCCTTTCCAGTTAAATCATCTTCAGGTTCTTCATTGGATCCACTGTCTATATCATTTCTATTTTATGTAGAAGGACAAAGGTCACCATCATCTTCTTCTGTTGTTTGTCTTTCTTCTTTAGGGACTGCATGAGACTCTTCAATAACAACATCAATACATTCAAAAATCTTTCGAAGCCTTTTATTGTAACATTTGTATGCCCTACTTGTAGATGAGTAACCAAGAAGTATTCCTTCATCTGATCTAGGTTCAAACTTGCCAAACTTTTCATCATTATTTTTGATAAAGCATTTACTTCCAAAAACTCTAAAATGTTTCACAGAGGGAGAATTACCATACCAAAGTTCATATGGAGTTTTGTCACTATTTACCCGAACATGTGCCTTGTTAAGAATATTTGCTGCTGTGTGAGCTGCTTCTCCCCAAAAAATATCAGGTGTTCCGGAATCATCAAGCATAGCTCTAGCCATTTGTTGAATTGTTCTATTCATTCTTTCTGCTAAGCCATTTTGTTGTGGAGTGCCTGCTACAGAAAACTATCTTTTATGCCATGTTGTTCACAAAATTCAAAGAATTCATTTGATGTATATTCTCCTCCTCGTCAGATCTAAGACACTTGATTTTTAGATCTAATTCATTTTCAACCAGCGCTTCGAAGATCTGAAAATTTTCAAATGCTTCATCTTTGTGTTTGATCAACCCAATCCAACACATTCTAGAGAAGTCATCAATGAATAAGATATAGTATTCTTCACCACGTGGTGAATTTTTCTTCATAGGACCACATATGTCAGTATGAATGAGTTCAAGAGGCTTACTTGATGATCCTTCCTTGGCATTGAATTGCACTTTGGTTTGCTTACCAGATTGACAGGATTTGCATATGATACTTTTAGGTAGAGAAATATTGGGAAGACCACGAACAACATTAAGTTTGATTGTTTTTTTGATTTGAGAGAAGCTTAGATGCCCCAACCTTCTATGCCATAGCCAGTTTTCTAAAGATTTACTCAAGTAACATTGTTCCTTGCAATTCTTCAATACATATAGGTTGCTTGGAGTTCTTTTTCCTTTTATAATTTTTTTACCTGTATCAAGATCACGAACCACACATTATTTTGAACTAAAGACAAATTCAGTTCCTTGATCACACATTTGACTTACACTTAACAAATTATGCCTTAATCCATCCACATACATGACATCATTAGCCTTCACCTTTTCTTTTAGAAACACATACCCTTTTCCTTTAATTACAACAGGAGTATCATTTCCAAAAGTAACTTTCTTTTCCTTTTCTAGAGCACTATATGCACGAAGTTTGTGTTTATCACCTGTCATGTGTCTCGAGCATCCACTATCAATGTACCATTTATTTTCTTCACCTTCCGTAAATAACGCTATGCCACAATTTTCAACCTGTGATTCCTTCTTTTTCCATATTTTGGATTTTGAAGGAAGATGCTCTTTTGGCTGAACTTTGCTCCTGCATTCAGATTCTTCATGCCCATAGTTATTGCAATAAGCACATTCAACTTCATTTATAAGAGGAGAAAATTTGTTATAGGTATTCTTCTTTGTTTCAATATCAACCCTTTTCTTTCTTGCTTCTCTTGTCATGATGGTTTTATATGAAACACATTGAGCAGCTTTATGGCCAAAATTGTGACATGAGAAACATTGTCCATTGAAGAAGAAATTTCCGCGATCATGAAATCTTCTACTTGAATTTACCTATTGATTGGGGCTTCTTTGAAAGATATTCCTGTTAGTGTTCCTTGCATTAAGATGATCATGCTTTACCTGTAAGATTCTTTATTCCCTTGCTGAGTGGCAGAATTTTGTAAACTAGCTGTAGCTGCTTTTAGATAATTTGGTGCTGAAGCTTGAGAAGATTCTCCAATATATCCAAGACCTGTCTTTATAAGAGGAGAACGTTGTACCTTGATAATCTCATCTAAGGTTTCAGATCCTTTAGCAAATCTGAAATTCAATGTCTTTGTTTTCTCAAATTATTTTCTTACACTTACCACTTCACATTCTAATTTCTCATTGTGTTTCTTTGCCTCTTCAACCTGCTTTTCCAGATTCTCGATGGTTATTTTCCTTTCTTCTAAGAGAACTCTATATTCTTCTAAGATAATTCTGATTTGTTCTAAGCGTATTTTGAGTTGATTGTTCTCTTCAAGAAAATCAGTGTCCTCTAGAGCATCCACAAAAGTATCATTTTCTTCTTTAGATTCAAAATCCATGAGAAGTCTAAGATCTTGTTCACATTCTTCCTCACTATCAGATACCCCATCACTGTCATCATGAGTATAGTAACTTCTTCTAGTGCTAGACCGGTTCTTATTTCTAGTTACTTCTTTTCCTTTTGTAGGTGTTTCTTTATGAGGACACTTAGCAGCATAATGACCAACTCTTCCACAATTAAAACATTTGAAAGGAAGCTTACCTCTAAACCGTCCTGTACAAAGTTGAAGTTTCTTTACAAAATTTGCCTCATCTTCTTCCGAAATATATCCTGATCCTTCTGCTTCTTGTACTTCTTTCCCTTTTGTAGAAGCTCTAAAAATAGTTTCTTTGACTTTAGATGGTCATCCTCTTCTCATTTCATATGCAGTCAGTATGCCATGAATTTGCACCACAGTAAGATTTTGAAGATCCTGTTTTTCTTCAAGAGGAGAGACTTTTGACTCAAATTTTGCCGTTAGCGATCTCAAAATTTTCTCAACCAAAGTAGTTTCAGGTATTGTTTGTCACAGATTTTTCATACGATTTACAACATCATCAAGACGTAAAAATAAACTGGCAATACTCTCATCACTATACATCTTTAAATTTTCATATTCAATTCTGAGAGTTTGGAGTTTTGCACTTTTTACCTTTGCATCACCTTCATAACTCAGAATGATTTTGTCCCATATTTCTTTTGCTGTATTCAGCTGCATGACTTTGACAAATTATGATTCTGTTAGACTTCTTGTTATAGCATTGACCGCTTTTGCATTTGATTCATAATTCTTCCTTTCAGTTGGATCTGTTGGTGTAGCAACTGGATATTGATATCCTTGTTCAACAATGGCCCATACATCTGCTCCCATAGACTGAAGAAAGGATCTCATCCTCATTTTCCAGAAGATTAAATTGCTTCCATTGAAGAGCGGAGGCTTGATAGATGTTGTTCCTTCTTGATAGCTCATCTTGCTTGATCTTCCTTCTAGCGGCTAAGCTTTTTCAGAGGGACTTGCTCTGAAACCAATTGTTGGGAAAAATACTGAGAGGGGGGGGTGAATCAGTATTTAGTGCAGACAATCAAACTTTTAATTTTTCCTTTCTAAAACCCATACGCTACTTTACTGAAGGAAACTAGCGTATATACGTGGATATCCTTTACAGAACTCACGTATGTCCAGAGATATAATTATGAGTTTGAATCTTAACTCAGATCATTGCATTATTCATTCATCATATATTTCAAAAACTGTAAACAGGTGCAGACATAACAGAATAATCATCACACATATGCAACACACATGAACACCAGGATTTTTTAGGTGGAAACCCAATTAGGGAGAAAACCACTGCTGTTGTCGTTTCAGCCTTAAAAATTTATTATTAAGAAAACTTCTTACAATCATGTACTGGTGCAGAATCAAACCAGCATGCAGGCACCCACCTGCAGAAGGCTACAACCTTCTCTCATTTACCAGCCTATCCTGGAAGGGAGCTACAACCCCCTGCTCTCATTTACCAGCCTCTCCTGGAAGGGAGCTACGACCCCCTGAACTCATTTACCAGCCTCTCCTGGAAGGGAGCTGCAACCCCCTGACTGAAGGCTTCGGCCCTCAGCACCACTGTAGACCACGTTTCATCAATTTTAAAACTGGAACAAATAGCTTCAACACAACCCTTCACTTATCAACAATCATACCTTACTCATTGCTTCAAACAGAACAGTGAGACCACTATAACCAGAATATCAGATATAACCCAGACTTCAGAATAGATATGCAGAAACACATTCAACCTTCAGCAACCATTAGATCAGAAATCATACGCACTTTTAATTAATCAGACCCACGTATATACGCGCTTTCCAGACGATGAACCCACGTATGCTTCAGTGCATTTTTAGGGAAAAACCTTAACTGCGCATACGCGCTTTTCCTTCCACAGAACCACATATACACGCGCTTTTCATGAAACGAACCTGCGTATAGATCTATAAAAGATAAACTTTGCAGCACAGACCAGATCTATAAACTTACCCAGATTTCTTCAATCTCTTCAACAGGATTGCGCCAGGTCTTCTTCAGTTCTTTTCAGATCATCCTTGACATTCACCATTTCTAGATCTAGAGATCTTGAGCCTTCATCATGTTCATAGGTGCATCATAGATTCAGATCTATCAATTAGGAACAGGGTTCATCCATACAGATATACTTCAGAGTGAAGTATTCATCAAAGTGCAGACACTTGCACACCTTTTTCACAATGATTTTCTTCTCCTTATATAGGGTTACCCTTCATCAATACCATGAGTCAAAACCACATAACTTCCAATGGTATTCCTGGACGGGATCACATAGGCGAACCATCATTCAATACAATGGGTCAATACCATGGTAGTTACCCCTGGTTTTACAAATTTAGAGCGCTTTTTCCCATACGCGACTTGGCACGTTATTTCCCGTGTGCATACGCTACTTTGTCTAGAAAAATCCGCGTATGCCTTGAGACATACTCTTTTCATCATGTTCTAGTACATACTGACATTCCTTCCATCATTACCTTCTGTACTTATTGTAGATACATCAGATTTACATCATTTAACAAGTTCATCAAGTCAAGAACAAATTCGTCAAGTCGGTTGCCATCAAGGAAAACACTCTGCATCATATTGCCAACAGATAGAATCGCTCTTATGAGGTGCATGTATCCCTTACCTTATGGAGCTAACCCCTTGATGTGAGGAGCTTATCCCTTTGAAGGAGGATTCTATCCCTTCATAGTTGGAACAGAAAACCTCCTCTTTTCCACTATAAAAAGAGGCGTTGAGTAGCCTCAAGGGGAGTTGAAGCTATAAGATTTATGTTAAGGCCGATGAGGTTTAGAATCAGCTTGACCAAGATTTTTCCGAGGAGACATTACACCGCCTGTTCGAAGCTGAGGAGTGTAGAGCCGATTGCATAGAGATCCTACTCGTATTCTTAAAGTCTCAAATATCAAGGCTCAGGTTGTAATGATTTTCTTCTTTTGAGATTAATACAAATATACTCATTTTTCTCAATAAGCTTTCAGTTAATGGTTTATTTCATAGATTCCTTGATCACTATGATAAGCATGGTTTATGACAATGTCTATACAGGTGCTATGTAATATTTTTCTTGTTTGTGACTGCAGGTTTACGAGGAAAACTCCTTCAAGTGCACGAGGGACAACAACGACTTCAAACAAGCACTGGACATATGGTAAGTCTTTTACACCTCTATAGAGCTTTTTTAAACCTTACATGCTTAGAGAAAGATTAGTCTATTTGGCTGTTTGTTGCTAGATACTTTTAGTACTAGGGAGATCGGTCTTGTCTGCAAGAACGATTTATCTGACCAACAATGACAAATTTTAAAAATGTATATGGAAGTCTAAATCCTAAAGGGCTCTATGGTAAATGTGGATTGGGGTAGGGTCTTGGGTAGTCCATTTCCATCCCGTTGTAGGAAAACTAGAAGAAAATTAGATTGTGTCCATGACATAGGCACTCATATACAAGGGAGGTATTTATTTAGATGAAACACTCCTTTTATTCCTATATTCTATGATGTTTTTGGCTAAATTGTCAGATAATATATTTTCCCAATTCATAATTAAGGAATTGATTATTGCGACAATTAATGGGACCCAATCTATTGAAACATAGTGGTATCAGGTTTTGAAAACAATTTACACAACATACTGGCATCATAGAAATAATGAGAAGGAATTTGGGCAATTGGGTATGTACCGAGATTATCTTACTTCAAATTTCCTTGGTCTTCCTTCCATTCTTTTATGACTTTCATGAGGTTTGGACGCTCTTCTCTAAATATTGGCAGAAAAGCATTGTCATGTTTCTGCAGCGGGGAGGGTAGATGGTACATTTCTTGTAAATCATCTTCCCTGAAAGAACCAATATTATCGCCTCCTGAATCTTTAAAATTTCTATCTTCTATGTTAAGGTGGTCAATTAACCACTTAACCATGTCGATGTAAGGGAAAATTTTTGGCCTTACGGCTACCTTGTGGGCGAATGAACATGCAACGTCAAAATCAACTAGGTCTGAAGAAACAAATAATTATGCTGAATCAACTTTATCTATTACCATTGGATTTTCATTTTCTAAAATGGATACATCGCTTCCCATGACAAACTACCGCATTCCTTACTGTAGGTGGTGTCTGAAAATAGGGGAGACATGTTTGAGTCTTCAGTAGACAATGTTTGAGCAATCTCTTTGCCTTTCCTGTTCGTCTCTATTTCCTTCGTTCTGTTAGTTGGTTTCCTGATTTCAAGAAAACAGAGAAATCATTAAAAAATAAATGAAACATAGAGACAAATCCATCTTTAATTTATTTCAAACATGCAAAAATATGATATTAATATTTGATAATCATTTCAAAATCTAATCTCTTACACCTTTGCACTAAATAGATATCAATCAACTTAAGGCGTTAGATCTCGTATTTTGGTTTGATATGACATAATTCATTTCACATGCTTGAGTAATTAAACGCCATTAGTTCACATATCACAACTTATAACTTTTACCGTTTATGATTTTTACCCATAACTTTTGTGAAATACGATCTGCACAAATCGCACATCACAATTCTTATGTGGTAAACAAATTTTCTTTGGTTAAGTTATGTGAAATATGAATTATGCATTGAAGAAGTCAAGCGGGCATGCTTTATGGGACTTTAGAGCTTTACATTTATTTCTTTGTTGGCTTGTCGTGTCCGTGTAATCGCAACTTCTACCGAATTGCTTTATAAGTTGACCGTTTAAATGAGCTGCAATGTGATAAACAATATATAATGATGATTGAAGTGTTTGCAAGTTTTTAATATAACTTCAGAAAAGGCTTAGCGCATTTTGCAGCCTGCGTGACTTAGTCGATTTCATGTCTTTTGGGTTTTAAGTTATGTGGTTTTCGATGTGCTAAAGTGGATAAGTACAAATAAAACATTAGTTCTAATCTTTTTGTTTTAAAGCTAAAAAATAAATGAAAACGAATTTCCTAATTATCTCTAAAGGGTCCCCATTTATTAAAATAATTGGTGGGTGTTGTATATCACAACAATATACTACAAAAAAATTCTCCAAAAATAATTTTATGGTCTCATTCTTTAGCCTCATGAATGTTCCAAGGGAGTTAGTCAAACCAAATCGAAAAACCAACCATTCAAGCAATCCAACCTTCATCTTGAAAGAATTCTTCCATTTATAGCCCCCCCCCCCCCCGATCGGGATTTCTTGATAAAATCTCTTCAAATATATCTTTGTGAAATATTCACCCCCACTCAAATGATCCATAATATCCTCCATCCTTGGAAAATTAAATTATTATTTGATGGTTATCCTATTAATGTATCGAGAATTTGTGCACATCCTCCATTCACTTGTCTTCTTTAAATTCAATACAAGTGGTACATCACATGGACTCAAAATTTATCTTATCAATCCTCTATCAAGGAACTCCTATACCTTCTTATTTACATCCTCATTATATGTTGGATTCATCCTGTAAGGTGCCTTGTTTACTAATCTCAATATAGGAATCAATTCAATCTCATGAGAAATGCTTCTCAAGAAAGGTATTCCTTTTGCAAATTCATCAGTAACAATCTCCACAAATTCATCTAGAAAAGATTTAATTTCTGTCGATATAGTTCCTAATTTCACTTCCTTCAGCACAACCTTTGGAATCATTGCTAAACAAAATTTTCCATTCATTCCTCATGTAAAAACTCATTGGTTGAACATAACAGGATCTTGCTATTACATGTGTTGGTATTTCCATAAATTCCTAGTGCTATGGTTGTATTTTCCAAAATTGGGGTGAGTTTGTACCATTGTCCATCTTTCTTGAACTTATATGTATTATCTCGATCATCATGGTGAAATTGTTTTTCAACTAGCCACAATTTTCTTAGAAGTACGTGGCATGCATCCATATCAGCCACATCTCACAATACTTTCTCTTGAAGACTATCTATTTGAAAATTCACCAAGCATTTCTCAATAACAACCATCTATTTTCCCTTTTGTAACCATGAAAGTCTATAAGGATTTGGTGTTGAATATACTAAGAAGGGGCTGAATTAGAATTTTTCTTCAATTACTATTTGTAAGTTCATAAATAGTTAATTTATCATTAACATTAGTTCAACATAATTCAGCATCACAAGAACAGTAAAAAACACCATTCAATAATGCACAAACATCAAAACAGTAGAAAACATACTTTTAAGTGTAAAACCTTCCATGATAAAAACCATCAAACCAAAAATAGAAGAAAAGAGATATCAATGCCTTAGAAATCAGCCACTTTGAGGGGGAAACCTCCAATACATTACATGAATGAACAATGCTTGGATGATACAAATGACCAAAACCTCCTTCTATATATAGGAGTCCATGGGGCCACAATATTATCCTAGTGGGGCCACAATGTAATCCTATCTGACCTAACAATAATAATGTAAGGGCACAATAATAACAATATGGGGGGTTACAGGGGCACAACAATAACTATAAGGGGGGCTACACTAACATAATAAGGAACTACACTATTAATATAGGGACTTAACAACATCCTCCATTCACTTGTCTTCTTTAAATTCAATACAACTGGTACATCACATGGACTCAAAATTTATCTTATCAATCCTCTATCAAGAAACTCCTATACCTTCTTATTTACATCCTCATTATATGCGAGAGTCATCCTGTAAGGTGCCTTGTTTACTAATCTCAATATAGGAATCAATTCAATATGATGAGAAATGCTTCTCAAGAGAGGTATTCCTTTTGCAAATTCATCAGTAACAATCTCCACAAATTCATCTAAAAAGGATTTAATTTCTGTCAATATGGTTCCTAATTTCACTTCCTTTGACACAACCTTTGGAATCATTGCTAAACAAAATTTTCCATTCATTCCTCATGTAAAACCTCCTTGGTCTAACATAACATGATCTTGCTATTACATGCGTTGGTATTTCCATAAATTCCTAGTGCTAAAATTGTATTTTCCAAATTTGGGGTGAGTTTGTACCATTTTCCATCTTTCTTGAACTTATATGTATTATCCCAACCATCATGGTGAACTTGTTTTTTAAGTAGCCACAAATTTCCTAGAAGTATGTGGCATGCATCCATATCAGCCACATCTCACAGTACTTTCTCTTGAAGACTATCTATTTGAAAATTCACCAAGCATTTCTCATTAAAAACCATCTATTTTCCCTTTTGTAACCATGAAACTCTGTAAGGATTTGGTGTTGAATATACTAAGAAAGGGGTGAATTAGAATTTATCTTCAATTACTATTTGTAAGTTCATATATAGTTAACTTATCATTAACATTAGTTCAACATAATTCAACATTGCAAGAACAGTAAAAAACACCATTTAATAATGCACAAACATCAAAACAGTAGAAATCATACTTTTAAGTATAAAACCTTCCACAAGAAAAACCATCGAATGCTTCTTAATATTTTTATACAAAATATTTACATCAATTAGGAAGCTCCAACTTCCAATATTCTTAGCTCCAATTGACGGAGGCTCCAACACCCTATTTTACTGGTTCCAACCTTAAGGATGCCTGAATTCCTCGATTTACTAGCTACAACTGGAAGGACACTCCAACACCCTAGTTTACAAGCTCTAAGGTAAAGGATGCTCCAACACCCTATTTACCAACTTCAGCCGAAGGGTGCTCCAACGACCTAAGTAGGCTCTAACCTACCCTAGCACCACCCTGCCACCATAATATGGTGGTGGGCCACGTTTCAAAATTGTCAGACTGGATCTACCTCTATTCAACAAGATAAGTGCTACTAAAAACAAATTATTGAATCTGTATATATATAACATCGACACAATATCATCAGTAGAAAAGACATCTCTTTTTTCTAAGAAGATAAAATAAATTATACTCAAATATGGAATATAACAAACAAACCATTGAAATTTGTATATAATCATCAATGATAGCCTACACTCACAAACAATCATAATATTCATTTTCCAAATTGTTTCATACTAGTGCCACTATCAAAACCTAGCAGTGATCCATAAGTTAAGATGCAAGCTGAAGGGCCATCCTCGTCCTACTACATGTATGCTTCAAGTGTGAAAGATGTCCCAAATTCAAACCCAAATACAACAAACCAAGCTTAATTTCTACAAAATCTCTAAACCACCATTGTTCACTTAAGCCATAGTTCTTCAACACAACTCAAATGTTGTGTTGATGAGGAAATTTTTTCATTAATATGTCTACAAATTGATTATTTTTTTGCTTAAATGATGAAAGTTAACTATTATTTAATGGTATATAATGTGTTTCTTCTATTTATCTATTAATTCCTTTCAATTATTGTCAGAAGAACCAAGTCACAACTCATCCAAAACAATAAGAATATTGGAAGATTGAACACATGAAAATGCTTAGTACATTAAGTTACAATATCCAACCCCTTATCTATTAATGCAATGGAAAAAAGAGATGCAAATCCTTAAAATATAGTGCTATTATATAAAAGAGTACTTCAAAAGATCTAATGAGATCCTTAGTATTGATCAATAGTGATTGCGAAACCCTTGCTACTGATGTATTCTTTAGATATCCAATAGGAAACACAATTCTTCAAAACTTTAGAATTATAACTTTTACTTTAACATATATGTACCTTGTGAGCATTGTTCCTGATATACCTAAAATTTCCTTGAATCTTATTGTTGTCTGCATTATGCCTAAATATGTTTGATGTTATTTTTAAGAAATGATGACACCACTAGGATAGACTTGAGCTGAATATAGCAACAAAATTTTTGTTCTTCATATGTCATACTTGTGATGACAAACTAGAATTCAAATTTAAGTTACCTCATCCCACATATATTAGTAAATAGTATCAAATACTGACACACTTTAGTTCTTTAGTCACCAATTAGGTGCTGTCAAAACTTACAAAATATCCATCAATGTTTCCCTACAAGAGCTCATGAGTTATGCTTCAATTTTCTTCTAAGAAGGATTGAACAGTTATGTCACCCAAGTCGATTTAACTTTGTTTCTTGCATGTTGTAACAGACTTCCTAAATTCGAGCTAGATTTGTATTCTTTAAGAGCCTATACATTTCATGGATGCTTCATTTTCAAAGGCCCTAACCAAATATAAAGGTAGCCTCCATTTTCAAAAATATACATCCAAATTGGAGGGCTGAATGTGCATATAATTTAGAGGCATACACATAATTATTTCATTTGATAATTTATATTTGTTGTATTATATTGAATTACTTAATCCAAGAATTCCTTAGATTCAGCCTGAAGGATAAATACAATTATGACAAGGTCAAGGCTTCAAATTTTCTTAGGAGAAAGTGAGCCACATTAGGTCTAATCTGAATACAAGGTATGTGTAAGAGATCCTTGATAGTGTTTTCATAAAATTCTTAGAAACATTCCCTAATATGCATAAACATGAATTGTTGTCAACACTTATGGTCATGTGTTATTGAGAAGGCAACATCTAGGGCTTACTACTTGAGGTGGAAGGATAGCCACATATATAATTCTAGGTCTATAAACCTTTGAAGATTCAATCCAAAAAAACTTTCTTTCATTTGAAAATTTAATTCCTTGGAGCGAGTTGGTGAGAATTTCAAAGATTAACAAAAAATGTCCATGGATTTTGCAAGGTTCAACCAACAAAAACATCAATGAGCTGTCTCAAAGAGGAATAATTTCAGAGACCAATGAAAACACAAAAGAAACCTTTAGTTTATACCCTTCTTTAATATGATCATAACTCCCTTGACCACATATAAATTTCACCTTAGATCAACATTCAAATCCTTCTTCCATAGAGCCACATATGCCCAAGCAATTTCTAGAACTCTCCCTCAATACTTTCACCTTTCTTGAGATAAGTATGAGTGCTCCAGACTACATGTGAACTTCCAAAGATATATGTTTATTAGTTTATTTCTGAGGCTATATAGGTTTCCTTTTTATGCTAATTGCAGAGTCCTTTTTAGGGGCTATTCGACTTGCAGTCATGGAGGGAAATGACTTAAAATTTAAAATTTTAATTTTTGTGTTGGAGCCAAAACCCCTTGAGATGCGACCTTTACAATTTAAATTTAATTCCACACAACATTTAATTTTAATTTTAATGAGAATTATTTTTAACTTCATGAATTTCTAGTTAATAATATATTTCGATATAACCGAGCTCATGGGGATATTGATCAGAGGAAGTGGATTTGATCTTCTGAAGCGCATATTTTAAAAATAGTGAGGATCCATGAGGCATGCCATACACCATTGGAATCAGTATGACGAGGATATTTCAGTAATAGTGATTTTAGGATAAAAACAATTGATCCTCATCTTGAAAAGCTTTGAAAAGTGCAGGGATTCTAGGATATTTTCAGATCTTCTCATCATTTGGAGCTTCTAATTGATGATACCGAGACAAATATTAAGTGTATTCAAGAATCGACATTGGAATAAATGACAACACCATTCAAAAATCTCTCCTTTTTTCATGGATAGAAACACAAACTTTGGATGTCATCACTGACCCCACTGACCCCATTCCATGATATTTTTCTCTTGAATTCTCTCCCCCTTTGCAATCAATGGAAAAGGGTGACTCTCCATGAAAAGATCCCTACTTGTATTTCATGTAACATACTATTTCTCACCCTGATGAAATGGCTTCCTCTCTCTTCCTGCAATAGTATTATTCTCCTCCTCTGATATGTTATGTCTTTCACGACTTTACGCAACTGAGACCTTCTACAATTATTCACTACAAACCTGATACTCCTTAAACTAAAAAATATACCCACAATGATAATTATTTCTTCACAACTACCATCTATCAACATGTTACAGGAAGATCTGAAAATTTACAACTACCTCTCTAAATTCACCCCCTATTCATCATTCACAGGATAGAGATTCATCAAACTGGATTCTACAGAATAACATATGAACCATCTATTTGGTATGATCATTATGAACCATTTCATTTCCCACTACAAATTCATTACTGATGGCTATATGGGGCCCTGACCCACGTTCAGATAGTCTGCACAGGGAACAAAAACCCACTATTATCGACCCTTTCAGCAGAGATATTCTTGCACAGATCGAAGTCTCACTCGAGGAAATATAGCAGGATGTTAGAATCATGTTTATCCATATAGAGGGATAGAGGATAGTGAATTTAGGTATTTTCCTTCTTATCAAAGCTCCATAGGTCAACTCTATCAAATGGACCAGCGTTCTTCAACAAAATTGTTGACCTTACTCAAAGATTGCCTGATCTTAATTAATTAAGCATTAACCACAGTAAATAACCATAAAATAGAAGGTGTTATTCAAATAAAAAATAAAACCCTAACTTAACACATTCTTTCATGAATATTAAGAAACATACAAAATCATCAATATAACTCATAACTTCTCAATAATTCATTCATTAACATCCATATATGTCTCATACAATCTCTTTCCACCCTGTGCACACATCTGCAAGGGCCTACGCACAAATTTGTAGTATTTCCTAAGGTCTCTGTGCACACACCTACATGAGCCTTTTCCTATAAACCAAACCAAAAAATCTAGCTCAGTCTTACATCCAAATGAATCCCATAAGCCTATCTATGACTTCTATCTATACTCCTTCAATCATAAGCCTATCTATGACTTCTATCTATAGTCCTTATATAGATCTAGATTTTACAATACCATGGTCAAAAACCATGGGTGGAGTCCAATGTTCACGAAAAATCCCGTCCCTTCACATAATTAAGGGGCTTTGACCCACCCCAAAGCCCCCAATACCAAAAATATACTTTTCACTATGCGCTCTGCTCCTCTATCTGTAGAGCCTTTACTTCATGGAGGATCCTGGCTCTAACAACCCCCCAATGGAAAATTGTGATTCGTCGCGAGTCAAAATGTTGGTGCACCCTCAATATTTTCCCGGATTCCTATCAAGGAATCCTTCAATAGAGGAACTGTATCGGTGCACTGGTTTTAAAAATCATGGAATTCTGAGAGAACTAGTTCTTTGATGGACTTGGATTCCTTCTATTCGAATCCCCTATGTGTTGTGCACAACTCTTCAATATTTTTCTCGACAGTTTGGGAAAGTTGACTAGCTTCAACTTCCCATGGCTTCATCCTAGTGACAAATAATTTATCTTTTCGGTGCAACTCCTCAATCTTTTCCTATAAAAATCTATCCTCTTAGAGACAAGTAATCCTCTGAATTGGCGCCAAGGTCTTCGCAATGACCTTGATCTTATCCAGTTTCTCCTGCTTCTCACACACCTTGGTCTTGATTCTTTGTACTTACGGGTCCTCCTATAGTGAGGACCATACATCGATGGAGTTTCCAAATATGCACTATTCTCGTACCTCCGATAGAGTGGTCAGTTGCAATTCAATTTGTAGCTCGAAAATCTTCATCTCCATCTTGATGCATACCCCATCGACTTTGGTTTTGGAATATTTTACAACTGTGGCCAACTTGGCCAGTTTCTCCTCAGGCACATCTGTAGACTCAATCTCGAGCTCTAGTAGCTCACTACACGCCTTCAATATTTCTTCTTCTAACTTCTGTCGTTGTGTTTCCTTAGCCTCAAATTCCTGGATATCAACTTGTTCTCTGTAGCCATGCTCTAGCGTTCCTACTGGGTGTCCTAAATAACCAACAGATCTCGTTGTTCCCTCATTGTTTGCTCCTCAGTGATGCCCTGATGGAACTCATGCAAGGCTTGTAAAGGCATCACGAAAAGATTCAATGTAGTGTTCTACTAGCGAATTTCCTACTTCATCTGCGCAGCTGTGTCAAAATGAAGCATGCCTATAGGGATAGACACCGGATGAGTATCGTTAGTCAGTGCAACCTCTTGTGTAGTTGTACTTGTACTAGTATGTGTGCCACTTGGTGGAACCAAACTCACTTGTAACACACTCGCGCACAACTACAAATCTTGGAGCCCCTTGTGCACATCCTCTAGTACATTCTTGTACTTCTCTTCAACATTTCCCCAGGAATATTCATTGACGTTTTATAAAATATCCCCTATTTCTTCAATTCCCTACTAAGTGAGGACCATGTATTGTTGACTAGTAGATATGTCAAACTTAACCTTCTTTTGTACGCCACCCTTATATGGCTTCCTTATCTTTGTAATAAATGGAGAAGAGGGGCCAGATAGATTTGTGCCTATATCATAGCTAATATCATCCCCTTCAGTCTCCCAGAGCTCCACTTTAGTATTCGTCTTCCATGTTGGCGTAGTGGGATTTACCCCACATGTTCATACCATCTCCATACCTTCCTCCATCAGAGTTAACCAATCATCCGACCATCGGCTAATGATGGCCTCTACATATTCCTTTTCAACCTGTTGGAAATATTGTCATTGATGGCAAAGGCGGCAGCACTCAGGCAAAAGAGGCAGTGCTGAAGCAAAGGAAGGCAAAAGAGGCACAGCGAAAGCAATAGAGGCAGCAAGAAGACAGTCAAAATGTAACAGTCATAGAAGCACAGTGAGACAGAGGCAGAGAGCAGTTACAAAATTATAGGAATCGCACACTCCAGCGAGCATTATACATATATTATAACACGAATCTTATTCCGGGAATCGCAGACTCCAGCCGAGTGTTACACATATAATACAGAACCATATTCCGGGAATCGCACTCTCCAACCGGTGGAGCACATATAATATATAAACCATATTCTGGGAATTGCTTAACCCTTTGGCAAAGTATACATATATGTCCGTTATATTATGGAGCGCACAAAATGAAGTTTTAGATGGTGGGACCTCTCCCCAATCGCAATCGGAACTTTCCGATTGATCGCAAGTCTTTTGTTATATGCTCCGATTGAAGGCCGAACCCGACCAAGTTATATGCCACAGTTTATGAGCCAATCGCATCCGAGTTCCCAATCGCAATTGGAACTTTCCGATTGATCGCAAGTATTTTGTTATATGCTCCGATCAAAGGCCGGACCCGATCGAGTTATATGCCACAGTTTATGAGCCAATCGCATCCGAGTTCCCAATCGCAATCGAAACTTTCCGATTGATCGCAAGTCTTTTGTTATATGCTCCGATCAAAGGCCGGACCCGATCGAGTTATATGCCACAGTTTATGAGCTAATCGCATCTGAGTTCCCAATCGCAATTGGAACTTTCCGATTGATCGCAAGTTTTTTGTAATATGCTCCGATCAAGTGGCGGACCCGATGGCGATTATACGATGGAATTAATTGGCTCAATCGCGTCCGGAATCTCAATCACAATCGGAACTCTCCGATTGATCGCACGACTTTGTAATATGTTGCGATTGAAGTGGCGGACCTGATCCTGTTATATGTAGGAGTTAATTTGTGCAAATTGCATCCGTGTTCTTATCGCAATCGGAACTTTTCTATAATGCGTCCCGATTGCATGTGTTCAAAGTTCAGACCCGATTGCGATATGAGCCATGTTTTATGTGGTCATCGAGTCCGTTTGATCAATCGCAATCGCAAGTTTTCGTTTGACACCACCGATCCGCCGACAGAGATGTGGGGCCCGACCCTTTCATGTATTAGTGGTTGTGATTCGACTTATTGGATCGTAATATAAGACCAAAGGCTTAAGGTGGAGGGCGATTGCTTATATATAAAAGGATTTTTGTTAGATATATAAAACACGGTTGCAGTTGTATTAAAATATGTCACATGGGCTGTGAACCCACGGGCCTCGGCCTAATGAGAGGGCGATTATAAATATACAATGACTGTGATATATGTCCGTTCCATTTGCAGAATGTTCCACATCAACAAGACACTTGCTGCAAGTCAGCAGTCACGCATTTTTCTAAGAGGCATTGATATAAAAGCACTGTTACACGTATGCAGCAAATACACTACAGCAGAGGACAGAAAAGCATACAGAGCAGAAAAGAGTCAAAACACAGTCACAGAAAAGACAAATGCGCAGCAAACCAAGAGACAAAATAAGTGAGCTGGAATTCATATTGTAATTCGAATGTAAATGTTTTAATTGTTTTTATTGTTTGTGATGCATTGGCAAGTCTCCAAGAGAAAACAAACTCCCACTGTAATGTTAAAATTGACACCTAAAGTTATAATTTATGAGTAAGCTGATAAAAGGAGTGAGAAGGCAGAATGCAAAGAGACATGACTTTCCATTTCGAATTCCAAGCAGAATACAAACAGTCATGTGAGGAAATCTATAAATAATATCATCTTGATATGCAGAGGGTTTTTTTTTTTGGAGCAAGCGAGAGAGCATATATAGAGAGAATGCAGAATATAGAAGGTAGAGAAGATTAAGAGAAGCTACAGAACAGAGCTGATATCTGAGGTAAATCAACAAACATTCAGTTTTAGAAAATGAGGAAGTTGGAGCTTCCCTATCAAGTTGCAGCCTGATAGCTGTCAGTTGTAGCTGACTGAGGTTGGAGCCTCCTGTAGGTTGGTGCCTGTAGAAAACTGAAGGGAGTTGGTGCTTCCTTGCAAGTTGTAGCTTGCAGAATTGAGGTAGGAGCCTCCTGTAGGTTGGTGCCTGCAGAAAAGCAGTGGTGAGAGGGAGTTGGAGCTTGCCTTTGCATCACAACAATAATAAGATGTGGTTTTCTCCCTTTATGGGTTTCCACTTATATCTGGTGTCTCTGTGCATGATATTTATGTATTGATCTGATATGTATTATTTTCTTAATACCTGCTTCTCTCATATTAAGTCTACTGCTCTATTAAACTAATACTTTCTGATTACATTCTAAAATTACTCTCACATCAAATAGAGTTTGAAATGAAGGTGTAAATAAGTTTAATGAAAATTTTAAAAGATCAGGAATGTATTAAACTGATTCACCCCCCCTCTCAGTTTAATTAGAGATTCAACAATTGGTATCAGAGCAGGTTCCTTTGTACAAGTCTAACAACTGAAAGGAGATCCTAGGTTCCCAAGATGGCTAGTAAAGAAGGATGCTCAACCAATAAAGCCCCTTTATTCACTCGTGAAAATTATGCTTTCTGGAAAATCAGAATGAAGACATACATAATGTCTCTAGGAATAGAAGTCTGTGCTGCTGTGGAATTAGGATATGCCCCAAATGCAACTGACTCAGAAAAGGACGCAAAACAAGATTTTGTTGCTAATGCAAAAGCCATGAATGCCATCTTGAATGGATTATGTGAAGCAGAGTTTATTAAAGTAATGCACAAAGACACTGCCAAGAAAATATGGGATACTCTTGAAGACATACATGAGGGAGACCAGAAAGTAAAAACTACCAAACTTCAAGTATATAGAGCCCAGTTTGAAAACTTAAAAATGAATGATGATGAAGAGGTTGGCAGCTTCTTCTTAAAAGTTGCAGAAATTGTTAACAATATGAAAGCTCTTGGAGAAACCATACCAGAAAATATAGTTGTGCAAAAGATTCTAAGATCACTCCCATCCAGATTTAATCCCAAGGTATCTGCAATAGAAGGGACAGCGGATTGGGAGACTTTAACCATGAACCGGATACTTGGAAATCTAACAGCCTATGAAATGAGGCTCCCACAGAAGAAACCAAGTTCGAGGGAAGCAACTTTTAAAACAGAAAAGAAGAAAGAAGAAGAGGAAGAAATATGCTCTTGATGAGATGAAGAAGAAGCAAAATTTGTTAAGAAACTGGACAGAGGTTCAAGTAAATACAAAGGTAAACTTCCTTTCAAGTGATTTAACTATGGAAGAGTTGGACACTATGCTGCTAAGTGTCCTCACAAGAAAGCAAGGAATCAGGCTCAAGAGTCAGAAAAGAATAAATCAAAGAACTGGCAGAAGGGAAAGAAGTTCAACAGAAAATCTTTCTATTCTAAACAAGACAGCAGTACATCTGAAGATTCAGATGAACCCTCATGTGAAGAAGGAACCTCAGATTTTTTATTGATGGCCATAGAAGATATTTAGGGACTCCTACTAGAAGATGAAGAAGAAGAAGGGGAAGTCGACCTCGAGGGGGAGCTAATAAGTGCTCTGGAGAAGATTGAGAGACTCAAACTAAAATGCAGAAAACAAAAAGAGATTCTCCTCAAATGTGTGAAAGAAGAACAAAATTTAGAAGTCCTCATGCTGATGAAGGTAAGGCTTGAAGAAGCCAAGAAGATAGAAGATATGTTACTTCAGCAAATCAAGGATAAAACCTAAGAACAAGAGAAGTTGGAGGAAGAAGTGGTAGGTCTCAGGAAGAAACTAGAAAATGCTCAAAGGACAGTGGTTATAAACTCTTCTCTACCAACAAGTTCTAGCAAGTTGAATGATATCCTGGTTGCTCAAAGATCCCCAGTGATAAAAACAGGAATAGGCTATGAAGGAGAATCGAGTAAAGGCAAAGAAAAGGAAGACAAAAATATAATTTTTGTAAAAGCAATGAAAACTGATGAAGAAGCCCAGACTATTCCTATAAAAGAAGAAACATGTAATAAGAATGACAAAGATCAGAAGAAATCTCTAGTAACAAGGAATATAATGAATACTAAGATGGCAGAAAAAGAATCATATGCCCCTAATTATATCAAATTTGGAAGTCATCAGAGGAAATTCTTCCCTCCTATGAAGAATGCCACCTGCTATGTCTGCCACAAGCCAGGACACATTGCTGCATATTGTTATGCAAAGAAGAGTAATTCAGACCTGCAAAAGATGCAAACAGTGAAGAGGCTATCTCAAACAAACAAATGGAGAAAACAATCTTACATCGGGTATGCAAATAATTTCTATGGTTATTGTTTTTATTGTAAGGAATTTGGCCATAAAATTATTGAATGTAGAAAGTATGGACAAAGACTGATGTTCAATACCTCAAGGAGGTTTATGAGTCAAAGCAATTTTGTTCATGCTCACAATTCTGCAAAACTATAATCAAATGTTGTATATGCAATCAAATTGGGAATATATCTTCCAAGTGTTCTCTAAAGGGATTTAATTCATCACCTCACCAAAGATACCAAACAAAAGGGGGCCTCCAGTGGATAAAGAAAGTGAATAAATGTGACCTGGCTCTAACTGCTCAAGATCTGAAAAGCCAGTGGTACTTGGACAGTGGCTTCTCCAAACACATGACTGGAGACAGAAGCAAGTTTATAACTCTTGATGAAAAGAAATCTGGCAATGTTATTTTTGGTAATGATAAATCAGGAAAGATTAAGGGAAAAGGCTCAGTCAGCATAGACAATGGTAGAGGAAAAGCCAAAGAGGTACTATTTGTGGATGGACTGAAAGAAAATTTACTGAGTGTCAGTCAGATGTGTGACAAAGGCTGTGAAGTTCTTTTTAGAGCACAAGATTGTGTAGTCAGGTCAAGCACAACAGGAAAGACTCTGCTCAAAGGTGTTCGAACAGAGAACAATGTATACATAGTGAAAGATGAAGATGAAGCCTGCCATCTTAGAAAACTTGAGGAGTCATGGTTGTGGCATAGGAGATTGGGACATCTCAGCTTTGACCATATCATCAAATTGAGCAAGAAGAAAGTTGTCAAAGACATGCCAGAAATAAAAAGGCCTTCAAGTACTATATGCAAATCTTGTCAATTGGGGAAACAGACTCGCACATCCTTTAAATCTAAAGAGGAGTTGTCAACAAGAAGACCACTCCATCTTGTGCACATGGACCTGTGTGGACCTGCTAGAACTAGAACACCAAGTGGAGAATCCTATTTCATGTTGATAATAGATGACTTCTCCAGAATGACATGGGTTGCCTTTCTCAAAAACAAATCAGAAGCATTGGAAAAATTTAAGATATTTAGAGCATTAGCAGAAAATCAAACTGGATGCAAGCTGAAATGTATCAGATCAGACAGAGGAGGAGAATTCACAGATTATGACTTTGCAAACCTATGTAATGAACATGGAATAAAGCAACAATTTACTATTGCAGGGACACCTCAGCAGAATGGAGTAGCAGAGAGGCAAAACAGGTCTGTACAACAAATAGCCAGAGCTATGATGCAAGAGAATAATATTGCTCAAACCTTCTGGGCAGAAGCAGTACACACAACAATACATATCCTTAATAAAGCTCACTTAAGGCCAAGCAGTGACAAGACTCCATATGAACTATGGCATGGAAAGCTAGCTTCAATAAAACATTTCAGAGTCTTTGGTAGCAAGTGTTACATAAAGAATAATGATGAAAACCTTGGGAAATTTGATGCAAGAGAATATGAAGGGATTTTTCTAGGATATGCTTCCAAAAGCAAAGGGTACAGGTGCTACAACAAGATCCTTCGGAAGATAGTTGAAAGTATTGATGTGAGATTTGATGAAGAACTTCCAAACAATACAAGAAATACAGACTGCTGCAGTCCATCAGACAACCATGAAGAGGAAGACAAGGATGATGATGAAACAAGCAATACAACATATGATGCAGAGCTGAGCTCGAAAACCCCCTCAAGATACACTCAGAAGAATCATCCTAAAGATCAGATCATAGGAGACAAGAAAGCAGGAGTCCAGACAAGAAGGCAGCTAACAGAACAAACAGAAGAAGTATACATAGCCATGTTATCACAAATAGAGCCAAAGAAATTTGAAGAAGCCGGCAAGGACAAGTATTGGATAAAAGCAATGAATGAAGAATTGGACCAAATTGAGAAGAACAATACCTAGGAACTAGTTCCTAGACCTATTGAGAAAAATATCATTGGTTCAAAATGGGTATTCAAAAACAAAATGAATGAGCAAGGACAAGTAATCAGGAATAAAGCCAGGCTGGTCTGCAAAGGATACTCACAAATTGAAGGACTTGACTATGATGAAACAATTGCACCTGTAGCTAGAATGGAGGCTATCAGAATGTTCCTGGCATTTTCATGCTACCAAGACTTCAAGGTATATCAAATGGATGTAAAGTCTGCTTTTCTTAATGGAGATCTAGAAGAAGAAGTGTATATGGAACAACCAGAAGGCTTCTCATTGACAGACAAAGAATACTATGTGTGCAGACTAAAGAAGGCCCTATATGGACTGAAACAGGCTCCTCGTGCTTGGTACTCAAGACTGGACAAATATTTGCAAAAACAGGGTTTTAAGAGAGGTGGAGTAGACAACAATCTATACATAAAAGCGCATGAAAATGAACTCCTAATTGTTGTTGTATATTTTGATGACATTATGTTTGGAAGCAACAAAGATGATCTAGCAAAAGGGTTTGCTGATGAGATGAAAATAGAGTTTGAAATGTCTATGATTGGAGAACTCAGTTTCTACTTGGGACTGCAAATTCAGCAAAAGAACACAGGCACATTCATTTCTCAAGAAAAATAATTAAAAGAAATGCTGAAAAAATTCAAAATGGAGGACTGCAAACCAATGACAACCCCCATGATCACGGGATGCAAGCTGTGTGCTGATGATAGGTCTGCAGATGTAGATCAAAACTCTACAGATCCATGATAGGAAGCCTGTTGTACTTGACAGCTTCAAGACCAGACATCATGCTAGCAGTAGGACTAGTGGCAAGATATCAAGCAGCACCTAAACAAAACCATCTTCTGGAAGTAAAAAGAATACTCAGATATCTACAAGGAACAACACAATATGGGCTTTGGTATCCTAAAGGCAAGAGCTTCACCTTAACAGCGTACACAGATGCAGATTGGGCCAGCTGTGTGGATGACAAGAAGAGTACAAGTGGAGGTGCATTCTATCTAAGAGAAAGTCTGGTGGCATGACTAAGCAAGAAACAAACATCCATATCTCTGTCTACAGCTGAAGCAGAATATATAGCAGCAGCAGCATGTTGTACACAAGTCATGTGGATGAAGAAAACTCTTCAAGACATGAAGGTAAGCATTAATGAACCTATCTCAATCAAATGTGATAATACAAGTGCTATAAGTATATCTAAAAATCATGTGCTTCATTCAAAAACTAAACATATACCAATCAAGTATCATTTTCTCCGAGAACAAGTGGCTCAGAAGATAGTTAAACTGGACTATGTATCAACGAAAGAACAGATAGCAGATATATTTACCAAACCACTTGCCAGAGAACCATTCGAATACTTGAGAGACAAACTAGGGGTAGTATCTGTAGATACTATTCTCTAATATGAAGAGAAAGTACAGTCTCAGGGGGAGAACAAAACAAAGATATCATTCCAATGGGAGAACAGCCAGCAAGATAAGCATAAAACAAGTCCACAGGATCAGCATTATCAATATTATCAGCATTCAGAAGCAACAAGAACCTTTCAATCGTAAAATGCATCATCTCTGTCTGCAATCTAGCACATATTACAGGCACTACAAATGAAACACGGCATAGTCCAATTTCAGCAGAAGAGGACCTAAACGTAACTCAGAGAAAGGAAATACAACGACAGAACCCAAACGGAGAGATGAGGAGTCATCCTTTTCCATTGATGTCAAAGGGGGAGGAAGAACAAATAGCAGGAGGAAGAGCAAGCAACAAGAGAAAGAGAAAGCAAACAGAGAAAGTGGATTGCCATCAATGCCAAAGGGGGAGACTGTTGGAAATATTGTCATTGATGGCAAAGGCGGCAACACTCAGGCAAAAGAGGCAGCGCTGAAGCAAAGGAAGGCAAAAGAGGCACAGCGAAAGCAATAGAGGCAGCAAGAAGACAGTCAAAATGTAACAGTCATAGAAGCATAGTGAGACAGAGGCAGAGTGACAGAAGCAGAGACAGAGGCAGAGAGCAGTTACAAAATTCCGGGAATCGCACACTCCAGCGAGCATTATACATATAATATAACACGAATCTTATTCCAGGAATCGCAGACTCCAGCCGGGCGTTACACATATAATACAGAACCATATTCCGGGAATCGCACTCTCCAACCGGCGGAGCACATATAATATATAAACCATATTCTGGGAATCGCTTAACCCTTTGGCAAAGTATACATATATGTCCGTTATATTATGGAGCACACAAAACGAAGTTTTAGATGGTGGGACCTCTCCCCAATCGCAATCGGAACTTTCCGATTGATCGCAAGTCTTTTGTTATATGCTCCGATCGAAGGCCAGACCCGATCGAGTTATATGCCACAGTTTATGAGCCAATCACATCCGAGTTCCCAATCGCAATCAGAACTTTCCGATTGATCGCAAGTCTTTTGTTATATGCTCTGATCAAAGGCCGGACCCGATCGAGTTATATGCCACAGTTTATGATCCAATCGCATCTGAGTTCCCAATCGCAATCAGAAATTTCCGATTGATCGCAAGTCTTTTGTTATATGCTCCGATCAAACGCTGGACCCGATCGAGTTATATGCCACAGGTTTATGAGCTAATCGCATCCGAGTTCCCAATCGCAATCGGAACTTTTCGATTGATCGCAAGTTTTTTGTAATATGCTTCGATCAAGTGGCGGACTCGATGGTGATTATACGATGGAATTAATTGGTTCAATTGCATCTAGAATCTCAATCGCAATCGAAACTCTCTGATTGATCGCACGACTTTGTAATAGGTTGCGATTGAAGTGGCGGACCCGATCCTGTTATATGCGGGAGTTAATTTGTGCAAATCGCATCCGTGTTCTGATCGCAATCGAAACTTTTCTATAATCCGTCCCGATTGCATGTGTTCAAAGTTCGGACCCGATTGCGATATGAGCCATGTTTTATGTGGTCATCGCGTCCGTTTGATCAATCGCAATCACAAGTTTTCGTTTGACACCACCGATCCGCCGACGGAGATGTGGGGCCCCACCCTTTCATGTATTAGTGGTTGTGATTCGACTTATTGAATTGTAATATAAAACCAAAGGCTTAAGGTGGAGGGCGATTGCTTATATATAGAAGGATTGTTGTTAGATATATAAAACACGGTTGCAGTTGTATTAAAATATGTCACATGGGATGTGAACCCACGGGCCTCGGTCTAATGAGAGGGCAATTATAAATATACAATGACTGTGATATATGTCCGTTCCATTTGTGGAATGTTCCACATCAACAAGACACTTTCTGCAAGTCAGCAGTCACGCATTTTTCTAAGAGGCATTGATATAAAAGAACTGTTACACGTATGCAGCAAATACACTATAGCAGAGGACAGAAAAGCATACAGAGCAGAAAAGAGTCAAAACACAGTCATAGAAAAGACAAATGCGCAGCAAACCAAGAGAAAAAATAAGTGAGCTGGAATTCATATTGTAATTCGAATGTAAATGTTTTAATTGTTTTTATTTTTTGTGATGCATTGGAAAGTCTCTGAGAGAAAACAAACTCCCACTGTAATGTTAAAATTGACACCTACAGTTATAATTTCTGAGTAAGCTGATAAAAGGAGTGAGAAGGCAGAAGGCAAAGAGACATGAATTTCCATTTCGAATTCCAAGCAGAATACAAACAGTCATGTGAGGAAATCTATAAATAATATCATCTTGATATGCAGAGGGTTTTTTTTTTGGAGCAAGGGAGAGAGCATATATAGAGAGAATGCAGAATATAGAAGGCAGAGAAGATTAAGAGAAGCTACAGAACAGAGATGATATCTGAGGTAAATCAGCAAACATTCAGTTTTAGAAAATGAGGAAGTTGGAGCTTCCCTATCAAGTTGCAGCCTGATAGCTGTCAGTTGTAGCTGACCGAGGTTGGAGCCTCCTGTAGGTTGGTGCCTGCAGAAAACTGAAGGGAGTTGGTGCTTCCTTGCAAGTTGTAGCTTGGAGAATTGAGGTAGGAGCCTCGTGTAGGTTGGTTCCTGTAGAAAACAGTGGTGAGAGGGAGTTGGAGCTTGCCTTTGCATCACAACAATAATAAGATGTGGTTTTCTCCCTTTATGGGTTTCCACTTATATCTGGTGTCTATGTGCATGATATTTATTTATTGATCTGATATGTATTATTTTCTTAATACCTGCTGCTCTCATATTAAGTCTACTGCTCTATTAAACTAATACTTTCTGATTACATTCTAAAATTACTCGCACATCAAATAGAGTTTGAAATGAAGGTGTAAATAAGTTTAATGAAAAGTTTAAAATATCAGGAATGTATTAAACTGATTCACCCCCCCCTCTTAGTTTAAGTAGAGATTCAACACAACCATGTACAGGAGTTCATACCAGACCCCTGCAAGGTCCTTCATTTCCTATATGTGGTTCTAATGGAAGTTTGATTTGAACTCCATAATTTGTAAATTTTGTTCCATAATCCTTGGTGACAACCAGGGCTTTTGGATGATCATTTTCTTTAAGCTCATCTAATCTCTGACCCCAAAAAACTTATTATACATAACCCTCACTGGTTTTTTTGAATTCCATAGAGAAGCATATCAGGAGGCTCCATAGACATCAGGGTCCACAAAATTGGAATGTGACACATCAAGTCCCTCCATTCCATCAAGGAAATCAGAAGGAGGAGCCATGCATAGTGGAGCTGCTTGCCTTATTCTTATGTGACCTTTTAATCTTCAAGGAACCCCTGAAATAAATATTCTTACCAATTGTAGACCACACCCTTGGTGTACTCTATAGCTAAGTAAATTACAAATGTAGGAGCCTCCCCTCCATGAATATCCCTCGTGATTTTTCGTGCCAAGATGTGTGCGACAAAGCACACAACTCTGTCAAAGATAGAAATAAAGAAGTATCTCCGAGATCCCTTCGTAAGCCCATATTCATTATTCATTTAGTCTGCAAGCTACTTGTCTTGGATTTTTCCCACAAAAGCCTTCGCGGGCTACAATCCTTGACAGGGAAGGGTTGTGATTCTTGTGATAAATAATCATGTAATGGGGATATTCTTCCCTTGCGATAAACAACTGTCATGCACAAAGACTAGAAATTGGTGCACACAAATAGTATTAATGACACTTTTCTTGAAGTGCAGCATGTATAACAAGTTGAGTATCCCTACTTGTTGGATACCCTTTACCAATATCATTGGCTCCAATTGCGTGAGGCCTCTAGGAAATGATTGCTAGCGCAGATACCATAGAGGTTTGAATTGTGGGTACTTTCTTGTATCTTTGAATTTCCAATCCTCCATTCTAAATTGGGGCACCTTATCTAGTAGATCACCCTCAACCACTACTTCGTCAGGAATTAATGTAGTGAAAACCTTATACTTCATTGCGTTGAGGTCCTTCACAAGCTTCTTAGCCTTTGGCTTCTAGGGCAGAATATAAGGAGGTAGTCTGGACAGAGGCTCCACCTCCTTAGTTTTAATTTCTTCTAGTCCTTCATTTGCCTCCTCATCCTCTTCTGAATCAACCTCCATGGCTATTTCCTTTCACCGTTCCTGAGCAGCCCTAGGCTACTATTCCTTGGAGGGTTTCTTTAGGGGCGAGGACCACACTACTAGTTTCTTAGGCTTCGCGGATGGAGCCACACCTATGGTTTTATCTCTAGCTAACCTTAGCCCTATGATAGTCACTAGTGGTGTAGCTGTCATGATGGAACCTAAGCCTCTCTGGAGAATTTTTCGCTCAATTTCTTCAAAACTCTTCTCGGACATGTAAAAGATAATTTTGTTTCTTGCAGACAACAATTATATTTTCTAACACTTAGTGATCAAAGTGGTCGAACGGGGAGTGGGATCATTAATATATAGAAAATTTAAAATTTGAACGTCATCATTTCCCTTAGATGCTCCTCATAAATGCTGATTTAGCATCTGGTTTGGCCAAATATGCCCATTAATTGTGTTTTTCGCACTCCCTCTAACGACCAGTTTATTGTCCAATTAGTTCTTATTATTCCAACAGTCATATTTTGGATGAACTTCATGAGATTTAGCCCTTAAGCAACGTCATGCTACCCTTGGCATAGTAACCTCTGACTACACCTGGATCTTTTATGATGGGAAGAACCTCTATTCCACTAGAGCCATCCTCCAACACAAGCGTTTTGCGTCTGGCCCTCATAAGATGTCTAGAGATCCTCCCCCAACATATTCATGGGAACCATGGCCCCCCGAACAAAGTGTTGGCGATATTCTTGCGTCTTTCCCCACTGCACAACCTAATCCATCTGTATTAGTGTCCTTGGTTCCTTAGCAATCCATAAGTGACATGCTGTCACTTATTGAAGAGCTTCATTAATGTGTTCCCATCCATCCGCGCAATGATACGTCAAAAAGAACCCTTTAATCATCTCGTCCCAATCAGTTGTTCCATAGCGCAGTTCTATGTCAAGATACCATTGATGCAGTATCATCTCCAAAGAATGAAAGAACATGTGCACCCATTATGGCTGAGGTTTTTCTCCCCAAGATGCATTCCAAAAAGCTAAATTCTCATGCAGATCCTTTTGGCCATCATCCTTCTCTACAATTTTTGTGCCAACCTAACCAAACCTCAATCATATCAGTTTGTAGAATTTTGGCCAACCTCTTAAGACTTCTTTGTGCACGACCCACAATCAGGTTGGAGTGGACCTTAATTCTCAGTTCAGAGCCTCATACCTTTGTTCCTCCAACACTTTCTACTAAAATTCCTCCAAGAACAAGACAAAATTACCCGTTCCATCATAAAAGGCCATGTCTCGCACTTCTATCTTGACACAACACAGATATTGTGTAACCCTATTACAACACTTTATGGTTACTTCATGCAATCTATTCTACCAGTGCTCCAACTCCTCATAGGAATCACACACACAAACTATCACGCTCCCATCATATTCTTCCATATGTAGTAGGGCTAATCCAGTATTCATCTTGCGTAGTTAGTTGATAAGTTTGTTTAATCACAAAATCTCCATACACATGCTTCAGAGGAATATAATGACAAAAAAACATGCGTGCCATCCTGTTCAAACACCATTTTCCTATTCTTCAGGTTTATTATAGCATCCATATCATATGGCCAATAAAATTCTAATAGCATGGGGTAAGGATTACTATCATCAACTATATCGATAACCTCAAAGTCCACCAACACACTTGCACCATCAATATCTATGTTGACTCGCTGAAATCGCCCCATAGGAATGATCTTTAACTAATTGGCCATCCTCATCTGAATAGGTGACCATTGGAACTTAATATTTCCCATCTACTCCCATGTCTATTTTGGTATAACATTCGCATTTGATCCTAGATCCATAATGACTTGATCCATCTCATAGTATTTGATGTTGGATGTGGAGCATGATTATCTTGTTTATTTTGTATCACAACGTTGGACCCTTGTACATTAATGGGGCGGAAACACCGCCCATAATTAAATTCTACTTGGGGGGTCCAGGGGGGGCGGTTGCGACTTTATGGAGCCCCCCATGGCGGGGGGTTTTGGGGGAATTTCCCCCCAAGCTAAAAACAGATGTAAAATTTCCTTATAAAAGTATAGTAATTTCTAGTCAATGTGGGCCATTCATTAGGCGGATCATCTGATGGTAGAAGTTATGTTTATTTCAGGGTTTTTTTTTCCCTAGAAGGAAACCCCTCGCTTGTATGAGGGTATTTTATTGCAGTTGTGTATTTTAAGTGTATTCTCAGAGTGAGAAACAGATAGGGACACTGTGAGAGAGAAAAAAGGATATTACAGCAGCTCTATTGTAGATTGTGTCTCTTCATTTTGCTAGATAATAGAAAGGAAGGACTGGATATTTGGGGTGGACATAGCCTAGACTGGGTGAAACATGTATATCTATGTCTCTCTTGTTTTATGTGTTTATTGTGTTAGTGTTTCCGCATATTTTTTATTTGTTCCATTTCTCTGTAATATATAATTTTCTAACAATTGGCATCATAACTGAAGGTCTATTTGGCTGATAAACTTGCAGGAAAGAAGGGCTCCTGGTTTGAGTGGGAGAAATGGTGGAGGATGGTAAATGTAGGGTCGATAAATTTAATGGCCAAAATATCCCGCTATGGAAGATGCAGATGGGATATTATCTGTATCAGAAAGATTTGTACCTATCATTGAGCAGAAAAAAATAAGTTGATGACTATGACAGACGCAGAATGGGAGATTCTCGATCAAAATAGTATGGTTGTGCCTCGTGGCATTGGTAGGCTTCAATATTTCGAAGCAAACAACAACGGAGGGTTTGATTAAGGCATTGGAGAATCTATATGAAAAAATATCGGCCTCAAACAAGGTATTTCTTATGAAACGTTTATTTAATATGAAGATTTCAGAAGGTGGATCTGTTGCAGACCATTTAAATGATCTTAATACAGTTACCAGTCAGTTAAGTTCTGTAGGGGTAAAATTTGATGATGAATTTAGGGCTCTTTTATTTTTGTGCTCATTTCCAAAAAGATGGAATTTTTTTGTTATGGCCATTAGTAACTCTGTCTCTAGATCTAGCACTTTAAAGTTTGATGATGTTGTCAGTGTTATCCTTAGCGAGGAAATGCGACGGAAAATATTTGGTGATACATCGGGTAATGCTTTGAGTGTAGAGTCTAGGGGAAGAAAAATGGAAAGAGGAAAGAGCTCAGGATATCACAATAAATGAAGGAAAGGCAGATCCAATTCTAGATCAGGGATAGTGTGCTGGAAATGTGGAAAGAAAGGACACCTAAAGAAAGACTGTAGGTCTCGGAAGGGAAAATAAGGAGATGCGCAGCAAGAAGACAATCATGAAGCAAATGTGATAGGTGATGTGTTACAAGATTATTTGATTTGTTCTTTTGAAAATTACTGATTCTTGGGTGGTAGATTCATGGGCCTCATTCCATGCCACACCTGATAAGAAATATTTTCATGACTATGTTCAAGGAGATTTTGGACAAGTTTGTTTGGGTGATGATAAGCCCTGTAAAATTGTCGGAATGGGTAAAGTTCCTGTAAAACAACAGAATGGATACCATGTCTATTAAAAGAGTTAAGGCATGTTCCACATTTGAAGAAAAATCTGATTTCAATAGGGTAGTTAGGCAATGAAGGTTGTGTGAAAAATTTCACAAATAAATCTTGGAAGGTCACCAAAGGAGACCTGGTAATAAAAAAAGGTGAAAAGGTTGGTACATTGTATTTAAGCAATGGTATTTCTAACTCTATTAATGATTTGACTTCCAAAGGAGCAGATGCAAAATTATGGCATCATAGGCTTGGACACATGAGTGAGAGGGGCATGAAGATTCTTCACTCAAAAAAATTGTTGTCAAGTTTGAAGAATGTTGACTTGGATTTCTGTGAGAATTGTATTTATGGAAAACAGAAGAGAGTCAAATTTCTCAAAGTTTGTAAAGAAAAGAAGAGTGAAAAATTAGAGCTTGTGCATACAGATGTATGGGGACCTGCTTAGGTATCATCTATCGGTGGCTATCGTTATTGTTACTTTTATTGATGATGCAACTAGAAAAAATTCAGTTTATTGTATTCAGAATAAATCTGATGTATTTTATACTTCCAAGAAGTGGAAAGCTTTGGTTGAGATTGAGACAGGAAGGAAGTTGAAGTGTCTCAGATCAGACAATGGAGGTGAATATTGCAGAAAAGAGTTTGATAGGTACTATTCAGAGCATGGAATTCACATAGAGAAGAAATTTCCAAGAACACCACAAGAAAATGGCGTGTCAGAAAGGATGAACAGAACAATCATGGATCGTGCAAGGTGCATGAGATTTCATGTAGGATTTCCTTTACAATTTTGGGTAGATGTTGTAGATACTTCTACTTATCTAATAAACAGAGGAAGCATGGACAGGTAAAAAGGTAAACTACTATTTTTTAAAGCCTTTTGGTTGTGAGGCCTTTGTCCATATTAATGAAGAAAATAGAACAAAGCTTGAGGCAGAATCAAAGAAATGTACCTTTATTGGATATGGTATTAATGATTTTGGTTATCTCTTATATGATTATGAAAATCACAAAATCATTAGGAGAAGAGTTGTAATATTCAATGAAAAGGTAATGTATAAGAATCAGTTGCAGGAAAAGAAATAGGAAAAAGAAAACAAAGAATACACAGTTCTTGATGAGATCACAGAAAAAATAAAGGTGCTTAAAAATAATAATAATCAACAGCCACAATAAAAACAACCACCACAACAACAACAGGCACCTCAAACACCTAAAAGTGGTGTCAGAAGATCTACCAGGATAAGTAGACCCCCTGAAAGATACTCTCCTTCATTATATTATTTATTGTTGACTAATTCTGGTGAACCCAAATGTTATGAAGAACCAACGAAGGTTGAAACCAGGAAGAAGTGGGAGCTTTCCATGGAAGAATATATGCACTCCTTAATACATAACCAGACTTGGGACTTAATTAGGTTTCCTGTAGGTAAAACAACATTGCAGAATAAATGGGTTTACAGGCTAAAGGAAGAAGATGGAGGAAAATAGTGGTACAATGCTAGACTTGTGGGGAAGGGGTTTGCACAAAAGAAAGGTATTGATTTTAATGAAATATTTTCTCCTGTTGTTAATATGACTTCAATAAGAACTATTTTAAGTCTTCTAGTAGTAGAATATCTGCATCTTGAACAGTTAGATGTAAAGACAACATTTCTCTATGGAGATTTGGAGGAAGAGATCTATATGCAGCAACCAGAAGGATATGAAGTGAAAGGGAAATAAAAATTAGTGTGCAGGTTAAAGAAGAACTTGTATGCATTAAAACAGGCTCCAAGGCAGTGGTATCTAAAATTTGATAGGTTTATTCCTGAACAAGGTTATACTAGATGTCACTCTGATCATTGTGTTTATCTGAAAAACCAAAATGATGGCAATATATTATATTGTTATTAAAGGATGGCAGGATGAAGGCAGGGTTCAACATGTTGGAAATAAATGTGCCAAAGTATGGTATTGGAAAATTCATTTACAGAAATGAAGGTGTTTAGAGTCATAAAACAAACTTTATATGGAGAATACAATTCGAGACAAAAAAAATGGCAAATTAACATTGTCCCAGAATGAGTACATACAAAAGGTGTTGAAAATATTTAATATGCATAATGAAAAACTATTTAGTACACATTTTTCTAGCCATTCCAAACTTAGTAAGGAGATGTGCACCAAAACCCAAGATGAAATGGATTATATGTCTAAATTTCCTTATGCATCAGCAATTGGAAACTTAATGTTTGCAATGGTCTGCACAAGGCCTGATATTACACATGCAGTGGGAGTTGTAAGTAGGTACATGAAAAATCCAATAAAAGAACATTTGATGGTCGTGAAATGGATTCTTAGATATTTCAGAGGTACCAAAAATCAATATTTTTTCTTTAGTGGTTCAAACATTGCTCTACATGGATATGTTGACGCAGATATGGTAGGTGACAGAGATAACAAGAGGAGCACTACAGGGTATGTATTTACTGCAAGTGGAACAATTGTCAGTTGGGTCTCAAAAATCCTAAGTGTTGTTGCACTTTCAACAATAGAAGCAGAGTATGTTGCTTCTACAAAGGCTAGTAAAGAAATGATTTGGTTACAAAGGTTTATGAATGAATTGGGTAAGACGCATGACATGGGCACGTTATATAGTGATAGCCAAAGTGCCATTAATATTGCAAATAATTCAGCATTTCATTCTAGGACTAAACACATACAGCTCAGGTACCATTTCATACGGTGAGTGTTGGAAGATGGAAAGTTGAAGCTGGAAAAGATACACACTAGCCAGAATCCTACGGATATGCTAACAAAAGTTGTAACAAGGGAGAAACTGATAATATGCTCAGTTTCAATTGGTCTTCAAGGATGATGATGAAGATGAGAAACAACCAGGTCCAAATTGGATTCATTGTCCAGCAAATGAAGCAGTAGAGGGGTTGCTAAAATCAGTCTCCAAGTGGGAGATTGTCGAGTGTGGAGCCTGATTATCTTGTTTACTTTGTATCACAGCATTGGACCCCTGTACCTTAATGGGGCAGAAACACCGCCCGTAATTAAACGCTGCTTGGGGGGTCAAAGTGGGGGAAGGGGGAGATTGTGACCTTATGGAGCCCCCCCTTGGCGGGGGGTTTTTGGGGCAGCGCCCCTAAAGCTAAAAACATATGTAAAATTGCCTTATAAAAGTATAGTAATTTCTAGCCATTCTGAACCATTCATTAGGTGGATAATCTGATGGTAGAAGTTATGATTAGTTTAGGTTTTTTTTTTGCCCTAGAAGGCAACCCCTCACTTGTATGAGGGTATTGTATTGTAGCTACGTATTTTATGTGTATTCTTAGAGAAAGAAATAGATAGGGAGACTATGAGAGAGAATAGAGGATATTACAACGGATATGCTGTAGATTGTGTCTCTTCATTTTGTTGGATAATAGAAAGGAAGGACTGGTTGTTCGTGGTGGACGTAGCCCAAAATGGGTGAACCAAATATATCTATGTCTCTTTGGTTTTATGTGTTTCTTATGCTTTTGTTCCCACATATATTTTATTTTTTCCATTGCTCTGTAATATATAATTTTCTAACATTAGATCTACACAATTAATCACATCTCCCAACCAATTTTCTTCTTATTCTTGTACACTTTGCTGACGTTGCTCCAGCTGTAGCTTGTCCTTGCTAGCATAGTTATAAATCAACTTCTGCAATCCCTCTACAGCCTTCTGGTCCCTTAACGACTTCATGTATGTCTGTAGGAAATATGTTAGGATCGATGGGTCGACTTCCTTCACTTCAGCATTCTCTTCAGGATTTTTTTATACCAGGAAAAATTGTCTCTAAGCAGTCGACGTCACAACCTTAGGAGTCATAAAACATTTCTTCATGACCATGAATGTATCCTTTTCACGTTGTACATAAAACCGAACAATATTGTCTTCATTCTTCCTTACTCATGTCTCTAGCATAGACCTCTTCCCATTTGCATGGCTTCCTCTAGTATTCATACCACTGCACATGACTATGATCACCCTTGGATCTCCTTGCCACATTTTAGCCTTCACCATCTCAATGTTTTGTGTTGGTTGTGGATTGTGATTCTCCCTCGTTTTAGCTAAAAAAATGGGACAATCTTCTATTTCATGTCCAAATTCCTAGCAATACTTACAGGACACATTAGTATCATTCTGGAAATCTTGAGCAAAGTGTCCAGGCTATCCATAGTTGTAACAAAAAATATGTCCTTGCCCTCGACCAACGCTCCCTCCTCGGTCGTGTCCTCGACTTTGAAAACCTTCTTGCATAGTTGGTGAACCCATAGCTTCACGAACTTCTACTTGCATTTGATATGTTCCCAAACTATTCTGCAACTTTAGATCGTATCTCCTACAATGTTTTTCATCATGCCTTACCAAATGAAAAATGTTACAAAATATTTTTTTCGAAAATCTGACCAGCTTTTGAAATAAGTGGTAAGAATATATGGAATGTTTGCCTACAACTTCACAGATACTACACCATATGTTATACCTTTCACTTGGCCCTCTGATCGACTCAGGTTTTAAAATATTTCACATCCCAGCACCCACATAGTCTCTAAAAACAAGACAGTGGTCCTTGTAGTGACCTTCGGCCTTACACTTGATACACCAGACCTCTGCACGAACCTCCTTTATCTTCTTTAGATGTTGGAGCTCCATGTGAAAACTTTCCAAATGTCTAGAAATTATATATAATTTCTATATGAATGGGTTCAATCCAATCCTGTGATGTAGTAAAACGAGATATTGAATCCCTCTACAATATTTGTGGAATGTAAAACATGATCGCTCAATCACATGTAAGTAAGAGAAAGAAGTAAATAAATCACACAACAAAAGATGTTCTTTGGGAAAGCAACTGATCAAAACCCCACTATAATATATTTTACAAAGTTAAGGAATCATGAAACAATATAATGCTTTCTCACACTGAGAAAATCTTGTACTCTCCTGACTGTATCAGTTTGATCCTGCTCAAAACTAGGTTGCAATGCTTAGGAAAAATTGACAAACACTTAGCGAATTCTTAGCCTCTACTAAGTCCAACCTCTCTCACACAATTCCTAAATAATTATGCCCCTTTTAAATAGGAAAATCAACCTTCCTTGATTTCATAATCCATCATGGCCTTCTCCTGACTTTATAATTGCACCCGGGAAATTTTCTAATAATACAACTCATAGTTATGTTCCCTTTAACCTTTGTGACAACTGGCTCTTCACTAGAACTGAAATACATGAAACTATTAATAGTGAATCATTAATTATCTTATTGATCACTACTTGTGAATTAAATCTAATTTAATTCACTAGACCCCTCACTAATTCATCACTGAGTTAGAACTAGTTAAACTGATTTTAATTCAATTAATTTGAGTTAACTGATTACACTTACACTACACTAGTGCTACAATTGCAGTTGGACCCCAAAAATATATCATTCTACATGCCTAATCTTATAACTTCAACTATAATTTCCTGAGCTAACTCAGTCTTCATGACTTAGTTAATTGATACAAGTTGTTATGAGATGAAATTACAATTTATTGTCCAATTTATTTAAGGGAAAAATAAATTAGATTCCCACATTTAGCATGAATGTGTAACTAATTTCCTCACCAATCTGTGACTAGAATCCCACACCCGTGTATGTGAATTTTTTTTCCTTTCTATTTTCCAATTTCACTGTTTCTTGTTGAAAATTTCAACACTCCCCCTTAACAAGAAAGGAATTCAATCTATCCTGATCAGGTAACTTTGGAATTTTCTACATGAAACACTTATCTAATTTTGTTTGCACCCGCAACTCCTAAAAATGAATAGCCTCCGAACAACATAATCAATATAATGCATCTGTCTTTAGAGTCTTGTGACTGTTAGATCCTACTCCATATGTCTACTAGACTCTCCGCGCTGCTATTGAAATCTGCATCCGTGTCCTCTACACTACTGCAAACTTTGATCTGCGCTCCATTATCTGACATCTGTCACTCTGATTTCTATCTTCCTGACATCTTATTGCATCAATATAACTCATCCTTCCTACTACTATTGTATTATGGGATCCTCGTAGCCAAGTTTGATCCATAAGACAAACCATATCAATGGAACCTACACAAATTTATTCTTGGGATTATATCTATACATCGCCCCATCTCTCACCTACAGTTATATCATCATGTACTCCCTCTACCCACCTGGCTCAAAATTTCACCCTCATGGATTTTTCTACTTGCGTGGACTCTTCCACTAGGTATCCTCTTTGCTTCTCCAATTGTGGCTACTTCGCAACCTTCTGAGACTGCTTCTGAGTCTACATGTTGAGAGATCATTTCTCCCTCTCAAACACCAAGTCATTAACCACTTATTTGCTCCTCAAATATTTGCATGCATTCTTGTGCTCAAGATCATACAGGTTCTTGACTCTTACTCCAATCTGTTTCAAATTTCTAGTGCCTATGTGTTTAAGGAAAGCCTTTCCTTTTCTAAACATCACATCATAAAAACAATATTCAAATACCGCTAAGGAGAGAAGATTATTTCTTAGGCCTGGAACATACAAAATATCTGCTAGTCTGAGAGGGGATCCAGAATCCCTATGAAATATAACTATACCTATGCTGGTCACGCTATACCTCTCGTCATCTCGAAACTCTATGTTCTATTGGATGTTCTTCTCCACCAAGTCACGCAAGAGATATATATTCCCCATCATATCGAACGACGCACTATTTTCTAGATACCACATGCATCCCATTATAGTGCCGACCATGCATGCAATGAGAATAAAATCAAGCTCAAAATGTGAAGCTAGTGCTTCACGTGATGTAACTGTAGGCTCCTTCTTACTGCCTTCTTTTGTCGAAAATTCGAGGCATAGTGCTCATGCTCATGACAATGAAAACACTTGATCTTGGACAAGTTTATCTTTCCCTCTTTTCCTTGGGACTTATTTCCCTCGGATTTATTTACTTTTCTAAATAATGCACAATATTGTTCCTTTTTAGTGTTGGAGGTCCTGTCTCTGGTGCTCTGCCTTATCTCTTCTATTACCAAGTTGGACCACAAATGCTCCCAATATGGGAAATTATCCCTCCCATTCACAGAGTCCTGGTAACTATGCCAACTCTTGGGAATGCCTAGAAGTGATAGGCTCACCAAATCATCCTGGGCTACTATCACACCAACACTTCCAAGATCATTTTGATATTGAGTGAACTTCGCCAATTATATTGGTACCATCTCACCCTCGTCCATATTGGTATTTGTAAGCTTGTCCTTTAGTACCAACTTTATGTGGTCACTACTATTATGAAATAGATTATTCAAGGCCTTCCATATAGCATATGGATTTGCCTTCCCATGGAGACTCGAGACAATATGATATCGAACTCCCTCTAACAAGATCCTTCTCGCCTTTGCTACCGTCTTCTGCCATGCATCAAGAAGTTGGGCATCTGCTACTATAGGCTTGGGAATATTGGTATCTATGAATTCCTTGAACCCATTGTCCTCCAATATTTCCTCCATCCTATCCTTCCATGCAATATAATTTTAATTTCCCTCAAGTGCATATTTGAGTCTCAAGCCATTGAAAGACGTATTGATCTGTTGTAGGATCCTGAAGAATAAATTTTCAAATTTGAAACCGTTGAAGACAAAATCAATTTATTATGTTATATTTTTTTCTTGGTGCTCTGATACCATGTAGAAAATATATAGAAATTATATCTAAATGGATTGAATATGACCATGTGATGTACTAAAGAAAGATATTGTATTCTTCTACGATATTTTTTGAATATAAAAAATGATCCCTCAATCACATGCAAGTAAGAGAAAGAAGTAAATCAATCACACAACACAAAATTTTCTTGGGGAAAGAAACTTCTCAAAACCTTGCTATCATATATTGTACAATGTCAAGAAATCATGAAATAATACAATGCTTTCTCACACCGATAAAATCCTACAGGCTCTTTACTGTCTCACGTTGCTCCTTCTCAAAACCAGTTTGCAATGCTGAGGAAAATTTGACAAAAACTTCTCCAATTCTCAGCCTCTGTTAAGCCCAAACTTTATCACACAAATCCTAAAGAATTAGGCACCTATTAAATAGAAAAATCAACCTTCCTTGATTACGCAATCCATCATGGCCTTCTCATGACTTTATAATTGTGCCTAAGAAATTTTCTAATAATACAACTGATAGTTATGTTACCTTTAACATCTGGCTCAACTGTCTCTTCATTAAAACTAGCATTCATGCAACTATCAATAGAGAATCATCAGTTATCTGATTGATCACTACTTGTGAATTAAATCTAATTTAATTCACTGGACCTCTCACTAGTTCATCGTTGAGTTAGAACTAGTTAAACTGATTTTAACTCAATTAATTTGAGTTAATTGATTACACTCACACCACACTAGTGTTACAACTCCAACTAGACCAAAAAAATATTATGATCACTCTACATGCCTCATCTTGGACCCTCAAATCAAATTTCTTGAGCTAAATTAGTATTAATGACTTAGTTAACTGATGCAAGTTGTTGCGAGATGAAATTAAAATTTATTATCCAATTTATTTAAGGGAAAAATAAATTAGACACCCACATTTAGAAGTAATGTGTAGCTAAACTACTCACCAATGTGTGACTGGAATCCCACACCAGTGTGTGTGCATTTTTTTTTCCTTTACGGTTGCCAATTTCACTGTTTCTTGTTGCAAATTTCAACAAACTGAGTCAGAATCTATTTCACCCCTATGATTGCATCAACTATTGGCGAAGCCTCCGGCTTCATCGTGATCTCCAGTGCTTCAGCCTAAGTTACGATATTTTTTTATGAGAATGGAAATCTAACACAACAAGAAACCACTCTTTATGTTGTTCTTTTGGGATCTTAAAGATAATCTGACTCAACAATGTCATAAATATCTGAGCTACCTCCCACTCAATCTCACTAGTCAGCTACTTAATGTCTTTGATCTCAGTGATACACTATGATTTGGACTTTAGTTTCTTTAATTCAGCGTTCAACACGATCTTTGTTTCAACCAATAAATCATTTTCATTCGATGTAACAAACTTCATGTACCAGGACAATACTCGATCTTGTAGCACAATAACTAACTTTTGTTTCTTCATACCATTGTCTATAACACTCTGCAAAATACATATCGCTTCTACTAAGAAAACAAATTGTTCAAGGTCATCTATTCCATTGAAAACCAACATCTTTGGGGGTTGGGCCCTCGAGGGATATGGAGATGGAGGGAAAGAACAAGATGGAGTGTTGATGGGGTTGGAAGGTTGGTGGATTTCCTTAGCACTTTGCTGACTTTCAGATCTCAATGAAAGAATTTATGGAGTAGCGAGGCTGATTTCCCCTTTCTTAGACTCAAACAATGGTCTATATTCAGTTTCAATGTACGTACCCCAACCTTCTCTGAATCACTTACCACTTCACATAGCATTATGTTCTCTTTATTCAACCCTAAATTTGAGCACAATTGTAGTATATCCTTTTCACACAGTATCATTTTAATCCAAAACTTCAGTGAATTCAGGTACTTACCTCATAAGCCTTTGAGAAAGTTGAACTCTACTTCACTATAGGACATAGCGGTCTCGATCGTGAACTTAGTAATGAATCCTCTAAGGATACTATCAATCCAGCAATGAATAGCTCTCGCGATCTCGTTATCAATATTTTTCAGTTTCTTAATTAGATTTGGGGTCCACACAGTATGTCTATTATTAAAATACCCTATTTTCATAGCTAGCCTTGAGATACACTCGTGCAACTTGCTACATAATGATGTAAATAAAATCTTGTATTGATCTGTATATAGACTCTTTTGTAACCATTTCTTAATAGAGATACATGAATTTATACTTTCTTACGCAGAAAACTCACATTCCTTCAGATTTTTCCAACATTCAATACCTTTCTTAGATGGATGCCATATCTAGCTATCCCTCAGTCAGATCCGAGTACCAGCAATAGAACCATTTGTTTGATTTATGGGGCCTGACTCACTCTTAGATAGTATGCGCAGTCCAACAAAAACCCACTATTACCAGCCCTTTCAGTAATGATCTTATTATGCAAATTGAAGTCTCACCTGAGGTAATATAGGGGGATGCTAGAACCAGCTTTCTGCATCCTGATGGATAGAGGATAGTGGCTTTGGGGCGTTTCCTTCTTACAAGATCTCTGCAGGTGAGATCTAATAATAGGACCAATGTTTTTCAACACAATTTTTGAACTTACTCAAAGACTGCGCGATCTTACTTAATTAAGCATTAACCACTGTAAATAACCATAAAACAAAATGTGTTGTTCACATATATGATAAAACCATAACTTATCACATTCATTCATGAATAGTATGAAAAATATGTACACATCAATATATCTCACAAATTATCAATGATTCATTCATTAACATCCATATCTTGGGCCTGCACACACAACTGCAATATTTCGTAAGGTATCTATGCACACAACTACATGAGCCTTTTCCTCTAACCCAAACCACAAAATATAACTAAGTGTTACATCCAAATGTATTTCATATCATCAATCATAATCCTATACATGAATTCTATCTAGAATCCTTATATAGATCTATCTTTTACAATACCACGGCCAAAATCCATGGGCGAAGTCCAACGTTCACCAAAAATCCCATCTTGTTGCATAATTAAGGGGCTTTCACCCACCGCAAAGCTCCTAAGGAAAAAAATATACTTTTCTCTACGTGCTCCACTCCTTGATCTATGGAGTCTTTACTTTGTAGGGGATCCTAGCCCCAACAATTATGATCTTTTGACTTTACAAAACTTGAAAGCATAAATGCAGATACTTTTCCATTTACTCGATCTTTTTCCTTTTTCTTTGTTCTCCAAACCTTCTTGTGCTTGATGTTAGGCTTGTTTTTCTTGGAATATTCAATATTTTACCTAAAATCATGAGCTATATTCCCATGGAAATTTAATTTGTAACATTAAATGTTGGGCCTAAATGATGGAGCAAATGACATATAATTTATGCTGTAAAAGTCATCTTGAAACCTCACTTGTGATCCTGCAAGATTAGTTCTAAGATTTTGATAATGTATTTTATAATCACACCTGTCATACATTTTTTAGTCTCTATCCATATGCCTAAAGTTAGAACATGAAAAAAAAAAACCATTAAACATTCTAGGGTACCTCGATGTGTTGCATATGCTTGTAGTTAGAACATGAAAAACAATAACCATTAAACATGTTAGGGTACCTCGATGTGTTGTCTTGTCCTAAATTTAATATGAATTAATACTTCTTTAGAAAAGGTGTAGAATTTTTTTATTACTTCTTGGAGCAACAACATTTTTAACCTTCTTCTATCTTCCATTTTGATTTTTCTTCTAATGGATCCTACTATGAACCTTTCTCCTTGGGAACTTAGAGCTTGTGCCTTTGTTGCATGGAGCTTCAGTTGTTTCTTTTTCCTTTATCTTCAATTTAGCCATTTCATTATTATTCCTTTCATCATCCAATAGTTTCTCCTTCTTGAGCTTGTCTATTTCAGCTAGGGAAACATCAAGTTCTTTTTTCTTTTGAGAAATATCTTCCTAAAACTTAATTTTCAATACTTTTCTTCTTTCTTTTGCTTCCTCTACTTGCAGCTTTGGAAGAGTGACCTTTTTTGTTACTCTATTAAGATATTGTATCTGTTCCCTCTACATTTAATTTTATTTTCTGAGCCTACTAATTTCTACTAAGGATGCAAATAGTTCCTTTTTTTTCTAATCAAGTTCAGTTACATAACTTTGACTAGATTCCTCTAATTTTATTTCCAGACCTTTCTCTTCCTTTTCTACATCCTGCACTTGAAGTTTTAATAGAGCGAATTCTTCTTCGAGTGTCTTATTTCACTTTATTTATTTTTAAAGATCACATAAGTCAATAATCGATTTATCTTCCAATTATACTACTACTTCTTCTTCCTCATCTTCTTCATCCAAATCACAATCTTCATCACTATTTTCACCTTGACTTGCATACTTTCTTAATTAAAGATAATGGATATTCTTTCATAGAATTTTGGCTATTGAGCATTAATCAACCTTGGATTTTATAGGATCTCACAAATCACTAAGAAAAATATTCATGTGTTGTCATTATGGCTCATGTCTTGTCCTTGATGTCAATCTCATCACAATTTGTATGTCATCATGGATTGTATGTTCACTATGGTTAGCATTTGTTTGTTCACAATGGTATGTCTACATCGATCATTTGATGGTTAGTTGCAGGAGTGAAGGATGTCCAAAAGGTTTATATGAGATTTATATAATATTTCTAGGATGATTTTAGAGCATAAAATAACTTGTATAGGTGTTATAAAGTAGTAGGAAGAAGTATGCCAAGTCCTGGACTAATTGGAGTAGTTTTTCCTTACTTTAAGCCTTAGTCACACAGAGGAGGTGTAAAACATTGCATATATATGGCTTCAAGCACTGGGAAAAAAATTTTGATAGTGTGACCACAGCCAAAAAATTCCTTTCTTTTCCATTCGTCCATGCCATTAGATGGTAAAAAACAAATACCGTGAGGGAAACAAAGTTCTCGCCCATGGAATTCGTGCACACTAGGTTGGTTTGATTTGGTCAAAATTACCAACATCAAATACATTAGTTTTTGACACATATTGGACCATTATATTACTTTTAATCCATCTTGATGAATTTAGAGTGGAAAACATGCAAGAATCAACTCATGGGACCATCTTTACCAGTGGGGCCTAGTTTTGCAACATAGATCCAGAAACCTTCTAGGGGTGTTTTGAGGCATAAAACAACATTTTTGGTGGTACAAATTTTGCGTTCTATCAAAAAAAAAATCTCATGGTGTTCTACACACATATATTTCCAACGATGAAAAAATCGCATCAATCGAAATTCGTATGCAAAATTTATGCCACTCAGAAGTTGACCTTCCTGTTTTCACACCTATAGTTCAGGAGGAAGTCCCATCATCCCCCATTATTCATGGAAAATCGGCTAGCCATGTGTTTTTTATTTAAAATATTATAGAAATTTATGAATTTTAACTCTTGTTAAGAATTGATGTAGTCAAAATTAACCACTAGTAGGCTATCAGGTTGTGTTATAACCAGGCCACTAGGAGGAAGAGGCATTCCATTACTTCGAGATAATTTTGTTCCATAGTTGAGAAAGGAGAGCTAGGAGAGATAAGAGGTAGATAACATAGAAATGATATATGTGTTGTAGAATACCATGGGCCATATGAATTACTTATTTATACCTGCAACCATATTTTGTAGACAGAGAAAGAGAGTGATGTGACCTCACCTTCTAGTTGGGTTTTCTCTAGAATGGGTTTCCTAGAGCATATGTTGTGTATTATGTGTGTGTGTGTGTGATATTTTTTTTTTAATCTACTTTAATACATAATTTCCATTCACATGCATGCACTAATGACAGTAAAATATACAGATATATAAATTAAATAAAGTTTTAATAGTGTAGAAATTCATATTTTTAACATAATACTGTCATATATGTTGTGACAAACTATCCAGTTGAATATCCATGGCAAGTTACAGATCAATTTTTTCTTGTTTTATTGAGTGGATCAAGCAGCTATAAAAAGAGGAGTGAGAGGGATCATTATGAGTGTATTCGATGAGGTTTTTGTGCATGATTTGTCTTGAATTGTAGCACAAAAGGGCACATGGATGAGATTCATATCTTAGATATGGGACAACACGGGGCTAATACAAGAGGGAGTGTTAATAGATTTGTTTGTTTGTTAATTTTCTTACATGTTGACTATAGAGATCAACGAACAATGAGATATTTAAAATAGTGAAGCTTTTAATGGAATTTTTATTGATAATATGGTAGTAGATAAACACTATATAAGCTAGGCATAATAATAGTGTGGCCTCTTGATATCCTTTTTTACTTGATTATTAATTCCTTGAGGACAAAAACATATATGTTGTAGAAAAATAGAGTATGAATTTCCTTGTGTTCTGCAGAAAATAATTGATGGCAGTATGTGTTATTTCTACAAAATTTTGAATGATAGGAGTAAGGGTATAAGTCTATGAACCTAGTGTGATTCTTCTTGAAACAAATTGGGTACAGAATGTTATTTGAGTTACCACTGTATGCATTATGCTAGCAGAAATTTGGATGTGAATGTCAAGATTATTATTTTCCAGGGATGAGTATTATATTAGTGTCTTGTATTGAGATTACAGTGATATTTGAATGATTTATAGTGTTTGGATATGCCCTTGGTTTCTTGGTAGATGTTCTATTCTTGTATTTATTGTTGTTGTAGAGATATCTCTTCACTCTTTCTAGTTGATAAAATTTAGAGTTTGTAGAAAACTATGAAAACATGAAAATATTAGAGGGAGAAGATCCATATGAATTGGGTTTGATGTCAGTGATGTTTCCTCTTGGTGTGATATATGGAGGATTATAAATAAAGTGTTTGTTGTCTCCTCTTATGTGATTATATGCTACTGAAGATTCCTTTAAACAATGAAGTATCATTGAATTGTTTGCTTGATAATAGTGATTTGAATGATGCTAATTTTAATGTGTTTCTTATCTTCATATACTAAAATAGAGTGTTTATAGTTCTTTGATGCATAAATTGATGGTCATGTTGTGCTTATGATATTGTTTTCTTAATAGTGATATTGCATTAATTAACAAGAGGTTGGATTGGAATTGAATAAAAGAGTTGCTTGAGGTGATTTTTTCATTAGATACTAATATTATGAACTAGTTGGATAATCATTTGATTATAGGGTTGCTACATTTTTTTTTCGCACATGGTCATAGCGACAAACATAGTAAGGAATATTGTTGTGATGTTGATTGATGATAAAATAGGATGATTTTGTATTGAATTGTAATGTGTCTAATTGGAATCATGACTAAAAGGATGAGAAAATGATATTACATATTATAAAAAATTATTATGGCTTTGATATTGGTTGAATGACTTGATTATATGGGTTGGATGTGTGTAAATATTTGGACACAATACTTGAAATTATATTACTTGGTGATTAACAGTTTGTGGATAATATTTTAATTGTGCAAATATTGTTTGCTAGATAGTTGACCTGAGTGTGACTTGGTTGGTATTTGGCTTAGTATTGATAGTGATGATGAAAAAATGACTTTGATGGTTGACGCAGGATATTGGATTGGTCTATGTTACTAAAACTTGGTTTGATATAAAAATTTTAATGATTTATTTGGCTTGGCATTTGACAATGTTGGAAAGTTAGGGTTTGTCATGGTTCTTGACAGGATTTGTGTTGGTTGACTTAGCATTTGACACGATTGATTTCATTGCAGATTGGTTAGAGATCTATTTTTAGAGGTGTGATTGGTATTCAGTGACTTAATGATTGGTATATTGGTATTTAGTGTTGGGATTCATTAATTTATCTTGACCAATATTTTTTGTAAAATCCAGGGCCGTGAATACAACCACTTTGTAACACTTATTTCATCCATTTTTACTCTTCTCTATTATATCATTTGTTATAATTTATCATTCAAATCCATTTTATAAATGATTTATGCTCTTATGGATGAAAATTATTTATCTTCCTTTATTTCTAATAAATTGATGATTATGAATTATTTTATCAATGATAGTTTTAATAAGTTGGATATAACATTATTCACCATTTTTAGCCTCCAAGATAATTTCCAGATTGAAGATTTGATCATTAAAAGTGCCAACTCAGAAATGCGCTGGAATAAGGAGTGACAGTTTTACGGTTGAGATTCTGAGCAAATGAGGACGAATCTGGAAAATCCGGAACATGGGTTTTTTCCAGAACGGACCCAATTAACTTTATTAGAGAACGGTTTGCCCAAATTCGGCCTGTGTTGAGAGATTCGCAGAGTTCTTTAAGCACGATTTTCTCAGTTCTGTTGTTGCGGCCGTCCTCCAAATCTCAGCTGAAAAGCCAAATTCGACTTGCTGTTATTGAAAGATGGATGTAAATCTATTTTCTTGTTGATCAATTGGTTGGAAGAAATCCAATATTGTTATGGGAAGATTGTATTTACTATTCAATTTCTCCTCCTTCTGATTATAAAAGGAGAAAGCACGTATTGTGTAGGGGGAGGATTTGGGAAGACGTTTCATGTAATTTCCTGTTAAACAGCAGCTCTGATTATTGAGTCTCGTTGAGAACTGGTTCATTATATTTCTGTCCAATGCATTAATATAAGCTTGGTGATTATCTCATCTCTGCGTCTGGATTAACTTAAGGCGGTGTCCCCTTGGAGGCTAAGGGCCCGGCCCCGGAGGACACTTGCTGCTGTATATTATCTCCTGGGTTTATGCGTGGTTTTGCTTATCAGCTTGAATCGGTAATCTGATGTGTTTTGTTATCTTATATTACAGCTCTGTTATATTTCATATTTCGTTCTCTGCAACAAGAACACCGTAATCTGCATTCTAACGTATTGCTATTCCTTTAAAACCGTTACCGTAACATTGCCGTTCTCTACATAATGCTATTGCTGTTTAATTGCAGAGTAATCAAGATGTAACCTTCTTAAGTTGGTATTACTGCATTTCTCTATGGTTTATACTTCACACGATTGCTATTCAATTGACGTTGTGGTTCCATTATGGATTGTAATCGTTACCCTTTCTAACCAGGATTAATACTTGTAGTATCAGACTCAAATTACTATTAATGTGTGCCTGTGTTAAGTTATTATGCATTTGTATTTGGTCGTCCAGCATGTTGTGTGCGTATATTATTTATTAATGTTGTTCATAATTTATCAATAGTCATTGCTGTTCCATTAGCGTGTTCTACTTAATTTGCCTTAAAAGTGAAAGATTGTTATTTGATTGCGAAGAGTGCATTTGGGTCAATAGATTAAGTTTGGTTACAACTCGCGAGACTTAGTTGTTCGTTTGCTGTTCCATTTTAGATTTGTTGTTCAATTCTTTATTTGATGTTCTATTTACTCGCATTTGTTGTTTTGGTGTGAGAAACGATCTAAGGTTGTAGTGAGCTTCGGCATTCACTGTCTAGCTCCCAGACCTGTGGTCTATGCTCTAATTTCCTCTCCATCAGTTTCCAAAGGGATGGGTTATCACCGCCAAACCCTTGACTGATAAGCTGCCTAGTTTTCTGAATGTGTGATTTATTCTTTTGAAGTAACTTAGTTATAGACAAGCTTTCATTTACTTTTGGATTTTAAGCACTATACTGCAAAACATTACTCTTGAGTAAATAGCCGCCTCAGACTGAGTACACTCTTGAAATAAAAATTCGTCCCTGGGTTGACAATTAATGTGAAGGTAATTAGGAGTTAAAAAGACACCTTTTTATCGCTCCACATCTTGGTGTTCATATGTTCATATTGGTACATGGTTAATGTGGGAGTTGGCCTACTTGTTTTGATGGCTGATTGAGACACGTGGATCCAGTATGATTTAAAAAAAAAATAGTAAACAAAGATGACTGAGGGTTGTAGTCTTCAGTGAGGGAGTAGGAGCTTCTTTCCAGTAGGATCCAGTAAAATTGATCTACGATTAGGATCTTACTTTAAGTAGAATTTGAATAACTTGTGCAGGTTGTGTCATCTTGCATGTACAAGCGTGCGTACTGGTAAGAGTTTTCACCAATACCAAAGGTAAGAAAAATTTCTTTATAATAAGAATAAGAAGAAAAATGAAAACAACGGTGGTTTTTTCCCACATTGGTTTAAACCTAAAATATTTGTGCCCATATGTGTTGATGTGTTCTTATGGTGTAAATTATTTTATACACATGGTTTACTGAATAATCTATAATCTATAAAATTTTGTTCTCATAATTAAATAAATGATTGAGAAAAATTTGGAAATGAAAGAATAAACTAAGTAAAGTTGAATTGGGAATGAAATATTGATTCATCCCTCCTCTCAATATTTCTAAAAAATTGGTATTAAAGTAGGTATTTCCAGTAAATCTTAACTGCTTGAGAGTACATAAGGGACAATTAGAAGAAAGCACAAGATGAATTCACAAAAAATTAAGAGGTCAAGTTAGGAAAGGAATGACGGTGATGTATCTGACATCATGGAAATATCCACATTCATAGATCAAGGAAAATTAGTATTGGAACAAGCCAAGTTATAAGGTGTGGAATGTAAAGGTATGCTCATTCTTGATTATCCTAATTATTAGGATTGGATAGAAAATATGAATACTAAGATAATGGCCCTTAGATATGTTGTTTGCCAATTAGTCTATAATGTTTATACTAAAACTCCATCATGAGGAAAATATATTTAGAATAATAGTGAGGCACTAAATGAAATATTTTGTAACATACCTAATTCACTATTAGAGAAAGCTATGCATTATGGAACCACAAAGGAGGTATGGGATAATATGCAGGTCATCCATGAAGGATAAGGAAACAAGTAAAGTAAGTTTTCTCATAAGGTAAAATGATAGGTAATCGTGTTTTCGAGACATTAAATGAATCTCAAAGAAATTATGGTTTGTTAGAAGATGAGAGTGATCATGAAACAACCTTTGCTATTTCAAATGGAATTATTGATTCAAAATAAGACAAGTTAGAGGAAGTACATAAACTTAGAATAAGACTTCCTTCTTGTTTGAAAAAAAATGATAATCTTGAGAATAATTTGTAGGAATATGAAACCAAGGATCATGATGAACTACTTGAAGAAAGGAAGAAACATTGTGAAGGACTTCAAGTAGAAATAATAAATGTATGATAATATCTCGAAAATTCAAACAAATGAAATAAGGACCCTATTCAGGTATTTGAAAAACAAGAAAATGGGCCGAAGGAAGATATTATCGAATTAAAAGTGAAACTAGAAGAAGGAATAAGTATTGAAGAAGGAATGAGGAAGCAATTTATTGATAAGGAAGACCAATGTAAAAGACTAGAGGATGAGGTAAGAATTATAAAAATGTAAATTAATAGATAAATACAAACATTTGCAATTCCATGATAGTATGAAGATATTGGATAGTCTTCTTAATAGTCAAAGATCCCCCTGCATCAAATGATACCCTAGTTTTCATGAATCTATTAAGGAAAATCTAGTACAAAAGCCTATGTAAGAAATTATGAGGATAACAAAGAAAAATCTAAGAATATTGAAAAATAATTAAGAAGTCAACCAAACCAATAACCAATGAAAGTGATTTTTCAAAGGAAGTTATTTTCTCCTAGTAATACAAATAACGATCGATTCTCTCCTTTGGTCAATGATATTGAATGTTTTATATTTCATAACTTTGGGCACATTGAATCTAATTGCGGAAAAATATTGTTTAGATCTTAGGCTAAGAGCATCTCCATAGGAATATGATCGGTTCCTAGGTACTCAAGCTTCTTTAAGGGGAATTGTTTTACATGCAATGTATTTGGTCATAAAGCTATTAATTGCAATAAGAGAAATATAAGAAGAGATATTATGATTCTCTTTTCCCCTTATATGGTCATGTAAGGTTTCATAAATGTAATAAATTTGTAACAAGACCGTGCGTTCATACATATAACAAATAAACACCCTCTAAAGCACTGTTATAGCATCATTTTTCACCCTCATGTGATTCATGATTGTCTCTTTGGCCTTGGGCACCCATTCCCACAGACTTGAGTAAAAGTTCATTAAAAACAGTGTTTAAAATCCCATACGCGGGTATGCCCAGACTTTTCCGCATGTATACGCGAGTCCAGAGATACTTTTCTGTGTATGCCATTAAAATCATTAAAAAATATATAAAAATCCTTATTTTCGAGGATGGGTTGATGGTTATTCCAGTAATTCAACGACCCCAGCCCGTGGCCAACTGTTTCTAATAGATTGAAACTACTTTGAGGGAGTATAAAAGCCCCTCATGTGCATGGCCTAAGGGAGAGAGAAAATTATAGAAATTATACTCTGTTGGAGCCCAATTCAAGTCTGATTTCCCGTGCCTCCTGCACTTCCCAGATTTTTACAGGAAACCCTTGTTTCCTGGAGATGTTCATCAGCTTATATGTCATCTCGTGTGCACAATTCTTGAAAGTATCCTAGTGAGGCAAGGGCCGGACGGATCCAGATGATGGTCTGTTCGAAGATCGTGGAAGGATTCAGTTGATCTCTCCACCTTTCTATTATTGTACATGTTGTTCGTAATGAAGAAGAACCATCTTGTTCCCGAATTCACATGTTAATATCTGCTTGCATATGTGAAAATATTGTTAATTAAGAATTTATTATTGTTTATATGTTGTTTCACATGGATTACACTGATTTTTAGGAAATATATATGTTGTACAACTAGATTTCCGTGCACATATCTTCTTGATTTCTAGGTTGAAGAGGAAGAAGGGTTGTTGGGGGTTTGGACCCCACAAGATCTACATCAAACGTAGGATCTACGGGTGAGTTCTACAATTTATGTTATCTAGTTTTTAGTATACAAGTGTGGTTGTGTGAGTCCTTCTTGAATATCATGCCCTGATCTGTGGAATTTTTGACCCAAAAACCTCTAGGAAGTTATTTCCCAAAACAGAACTGGCGACTTCACTGGGGATCACATTCTTGTGATTCCCCTGTTGGGTGGTTTCAGTTGTTTTAAAGGTTTCCAATAGTTTTAATCATTATTTCCAGTCCAGTTAGTTTGTTCTCAATCAGACTGAAGACCTGGTTCTTTACCTAGGCTTGATCATTTTTATTTTTTATTATTTACCTTTCCATACGCTAGTTTGCCTATACACAGTCACGTATACACGCAGTTTTTGTCAAAGGGAGTTGCGTATACGCGTTTTTCCTTTGACACAGTCATGTATGCATGCTTGTTGCAAAACTGCTAAGTAGCGTATGCCTGGGAAAATTTTGAAAATTTTGATTTCTTGACGTTTTGGTCTTGTCTGCCTGTGGAGACCTGTTCCTGCAGTGTCCTTATAGTCTCTGGATTGTGTTAATAGTGGTTATTAGTCTTTTTTTCTCTTTTCTGGTTGAAGACTGGCTTATTTTGCAAACCTTGTTTTTAGTGCTTGCATTTCTGGTTCGAGTACCAAGATCTCTTTTTAGAGATTCTTGGATGTTCTGCTTAATCAAGATAGAGAACTTCTACTCATATGCTCTTTCCTAAATTTGTGTTTTGCTAGGCACTTTAATTTTTGCCTATTTTTCAGTTGGTTTTCTTGATTTCATTTGACTAGGTCTTGTTGCAATTTTTGAAGAGTCATTTTTGGGTCTTTGTAGTTTTTTTTGCTGCAAGATTGTGCTATTCTTCTGGGTTGAGTTACTGAGTTTCTTGTCTTCCTTTTTCTCGTATAAATATTTCTACTAAGTGGAACTATAAGATTTAGAGAATTTTTGTTGAAGCTTTTCTTGAAATTCAGAGATTGTTTGGCTTGAGAATTGGATAGTTTTCTTGGTCTCTTTGAAATCTTCTTTTTATAAAATTCAAAAGCTAAAAAACATTTTGTTTTGTCATTGCTTTTGTTTTGCATTTTTGTTTTAGTTTCTTTCCATGTTTTGAAGCCTTGTTGAGATTTCTTACCTTCGGTTTCTGACTTGATTTGGGAAGGGAATTTTCATTGGTTTCTTTCTCTTATTCCAAGCATATTTTGGTGTCTTTATACTGAGAGTTTTTGATTTGGGAACTGGTTTTGTGGACAACCGGAAAAGTGATAGAACTGGGGGATTCTTGGAAATTTCTCTTTGCTTTGTTAGATTTTGCATCTTAGAATTGGCATGCTCTTAGTAATTTGCATTAGGTGCACTTAAAAATTTGTAGTCTTTTTCATAAATTTTGCGAGTGTGAAGTTTGATATCTGAAAAGAAAAAAATATAGTCTCGTAGAACCCATGTAGAAATTTCTTTTCATCGAAAGGCAATTACTGCATTTGCATGTAGTTTGGTTTTCATTAATTTATTTTCTGCGTCATAAAACATCATGAGTTTCATTTCCTTATTACCTTAACTTAATATAACAGCCAACTAAAATAAGTGCATTAATTTAAAAACAACTAGCAAGTTTTTATTAAGTGTCATACATCAACTAGCTATGTTGTAGGGCCTTGGATTAGGTGAGTGGAGAGTTAACTCTCCAAGGCCGCTCAAACTAAAACGTAGAATTTTATTAAATGAGCGAAATCCAACTCCGTTAGGTGGACCGGGTAAGCTCTCCTCCAGAAAGTCAAGCGCGAGGGGAAGTGAAGGTTGAGAAGAGAGATACCCCCTCTCCGATTTACTGGATCTTGCCTTAAGACCATTCTGCCCGGTTGCTAACACGGATTGGTGCCCTTAGTTTCCATTCCTAGGTTCCACACAGGTGACTGCGGGGGGGAATACCCGTGGTACCTGAGGCAGACGTCGTATCGCTTCCCGCAGTACTTCTGGAGGGTGCCCCGACGAAGCTTGGGTACTTGCACCAACAAAGGCTATTGTTATGAGGTCAGCATAACTGTTTCTATTACCTTAGCTAGTAGGCCTGGGCCGTAATTATTCCAGAATACTTTCGGGAGGTCCTATTTTTCGCTTTCTCGTATTTTGGTGTCCGGTCCTAATCACCCGGAGTGGAAATACCTGAAGGCTGCTTGCTTGGTTGCATCTTAGGGATTTTTGTAGTGAGTTCTCTTTACTCCTATATTTCCTAGATTTATACTTTTTTGAGTCTAATTAATCTGTTAAAGTGGCTGATCAAGTGCCTCGTCGATCAAGGAGAGTTCAGGGGTTATCTCCCGAAAGCGTAGAGCCTTCTTCAAGAAGGTGTAGGAGTAATATAGTAGGTGAATATCACCCAGTGGTATCTAATGCAGTGGAGAGAGATCCTCCACAAGGGCTTGAAGGTTTTGTAGTTGGTTCTGGTGTTGGTTCTGAGAGGAGCGCTCCGCTCACCTCGAGAGTCTTATTTCTGGGAGAAGAAGAAGTAAAAGTAGAGGAAGTATCTCAGATTTCTTAATCACTTCCATCTCCTCTTCCTCCTGATTATCCATTTGTTGTTGAGTACATCGGACTTGAGTCAAAAAGACCAGAAAGTCCTTATCCATCTTATTCATACCTTTCGATGGCCATGACTGGGAACAGGGCTTCGGCTGTGAGTACTGCAGGCATTCAGACTCCTGCTTCAGTAGAAGGAGGAGGCACAATTTCTATATCTTCGATTGCTTCTAGTACTGCTATGTTTGGCTCTAGTTTCACCCAAGCACATGTTTCTCAATCTAGTCCCTTTTGTTTTGGAATGCCCACTAGTGGGATTCCTTTGTTTTCCTTTTCCACTGCTGCAACTGCGTCTACACCCTTGTCTTCTATGGCTAGTGGGTCAGCTTCTTTTTAAGGGTTACCCTTTGGAAGTGGGCATATTCCTAGTTCGAATCCTTCCTTAGGGTCTTTTCCTTTTACTTCTCAGACTCATATTTTTAACCCTTGGTCTGGAGGTCAGAGTTCGACTACCTTTATAGGTTGGAACCCTGTATTTACAGCAGTGGGGGCAGGGAATCAGTTTCTCACTGGTCAACAAGGGAATGCTTCTTTCCCTTCTTCGAGTGCTTATCATAATTTTTCCCCTCTTTCTAATGCTTGGAACTCCTATCAAGGGCTTTCCTCTTCATTTATTACTTCGGGGGGGGGGAACTGGTCCGATCTTTGGTAACTCTACATTGGGAGGGGGTCCTTCTCCAAATGCTAGGTCCTATGGCCCAACATTTTCTACAAGTTCTTTCTGGAAACCTGGTGCCTCATCAAATCCAGGTTATTATTTTTAGAATGTTGGGAATTCATCGCACCAAGGATGGAATCCCCAGGCACCTCCTCATTTACCTTTTCCAGTAACATTGAACTTTCTAGATTTGTCGAAATTGATGAATGATATGATCCGATATAGTCCGGGGTGGCCTCCGGTTCCTACCAAAATACCTTCATACACTCCAAAGTTTGAAGGAAAGAATGGAGAGGACCCGGCTGATCATATCACTACTTTCCATTTATGGTGTTCATCTAACTCCCTGATCGAAGATTCGATTAGGTTGAGGTTGTTTCAATGCACCTTGACTAGAAACGCTGCCAAGTGGTATATGGAGTTAACTGGGGACAATTTTGCTACTTTCAGAGATCTGGCTACTATATTTCTAAATCATTTCCAGTTTCCTTTCCGTTATGATGATGGGACTGAACTCCTAGCTAATTTTAAGAAGGACGACGCAACCCATATTTCTGATCATATTCAGCAATGGAGGAGAAGGAAGATGCTTATTAAAGCTTATATTCTAGGAGAATTCCTTTTGAAATGGTTTTTGAAATCCCTGCAGTCAGATATTTCTAAGGATGTATCCCTCTTAGGGGTATTTGCCGAGGAGAAGGCTATTTTTAGGGCCCAACAGCTTGAATTGATATATTCTCAATCTGGTGTCCTTCATAAATATTTGCCTAATGCTCCTCACTCCAAATTAGACATATCCAAAACTAAACCTGGTCCTCATGGTGATGGACTTATTGGGTCAATCAATAGTGGTGCAGCTAACCTGGTTAGTCAATTACAGTAGTTTTCTATACAATCTGCTTCTTCTAGTTAGGCTGTGCCTGCTGAGTCATCTCCTTCTCAATATTTGTTGGTAAATGTCATTCAGACTTCTAACCCTAAAGAAAATCAACAATCTGAAGGGAAGAAGAAGGGACTGAACAATAATAAGAAAAAGGGAAAGAATGGGAAGGGTAATGCAAATAAATCCAACGAGCATGTTGGTGAGGGTCCAAAGGATAAAAATAAAGTGAAGTTTCCATGCAAGTTATGTGCTGGAGACCATCTTACTCACCTTTTCCCTAAAATTCAGGATGCGCAGTGCTTGTTAGCTTAGCGGGGTTCTTCTAGTTCCCAGGTTGTGTTGACAAACCCTTTTCCCCAAGGGCAACAGCTAGTTGTTGGCACGAATCAAAATACTAGGGCTTCCTCTGGGGGCACCCAGGAAGGGGAAACTCCATCAAACATATACATGATGAGTGTTCATGCAGATATCGCCACAAGATCCCGTGATTATGGAAAATATGAGTCTTCAAAAGCCAAGGGTGCTCCCGATGGTACTGAGCCACTTCATATTATGAGGCATACTGTTGAGCCTATACCTCGGATGCTAAAAACATATACTAAGCATACGATGATTAATCCAAATTCCAGGGCTGCCCAGACCTACTCTATTATGGAAGATCTAGTGCAAAGTCCTTGTGCCATGTCGACTCTTGAGGTGCTCCAGTCTTGTCGTGCTCAGCGCAGTGCTTTTCTCACTGCTATTGGGGCTATCGATCCAAAGAAATATCTTGTGATTACATTCTATATGTCTAAATTTAAAAAGAGACTCCCCCATCATATGCCTTTTCATATCAAATCATTGTTTCCGAAATTCAATATTTTTCGAACGGTCGTTGATGAGGGTGCTTCCACATGTGTGATGTCTCTCACATGCTAGAAGGGAATTGGATCTCCCACATCTGTTCCATATGCTACTCTTCTGACTGCGTTTGATGGTCATTCTCACAGACTGCATGGTATTATCCCAGCTTTTCCCATCTGTGTTGGGGGAAAAACTGTAAATATAGAGGTTGAGATAGTTGATTCAAGCTTGGACTACAACCTTCTGTTGGGGCGAAAATGGATTTATGAGATGGATGCCATTGCATCCTAATTATTTTGGATTATTTGTTTCCCTCACGAAGGGAGGATTGTTATAGTTGACCAACTGGACTGTTCTCCTGTAGACCCGAATGCATCTACTGACTAAACTATTCCAAAGTTGGATAATGCCAAGCCACCTATTGAGAATTTAGGGGTTGGAATGTATTCTTCTTTGATGGGTACTTTTGATATTCCACCACCTACCATTCATATAAATGTGATTTCATCCTTCAGGGCTCCTATTCGAAGAGAGTTCTTCAGAACTCATTATTTTTTGGATCCTTGGACCTTGCCTTCCCCTACCTCCACATTAGCGGAAGGTCAAGTGGGTGGAATGGCATTTTCGATGTCTACAGCTGAGATTGCTTATCAATCTATTTTTGACTCTGCAGAGTCCATTCTGGCTCCTCTTTCTCTGGAAGAGTTGGATGGTGATGTGGCGCCGGCTTGGACACTTATTTCTTCTTCCACCCAGGATTTCCTTGATACCACTCTTCCATCTGAAGAGGCCATCCTGGAAGCTATGACTGGTATAGATAGACCGTGGGATTATTTGCATCATCGATCTTACTTTTTACCTGATTTGAGCGAAGTTGAATCAATTTTTCCAAGTCTTTTGTCTCCTGGTCCTGTTCACCCAGTCCTGAACCCTTTAGCACCAACACAGGTATATGATGAAGGGAACATGGCTGTGATTTCTCCAACTATCCTGGTGAACATTTCCAGGGATCCCAATGTTATAGAGAATGTCTTCATCAGAGCTTAATGTTCCCCTAAATAGATTCAAATTTACACCGATCTCTTTAAATATTTTAGGGATGTGTTTGCTTGGTCTTATGAGGAAATGCCTGGTATAGATCCATCTATTGTCCAGCATGAGATCAAGACTTACAAAAACGCTAAGCCTGTGAGGCAAAAACTTCATCTGGTCAATCCTAGGAAGGCTGCAGCTATCAAAGCCGAGGTGGAGAAGCTACTTAAGGCGGGATTTATTTTCCCTGTTCCTTTGACAGAGTGGGTTTCAAATCCTGTTCCCGTGGATAAAAAACAAGGAAAAATTCGAGTTTGCATTGATTTTAGAGACCTTAATAAAGCATGTCCGAAAGCTAATTACCCTACACCATTTATAGATCAGATTATCAATGAGTGTGCAGGTAATGAGATTTTCTCCTTCATGGACGGTTTCTCCGAATACAATCAGATTACTATCCGTCCTGAAGATCAGCATAAGACTGTCTTTATTTGTCCATGGGGTACTTTTGCTTACAAGAAAATTCCTTTTGGTCTTAAAAATTCTGGGGCTACTTTTCAGTGGGCCATGTCATATGCCTTCCACGACATCAAACATATTATCGATGTGTATTTAGATGATTTAGCTGCTCATTCTCGAAAGAGAATTGATCATGCTGCTCACCTCTGTCAAGTATTTGAACGATGTTGTTTCTACAAGATTAGGTTGAATCCGAACAAGTGTGTTTTCGTGGTTACATCCGGTCAGTTATTGGGATTCATCGTGTCATCAGAAGGGATTAGGGTAGATCCCTTCAAGGTTGAGGCAATACTTCGGTTGCCTCCCCCGTCGTCTATTCGTCAACTTCAAAGTCTACAAGGAAAGGCTAATTTTCTTCGAAGATTTATCGTAAATTATGCTGAAGTTACCAAAGGAGTTATGAGATTGTTGAAGAAGGGAGTTACATGCTTTTGGGATGACTTTGCTCAGCACTCATTTGATGCTTTGAAAAAATCATTGACCTCTGCTCCTTTATTGAGTCCACCTGATTATAGCAGGGATTTCCTTTTGTTCTTACAGCAACAGAATCTACCATTGGTATGGTTTTGGTTCAGGAGGACGATGGTCTGGCAGAGCATGTTATATACTATCTTAGTCGAGGCTTAGTAGGACCTGAAATCCGGTATGATCCAATAGAGAAACTAGCTTTAGCAGCTGTTCATGTTGTGCAGCGACTCAGACATTATATTCTTCTACGAAAAACTTATGTTTTGGCAGCATCGAATCCATTTCAGTTTTTTCTCAGTAGGCAAGTGATTGGGGGAAAATACAATAGATGGATTGTGATTTTGCAGGAATTTGATCTTGAGCTTATGTCTGCCAAGTCCAAGAAATAATTATTTTTTGCGGAATTAATCTTTGAGTTTCCCTGTGGAGAAGAGGTAGTTTATGATGAATCCTTCTCGGATGAACATTTATTTCTCATCTCTCCACAAGATCCATGGTATGGAGATATCATTGTGTATCTTCAGACTGCGAATTTTCCCTCTACTTTTCGAAATATGAGCACTGTAAGTTGCGTCACTTGGAAAAAAATTACTTGATTATTGGTGATGCTTTATACCTGTTGGGGTTCCCATGTTTTGGCCAGGTTGACAAGACCAAAATATGAGACAACATAGAACCACTTTCGGACCTTAGGATCTAGCCCTCATAGGCCCAAAGAGGGATCTCTCTATGTGAGTCAAAGTGTATGTCTTTGAGACTCTAAGTTATGATTTTAGGCTAGTTATGAAGAACAGGGTTTGTTTGTTTGATTGTTTAGGTTTGGTTGCTGGGAATCAGGAAAGAAGGGTCCAGTATAAGACAAGGATGAGAAAAAAGGAAATTAGGCAAAGATAGATAACTCAGAGAACATCGTGGCCATTGGGCTATGGAGTCAAGAAAGGATTTACTTGTGTTCAATGTGCAAGCTTTCAGTTGGGCTAGTTATCTAGAGCATTTGGATCTTAAAAGATGGTTGATGGAATGGAACATTAAGGACTGAAAATGAGTGAGGGGGAACAAGCCAATACTGTCTATAGATCAGGTCAGAGGTCATTTAACTCCAGACCTGCTTGGACAAAATTAGAGGCAGGACAAGGAATCTTAGAAAGGCTTAATGCGGTGGAAAGATCCTAGTGAGGCAGAGACAGGGTTCTAGACCTCCCAGTGTTCTCAACTCATCCAACTAAATCCTAACAAGAACATCTAAACATAGATTTCATTAATTCATACATCAGAGAGCAGGAAATAACATCCACTATACTGGTTAAACCAATTGAAATCAATATTAAGATACACATGTAAGCAAAAAACATAAAAGGCTGGGAAAGCAGCAACATAAGGTACCTATCAAAGGTAAATCTTATGCCAAACTTCTGATACGAACCTATAGAAATGGAATGAAATGGAATCAAACACAGAGATAATAAAACATCACCAGCTACTTTAGATCAGGATCCAAAGAAATGTGCTTTTCATATTAAAAACAACACCAATCAGGTACATCATTGCCCACAGCTTGAACATTCAGTTTGAATACACCAAATCTCAGCCTATCTTACAATATTACACAGAGAACTTGTCTCAAGAGGAAAATGCTTGCAATCTACTAATATCCAATCAACAACCCTTACAATAATTTCCTTCTGCGTTTTATAGCAGAGGATGAATAGAAGATCGACTAAGGAGGTAGGTGAACACTAAATGTAACATTAAACACAGAAAAGAATAGAGGGCCGAAACCCATCCTATTTTAAATCTCTGCATTTATCTCTAATATGGCTCAAGTGTTCTGACTGCAGTACTGTGCGCACTATTGGCGAAATAATACAATAAGAAATAGTGAGGTCTGCCCTACTTGAGTCACCAATGCTTCTAATCATGTAGGACTACTGTCGTGTAAGAAACTTCAGGAACACGATGTATAATAAAAACTGCATGGGCACTTTGTCCTCTAATGGAGAAAAACATTCTGCTGCTATAGGAAACCTGGTAGTACGATTTCTTGTGCATTAAATTTCTGATTGACCTTTGGTGTTTTCAAATTGGTGCTTTGCTTCTTAAATTGCTTCATTATGGATCCAAATCTTCAGTCCTGAGTACTGAAAACTATAACCATAAGATGGTTTTTCTACTGCTCCATAAATGTTTTGATTCTGCAAGATCTGGGCTTTAATGGCGTCGGATAGGGTTGCAGATTTTCAAAACCTATCCTTTGATGAAATTTATACCTCCGCCACCTTTCTTGACATTTCACTGGAGTACCAGCTCCAATATCAGCTCTCTGTCTGCACAACACGCCATTGAAGAGGTACATATGCATCATGGCAGTTTTCCACCTCTAATAACCCTGCAAAAACATGAAACCTGCAAAGAAAATCATGGACGGGGGCAATGGATGTAGTGTGGATGCAGGAAATGGCCGTGTAATCAGTGACATGGTGGAAAAACACAGAGGAACCATGGAAATTCACTCTGGTGGAGGTGGCAGTCAGAGGAGCAGAATATGAAGGAAAAACCTTAGAGAACACGAAAAAGAACCAATATATGCGATGGCATGGGAGACCGTACGGAGGGTTCACGTGGAGATGACATGGAGAAACAAGGCGATGGTGGAAAATTCAGTGGCGGGTGAACAAATCGGGACCATTGATCGTGGCAGGATCAACGGCGGAGGACGACGGACAATGGGCCAGGGCATGAGATATCACGTGTGCAAATTCATTAAAATTCGTGCACCTTGGACGAGCGATAGCCGTCAGGTGGCTTGCTCCAGATCAGACAGTCTACGACAATTTCCCTGGGCATTCGCGTCCAAACAATAACGTGCGATGGATGGAGTTAACGGGCGGGATTGGCGATTTTGAAATCATACAAGAGGACAGGTGTCAGGCACTGAGTGGAATCGCTGGTCGATGGAGAAAAACTGCCCTCCGTCCAAAGGCGGTGCGAAATAAACCGACAGGTTTGGAATAGTGCACAGCAGGGTCCACAGGGTAGATGGTCTCCGCACCATCTGATCTGACGGGAAAATGAACGGTGGACATGCGGCGACAGGTGATGAACGGGGAAAAAGACGGAGGCTGTGGGGGTGTTGATCATCGTCCAATCTGCGCAGATCAACGGCTGTAATCATGCCCGATGAAACACTGGGGCAAGCGCCTTTGGGGATGGCACTTGGTCACGACGTTGGGTCGCATGGAAGAAAAGGGTGTGGGGTCTTAGCGGGAAAGGGGCTGAGGCATATTATATGGTCGGAAGTGGGTTTTTAACCCATTTTCAATGTATTTTGAGGCCTTCAAAGGGTAACGATAGGGGGATGAAGGGTGAAAAAGGCCAGACAAATGGTAAGAATAGGATTTAAAGGGGGATTAAGGGAAAACAAAGGGTGTAGGGATTTTAGAGGGGATTTCAGGGGCAGACAAGGGAAATTGGGGGGAAAGAAAGGGGACCTTGACCAAGGGGGATAGGGGATAATAATGGGCTTTTGAGGAACAAAGATTATAACCAGTGAGGTTTTAGATGGGAAAACAGCAGGGGGAATTTCACATAAGGCAAAGCACAGAGAGACCTCAAGGATGATGTGTCTTTAGGGGAGATGCATTCCTTGAAGGTCTCCAAAATGAAATAGGCCCCAGCTTGCTTGTCAAGAATTTCATAGGGGGGCTAACAGTGGCTCTGCATGGGGATGGCTTCTTCTTGAAGGAGGCAAGGAACCAGAAATGGTCTTTGGGGTAGGCCAGTTGCCTGCTGCTTGGCACATCCCTTTCTTTCTTTGATTTTTAGCTTCCACAATATGTTAGACACACCAATCAACAGAAACATTTTCCCAACCAATCTACCTACCCAAACTACAGTCCTAGCATTTTCCCTTGGGTGCATTTGAGCTAGCAGACCCTTTACATCATTTTATTTTACAAACAGAAAATAAGCCTATTCTAAATCTACCCTTATTGCTCCATGAGACCAGATTAGACTTTTGGTCTCACATGATTCTCTACCTAATCTAATATCTGTTGGGATTAAACTGTCCAGCAGATTTCTTCTCCTACATTCTAAGACAGGAAATTGAAAAATAGCCAAGCCAGGATTAGACTGTCTGACTTACTGGAGTGAAGACTTGTAGAAACTGCAAACAAAACTGTGAAGGCATGAAATCTGCAATTTGAAATATCCTTCTTTCTTTGCGACTCAGGTTTTGAGCATATTTGAGTCACCTCTTTTCTCTGATTTCAACTCTGGTTTTGGGCATATTAGAGCTGATTTTCCCTTTTCACTGCTGGTCCAGATTTTGGGCGTATTAGGACCAACTATTCTGCTCCCTTTTGGCTTAGCTCCTGAGTTTATTAGAGCCAATCTTTTTACTTCATAGGTTCATGTTTTGAATACATCTGAACCTCTCCTTTCTTTCTGTTTTTTGGAACATTTTTCTCTGTTTTCTTGAAAGTAAAACTGCAATGGTATATACAATGGAAATGAAACTGGAAATGAAAATTAGCAGATGTAGTGTTTGAGCATCCTGCCATTGACAGGACCCCCAAACAGTTCTGTACCATCAAGCTCTTGTATAAAAAGTGCATTGGGACCCACAGTGGCCTGGATGATGTATGGACCCTGCCACAAACTATCAAACTTTCCATGTTTACCTTTGTCCTCTCTTCTTGAGTCCCACTTCAAAACCTTGTCACCAATTTTGAAATCAACAGCTTTGGTTCTTTTGTCAAATAGCTTTTAATTTTTCCCTGGACTCTGATAGCTCTATTATACACCTCCTCCCTGGTTTGCTGAAGATGGATTGTCTGATTTATACTTCTTATCATGCTGTCCTCTTCTAATTGGATTTCCTGGACAAGTTTGATTACTGGAACTCCAAGGCTGGTGGGAAATACTGCTTCTGTCCCATAGACTAGCTAGAATGGTGACATGCTAATGGAATTTTTTGTAGTAAGCCTGTCAGCCCACAAAGCATGTACCAACTTGTTGTGCCAAGATTTTTTGTTCTCCTGTAATAGCTTTTTGATGATTGCAACTAGGCTCTTATTTGATGATTCAGCTAAGCCATTACCTTGAGGGTAATAGGCAGTTGAATGGCTAAGCGTGATATGGTACCTATGGCAAAAATCAACCATTTTCTTGGATCCAAAAGTAGTGGCATTGTCAGTGATTATTTTCCTTGGACAGCCAAACCGAGAAATGATGTAATCTTCTAGGAACCTAATGATGACAGAATCAGTGACATTCCTAGTGGGTATGGCTTCTATCCATTTAGTGAAGTAGTCCATGGTTGTTAGGATCCATTTGTGCTGTGAGGAAGAATTAGGATGAATCTTTCCTATGAAATCTAGGCCCCATTATAGAAAGGGACCTTCAACAGTGATGGGTTGTAGGGGGAGGGGAAGGAGATTTCTTTTGCCTTCAAATATTTGGCATTTATGACAAGCAGTTACCATTTTATGGACATCGTTGAAGAGTGTGTGCCAATAATAACCAGCCTTGAGTATCTTGTTTGTAGTGGCTTTCCAACTCAGGTGGCCTCCACACTCTCCAGCATGGAGCTCTTGTTTAATTCTTTCAGCTTCAGACTCAGGCAAACATTTAAGAAATAGGCCATTTGGATTTTTCCAATATAAGTTTTCATTCAAAATGCAATAGTTTCTAGCTTTGAGTTTTATGAATATGGCCTTAGTTTTGGACAGTTCTGGAGGGCCATTGAGGTTGGTGAGCACATAAAGGATATTAGAATACCAAGGAGGGTCCTGAAACTTCTCCTCAACAGTGGGGTCAGGCAATCCTTCCTGCTCATCTAAGGCATTTATCATGTTAATGTCAAGGGCTTGCAGATTAGATTAAGCCATTAATTGGGCCAGGACTTGACCTTTGATCAGTTTAGTGGGCTTTATCTCAAGGTCATACTCTAAGATAGTAGCAATCCATTTTCCCCTTTTCCCATCAGGGTCTTGGGACAAGATATCCTTGACCACTATACTTGGCACATAGGCAATGGTGTGAGAATGCATAATGTACACCCTAAAGTATTTTAAGGCCTTTACCAGGGCATAGGCCTACTTTTCCATAATGTTGTACTTTAAGGGTGCATCTCTTAGCACTTTGCTAAAGAAGGCAATTGGTTGTTCCATTCCCTCTGTGTTCTTTTGCAGCAAGACTGCAACCACGGTATGCTGGGAGGCGAATGAAAAGATCAGAAAATATTTTGAGAAATCTGGGCTGATCAGGACAAGGGCTTGTGTGAGTGCAAGTTTTACTGACTCAAAATATTTCTTAGCTCCTAAAGTCCATTTCAATCCCACACCCTTCTTCAGCATGTTAGTAATGTTCCTAAGGTGTTCGGCTAGATTGGGAATAAATCTCCTAAGGAAATTGATCTTCCCAATGAAGGACTGCAATTATTTGATATTTCTCGGATGTGTGATTTGAAGTATCCCTTCAACTCTCTGCGGATATATCCTAATCCCTTTCTCAAATATAATGTGACCAAGAAGTTTACCTTCTTGCAGCCCAAAAATAATTTTCTTAGGATTTAAGGATAGACCGTACCTTCTACATTTTTTGAAAACTTTCCTCAGATGTTTCAAGTGTTCTTCTTTAGTTTTAGAATAGATAATCAAGTCATCCAAGTAGATAACAATGAAGTTTCCTATATCCTCTGAGAAAGCTATATCCGTCGCTCTCTGGAAGGTGGCGCCAGCATTCATCAACCCAAAAGGCATCTTCACATACATAAAGGTGCCCCATGGGGTGGTAAAGGCTGTTTTGAGTTGATCTTCTGGGAGTACTAAGACCTGATTGTATCCAGAAAAAACCATCAAGCAGGGAGATTCTCTTAGAGCCCACTACCTTTTGTAAGATAAGTTCCATTCTAGGAAAAGGATAGTTATCTTTGAGGGAGGATCTATTAAGGTTTCTGAAGTCTATGCATAATATGATCTCCCTTATTTTCTTCCTCACAACCACTAGATTTGATACCCAATTAGAAAACCTCACAGGAACTATTATGCCTGCATCATACATATTCTTAATTTCCTTTTTGACTGCAGGAAATTGTTTTGGATTGATTCTGTGGAGTTTTTGTCTGAAAGGCTTTTGATTTTCCTTCAAGGGTATCTTGTGCTGTATTATGCTTGTGTCATAGGCCTTTAAGTCTTCATAACTCCATGTGAACACATCAATGAATTCCCTAAATAGGTCAATATATTTTTGCTTCATGTTTGCAGGTAAAGACTTAGCCAGTTTGATCATTTTGGGCTTATCTTAAGTGCCTATGTTGCATTCTTCAACTTAAGAGTCTGAATGTTCTATAGTGGGATTCTTTGCTAAATCATCAAAGTCGAATAGGTCCTCTAAGGGTGGTAGGCCTCTGGGTATGTTCTTGTCTTTGGCCTGCAGCACCTCTACCTCTTCGATATCTGCGTTTTCACATTTTTCGGTTGGATTTCCATTTTCTTCAGAAAGGGTGTTTATTTCTATGTTACAGGGTGTTGATTTTTCATCTGGGAAATCCTCACTCGGGTAGCTGTCATCGGATTTTGAGTCAGAATCAGAAAATTCAAACTCATTTCTTCCCACCAGAAAATCTTCAATCTGTTTGTCTCCTTCAAAGACCTGCCAATATTTTTCGTTGTCTGGCACTGCGGGTTTGAACTTGGTCTGAATCATGATTCGTTGGTCAGGGGAGTCTTAGGATATGAACTAGCTAGGCAAGCTAATCCATTAGCAATAACGTTTTGACTCCTAGGAACAAACACCAATTCATATTCAACAAATGTTTTCAATAAATCTAGAGTGTCGTTACGGTATACTCTTAACCTGGGGTGTTTTGCTGTATATTCACCATTCACCTGTCTGATAACTAACTCTGAATCTCCTCTCATAGCTATCCTATGGGCTCCTAATTTGTTCAACAGATTTAAGCCAAGGATAAGAGCCTCATACTCTGCAATATTATTTGTGCATTTGAAATGCAGATTGACAGCATGGCTCTCAGCGTGGTCATTTTCTATGTTACGTAGCCACACCCCTGCTCCAGCATTTTTTCTAGTACAGGATCCATCGAAATTCATTTCCCACAGGGGTTCGCCATTATGTTGTGTTGGGGAGTCTGTACTAGGCTGTGGGTTGTTTTGTTCTTCATGACATGCATGGAATTCATAGAGCTGGCTATCTTGCTGTTTCCATTCTGTTTCTGGTTCTGGTTCACTCAGAGTTTCGTTTTCAGTACCCTACCCATGGTTTTCTTCATCGTATTCTTCTAGGGTATCAATTATGCTAAAGTCCATGGGCTCTGCGTCCTTGCTTGTATTTCTACATTCATATTCTAGCTCTCCTAGGGATTGGTCGTTATAAAGAATGAAAGAATTCAGGTCTGTGTGCACAGAGTATAATGGTGAATTCTCAGGTTTCTCGGGGCTACTGACTAGGAATTTCATATGGGACTCTCTATACAGTATTCTAAGTTGGCCAAAGATAGGGATAGTGGCATATGAGCCGTCCATCTGCATTGTTCCTTGCAACTTGGCTCCCCATGATCTAGATAGCAGCATGCCATACTTGGGTGGTACATCTGCCACCACAACATCCATGACCATACACTTAGCAAGGATCTGGGTCAAACTCACACAAATATCCTTAATGAGGCCTAGGCATTTCACTCTGCTTGAGTCAAATGAATATAAATATTTGTAAGGTCTGGTTATCTCTAGGCCTAGATTTTTTATCACTACCTTAGGCATTAAGTTGTGGGATGCCCCAGAATCATGCATGGCATTATGAAGTATCTTATCATGAATGTTGAGACTGATATAGAAAGGTGGAATTACCCCTTCCTGAAACTTTCCTGCAATCTTTGGACCAAATAGGAGGGTAGGTTGATCATCACTCAAATTTACAGTGTCATTGTTTTCCCCTAGATTCAACGCTTTCAAAATTTTTCCTTTATATACATTCTGAGAGGCCAACTCAGAGAGTGGGACAGAGATTTTGATTTTTGCAATCTCACTTTCCAAATTGAAAGTCGACTGGTTCTTGGAAATGCCCGACTCTGTTTTATTTGCTACTGCCTTAGTGGCTGAATCAGTTTGTGATTTATCACTATGTACAAGATTAGGAATTGTTTTATCAGGAGCAATAATTGCAATGCTAGTGCTGCTGGTTGGTTGGCTTTGTTTTCCAGTGTCTTGGTTGTCTTTTTCTTCGTTTTTCCTAGAACTTTCAGCTGCTGATTTGCTATTTACAGCATATGCTTTAGAAGTTTTATCAGGTCTTTTCTTGATGGTAACCTCAAGAGTCTCAGTTCTGGAATTCTCTTGGTTCATTTTTCTCCTAAGTTCATATTGTTCTCTGACCTGTATCATGGAATTTTCAAATCCTAATATGTAATCCTCAGTTTCTAACCGTTCCTCATCCCAGTATGACGGTGAGGGTTGATCTTCCCCTGAATCACAGTTAAGGACCGAGTCTTCTGTTTCAAACATATTTATTTCATTCCCTTCAGACTCTTCTATTATTCCCTCGTCTTCGTCAAGAAAGTTTTCCTGGAATGGAGAAATTACTTGTTGGTCTGACTCTCTTTGTCTGTTGGGAGTGGCATTGTTGTTCCTTCTAAAGTTGTGGTTCTGGTTTTGATTTCTGTTTTGGTTATTGATAGTGACAACCATTCTCTTCATCATTTGTTGTAGCTCTTCCATGTTTTTAGACAATTTTTCATAATTTGGATCAGATGTGGAGGCTACATTGTCATCCCTATATGTTACCCTCCTCTCGGCTCTCTGTCTTGCTCTTTTCTCAATCAAATTGGCCTCTATGTTTACATCTCCTTTCTGCATGTCCTCCAAGGTGGTGTACTCTTTATCCCTCAGCTCATAGGCCATGTCAGCATCAAACCCTTCGGGGTATTTTTCTAGGGCCATGCCTTGTGGAGGGAGGGCATTGTAAATGTTGTTGAATCTAGTGGTGTAATCATGGACGCTCTCTCCCACATTTCTCTTGAGGCTCATGTATTCTGCTAGGAGTTGGCGAGGGTTTGCCCTAGTCTCCCATTTGTTTATGAAGGTCTGATATAATGCAGGGAGATCTTGGATACTGCCAGGGGGTAAGCTTTTAAACCATTTATTTACGTCACCCCCTAAGCTTTGGGCAAAGATTCTCATTTTGATCGTTTCATCATCAATTTCCATGTAATCAAAGGAATCCTCCATCTTATCTACATGTTGCTGGGCTGTGATGGATTCCTTAGTAGTGAAGTGTGGGATTTTTGATTGATAATCTTTGGGTAAGGGTAACTGGGGCTGAGGTAAAACCAGGGGTGGATACCAAGCTGCCATGATAGTGTTCTGATGAGGTATTGGGTTGGCTTGAGCAGCTGGTATATGGATGACAGGGATATTAGGACCACCAGAATCTTGTTGAGCGGATCTAGGGTGACTGAGCCCCAAGTTTTGAACAAAGTGTATATCAGGTGGTGTAGATGGAGGGGTTTCTCTATCCCTAGTATGTTTACCACTATTGGATGGTGGACTGTGAGGCTCAGGGTCTGGCTGGTCTAGATGATTGAATGACCTAGTTCTTGGTAGTCTATTGGGTAGGTCTAGGTCAGGGTGAAAGTGTGACAGAGCTGTAAGGTTTTCTAGTGCAGAGTTAGCTCTATAGATGTGGCTAGAAATAGTTGATCTTTTAGGTGTAGAAGATCCTTTGAGAATGCTCTCAGGGTTATCAATTATTTCTGGTGGGTTTGGGTTAGGATAAGCTCTTGTGTGAACGGTTCTAAAAGCCAGAATGTTGTTTCCTAGCCAGGCAGCTTAACCCTATTTGTTACTTCTACTGTGGTTAATGTTGTCTTAGAGACTGGTCTCCCAGTGGAGTCTATTGTGAAACCAAGATAACCAGTGGCCTACTGATCACCAGTGGAGTCTTTTCGTTTAGGAACTATGGAGTCGCCAGGTGGAGGGTTTTAAGGTATGTCCTAGGGGCTACACTATCCACCACAGTGCTCAAGCACTATCACCTTTCAGGAATCTCCTCAAAAATAGCAAACTCCAACCAGAGATTGACTGGGAGGGAATTTACCAGATATGTCACCTCCGAAGAGGGTGAGATCCGGAGGCTACCTGGCCCTTTCCAGGCTCTGTCTAAGAGTATGATGGACAATAGACAATGGAGGTTGATTCAAGAAAGGAGTGAATTACTGTCAACCTAACCAGAGTTCTAAGTTTCTGAGTCTTTAAAAATATTCAAGGTGAAATGCACTCAGGCCCCAGTATGGTCACCATTATGTTGGGGTTCCCATGTTTTGGCCAGGTTGACAAGACCAAAAGATGAGACAACATAGAACCACTTTTGGACCTTAGGATCTAGCCCTCCTAGGCCCAGAGAGGGATCTCTCTATGTGAGTCAAAGTGTATGTCTTTGAGGCTCTAAGTTATGATTTTAGGCTAGTTATGAAGCACATGGTTTTTTTGTTTGATTGTTTAGGTTTGGTTGCTAGGAATCAGGAAAGAAGGGTCCAGTATAAGACAAGGATGAGAAAAAAGGAAATTAGGCAAAAATAGATAACTCAGAGAACATCGTGAAAATTGGGCTATGGAGTCAAGAAAGGATTTACTTGTGTTCAATGTGCAAGCTTTCAGTTGGGCTAGTTATCTATAGAATTTGGATCTTAAAAGATGGTTGATGGAATGGAACATTAAGGACTGAAAATGAGTGAGGGGGAACCATCCAATCCTATCTATAGATCAGGTCAGAGGTCATTTAACTCCAGACCTTCTTGGACAGAATTAGAGGTAGGACAAGGGATCTTAGAAAGGCTTAATGATATGGAAAGATCCTAGTGAGGCAGAGACAGGGTTCTAGACCTCCCAGTGTTCTCAACTCATCCAACTAAATCCTAAAAAGAAAATCTAAACATAGATTTCATTAATTCATACATCAGAGAGCAGGCAATAACATCCACTACATTGGTTAAACCAATTGAAATCAATATTCAAATACACATGTAAGCAGAAAACATAAAAGGTTGGGAGAGCAGCAACATAAGGTACCTATCAAGGGTAAATCTTATGCCAAACTTCTGATGCGAGCCTGTAGAAATGGAATGAAATGGAATCAAACATAGAGATAAGAAAACATCACCATATGCTTTAGATCAGTATCCAAAGAAATGTGATTGTCATATTAAAAACAACACCAATCAGGTACATCATTGCCCACAGCTTGAAAATTCAGTCTGAATACATCAAATCTCAGCCTATCTTACAATATTACATAGAGAACTTGTCTCAAGAGGAAAATGCTTGCAATCTACTGATATCCAATCAACAACCCTTACAATAATTTCCTTCTGCGTTTTATAGCAGAGGATGAACAGAAGATCGACTAAGGAGGTAGGTGAACACTAAATGTAATATTAAACACAGAAAAGAATAGAGGGCCAAAACCCATCCTGTTTTAAATCTCTGCATTTATCTCTAATATGGCTCAAGTGCTCTGACTGCAGTACTGTGCGCAGTATTGGTGAAATAATAAAATAAGAAATAGTGATGTCTACCATACTTGAGTCACCAATGCTTCTAACCATGTAGGACTACTGTTGGGTAAGAAACTTCAGGAACACGATGTATAATAAAAATTACATGGGAACTTTGTTCTCTGATGGACAAAAACATTCTGCTGCTATACGAAACCTGGTAGTATGGTTTCTCGTGCATTAAATTTTTTATTTACCTTTGGGGTTTTCAAATTGGTGGTTTGCTTCTTAAATTGTTGCATTATGGATCCAAATCTTCAGTCCTGAGTACTGAAAACTATAACCATAAGCTAGTTTTTCTACTGCTCCATAAATGTTTCGATTCTGCAAGATATAGGCTTTAATGGCGTAGGATAGGGTTGCGGATTTTCAAAACCTGTCCTTTGATGAAATTTATACCTCCGCCACCTTTCTTGACATTTCACTGGAGTACCAGCTCCCATATCAGCTCTTTTTCTGCACAACACGCCATTGAAGAGGTACATATGCATCATGGCAGTTTTCCGCCTCTAATAACCCTAAAAAAACACGAAACCTGCGAATAAAAATCATGGACGAGGGCAATGGATGCAGTGTGGAAGGAGGAAATGGTTGTGCAATCGGTGACATGGTGGAAAAATGCAAAGGAACCATGGAAATTCGCTCTGGTGGAGGTGACGGTCAGGGGAGCGGAATACGAAGGAAAAAACTTAGAGAACACGAAAAAGAACCAATATATGCGATGGCATGGGAGACCATATAGAGGGTGCACGTGGAGATGACGTGGCGAAACAGGGCGATGGTGGAAAAGTCAACGGCAGGCGAACAAATCAGGACCATCAATCGTGGCAGGATCAACAGCGAAGGACGACGAACGACGGGTCAGGGCATGAGCTATCGCGTGTGCAAATTCGTTAAACTTCATGCACCTTGGACGAGCGATAGCCGTCGGATGGCTTGCTCCAGATCAGACGGTCTACGACAATTTCGCTGGGCATCCGCGTCTGGAAAATAACGCACGATGGATGGAGTTAATGGGCGGGATTGGTGGTTTTGAAATCGTACAGGAGGACAGGTGTCAGGCATTGAGTGGAATCGCTGGCTGATGGAGAAAAACCACCCTCCGTCCAAAGGCGGTGCAAAATAAACCAGCGGGTTTGGAATAGTGCGCGGCAGGGTCCACAGGGCGGATGGGCTCCGCACCGCCCGATCTGACAGGAAAATGAAAGGTGGAGATGCAGTGACAGGTGATGAACGGGGAAAAAGACGGAGGCTACGGGGGTGGCGACGTCAGTGAAAACTGCAACTCGCTTTACTCCGTTTCAACTAGTTTATGGGCTGGAATCCATATTTCCCATTGAATGTGAGATTCCTTCTCTTAAGTTAGATATTGAGCTTCTTCCTGAAACTTATAGTCTTGAAGAATGCCTCCTTCATCTAGAACATCTTGATGAGCAGCGTCGGGATACCGCCACAATGAATGAGGCGCATAAGAAACGAGTCAAAGTTCAATACGATAAGGCAGTCAAGCCTAGGGTTTTCTCGGAAGGTGACCTCGTTTTGGTCTATGCCCAAGAGAAGGATGCCCTGGGCACAGGAAATTTTAAGTCTATGTGGTATGGCACCTTCATCGTTAAAAAATTCCTTAAAAAAGGAGCATATACCTTAGTTGATTTTGAAGGAAATGAGTTGCCGGAGCCCAGAAATGGGCTCTATTTGAAAAGGTATTATGCCTAGGTTTCGGCCTGGCATTTCGATTTTGTATATAGTAGTTTTTATTTTGTACATGTCTGTTTTTTAGGTCTTTGATGTGATGATGATGTTTTTGATCTACTTTGGCAGGTTATGTCGAATGTCATGAGTCATTATGGTTTCGCCGATGCTGCTAGTAGACACACCCAGCACTCCTCATATTAAGCAGAAGAAAGAGGAACCACTATTGTGTGGGATTTCTTTGTGAACATTTGGAGAAGAATATCAATGGTACATAGATAGAATATTATCTCATCACATGTTTGGAGATAAGAGAAATTTTATCTCTCTAAAAAACAAATTTTAAGGTTATTCTTGCAAATAATTCACCTACAAAAGTGCTAGGACATGGTACTATTGATCTTGATGTTAATAATAGAGAAGAAACTATTGTATTATTGGTCAAAGGGGTAAAGAAGAACATGCTAAGTGTAGGAAAAATAGCTGATAATAGGCATGTAATTATATTTACATCAATTGGATGTAAAATTATAGAAGAAGACACTAGACAAGTTATAACAAAAGGATTTATAAATGGAGACAAATTATAGGCTGATGAGTTGTCTTTGATGCCAACCTCAGCATAGTTTGCATGTATTCATGGATTGTATGATTAACATTTTTTTTTCCACAATGGTATGTCTACATGGATCATTTTATGGTTAGTTGTAGGAGTGAGGGATTCCAAACATGTTTGGATAATATTTACAAAGGATTGGTAGGATGATTACAAAGGCTAAAATCACTTGTGTAGGTGTTCACTACAGGAAAAAGACCCTCTAGAAGATGTTTTTGAGGAACCCCTTATAAAAATAGCCCAGAATCCATTTGTAGCGGAGGTCTCTAGAGAAGGTTGGCGGGTGGAGGTTTTTGCGGATATATTTTTTCCGGTGCATTTCTCATCATAAACCACACCAGTGTGTTTAACTCACAACACACTGGTGCGTACTAAAAATTGGCACAACGAGACACTATGGCCTTCGTACAAACCCATATTGTGCATCTAAAAAACCCGCGCACCAAAACAAGGTTAAATAAAAAATTTTACCGAATGAAAAAACAACATTTTCACTTCATCAGTGCTCTACACCTCTCAAGCACCAGTGCAAATTTCTATTGTGTGAGGCACCCTACCATCTGTGCTCCCATTTCACGCACTATTTTCGTCCATTTCCCACCTTCTTGAGTTTGAATTTTGGAAAATAGTGGGAAAATTTTGTTTCTCCAATTCCTCAGCAAATATGCCTCCTCAACGCACAAATGTACATGTATTTTACTTATTTCTCAATAACTACACGTTTAGCGGATTAAAATTGTAAAAAACCTTAAAATTTTCCAATTAAAAAAAACAAAATATTGTGCAGTGCACTCGAGCCATTCAGCTCACACCGTTCGTGGTGCTATCTGTAAATTTATAGGTCACACCGCAAATGGTGCTAATGGAAACCACACCGAGGTCCAGTGCAGTACCAAAAATCTGCACCATGATTTTTTTTATAAAATTTCTTGGCAGTGTTGTCATTTAAATGACCTCACCATTGACTATGCGTCAGTGTCGGGAGGGCAGTGTGTTTTCCGAACTATGCACCCCGAGAGAGATACTTAGTTCAGTGCACCACCCTCCTGACATCAGTACATAGTCAATGGTTCAGTCATTTACCGGACCACATCATTGACCATGTAATGATGTCAAGAGGGTGGTGTGTTGACCTAACTATCTGACTCGGGGTAAATAGATTGGTCAATGCACTACTCTCTTGAACTAGTACATAGTCAATGGTGCGGTCCTTTAAACGATCGCACCATTAACCATGAATTATTGTTGGGCAATGCGTTGACCGAACTATCTGCCCCGGGTTGGATAGTTTCGTCAATGCACCACAAAAAAAGTACAATTTATGTTTTTAGGTGCATGAACAATTTCCATGCACACCAAAAGCAGTGCACGATAAAAAAGTATGCACCGGTACCAGTGCGTCACTATTTTTATAGGCCACTGAATTTTTTTATATATGAAAAATTATATATATATATATATTGAAATACATGTCTCATTTAATGAAAAAAATGTATTTAATATGTGAATCATTCAGCGATGTCAATGGAGAGAACAAAGGGAACAATAAGAACATATGGAGGACCAGTATAATGTGATTCACTTGTGGGAGGCATGAGAGAGGGAAAGACTTATGTACTATTGCCCTATTATGACAACCACCTAATTTTTCCTAAGGGAGGTAGGCCTCCTCAGGAGGCTACATCCCTAAAGGGCCATAGTGGGTTATTGGGACAACTCATATTCATGTGGAATGCCCATCGATGGGCTTTCCGGGTCGGTTGTGATCAGTTGTACGTGCCCACTGAGGGGGAAATATATTTTATTACTTGCCTATCTAGGAGAGGGAAGGATTTATCCCAGTTCTTAGAAGTCCCCTTCGGATATGCAGCATGGATTCAGTTGGCGTACTCCCAGAGATACATTAGGGATGATATTGTTTCTCCTGCAGATATTCAAGTTCCTGGTGGTTAGTTACATATTGCTTCGTTTGGTGTAGATGAGGTGAGGTTCCTCTCACTATTGTTGACAACCATTGCAAAATATACCAATGAAGGGTAACACATTAGTTTCCCACTTTTATTTTATGTTTATTCTTTCTTCGAGGTGCCACACCTTGTGAGATGGTTTGTGATATCTTTGCGGCAGTTTTGTGCAAAATTAGATAGATGGCATTCTCATGCACGTGGGAGGTTGACCTTCCCTTTTGCTTCAGAGTTATTTTGTTTATTTTTTCAGAGGTTTCCAGAGATGAGGCATAATTTTTTTTTACAACCTCGTAGGCCGATGCTGCATGTACGAATGCAGATGTGGGGCCATATGATGCCCAAGAGGGGCCAGTATGACTTTACCGCCAGGATATCTCCTAATGCATTGGAGTTGCTATCTAGTGTTTATGATGACTCCTGCGTTGTGGTGCCATGTCCGTATTTAAATTTGGATTGGAGAGGGTGTAACAATATCCTCTTCAAAAAGGATGAGTGGCCAGACATGAGAGGTAATATTAGTGTTTTCTTTAAATTAATATAGTTTCATTTTATTGTCTTAATTAATTAATTAGAATTATCAAATTTATTCTAACATGTTCTTTAACTTGTTTTATTAAATTTTTTAATGAAAATGTCTGATTAATAGTGTGGTGTACTATATATTTTGTATATATTGGGACATTCATTGGGGATGAGATTCCACCCCCTCTGAATGATCCAGGTGTAGATGTTGACAATGAGGAGATGACATACATTAGGGGAATTTTGAGGTTTAAAATGGGCCTCATAGGAAAAATGTACAACCAAAATAAACTTTAAAAGAAAAAATAGAATTCAATATGATGATTTCAGCCTGGGGGGATGATTCACCATTTTTTAAGTAAAACGGAAAAACGATTAAAAAATAATAAAATAATAAAACTACTTTTTCAACTCATATTCTCAAGTTATCTCCCAATTTTTTTACTCAAACTTCAAGTAGGACTACTCGTTGGATGAAAAATTTAACTCCTCATCCAAGGAGTACCCATGTTGCATACTTTTTATGGACCTTGCTACACGAAAAATGAGAAATACATGAAAAAACATTATTGCAATAACGTTTTTCATGTATTTCTTATCTTTCGTGTACAAGGATCCATCGAATGTATGCAACATGGGTACTCCTTAGACGAAGAATTAAATTTTTCATCCAACGAGTACTCCCGCTTGAAATTTGGGTAAAAATGTTGTCAAATAAGTTGAAAATATGAGTTTAAAAAGTGGTTTTTTTTCCCTCTAAAATTTGATGATGTTATAAAATATTATTTTATTATTTCCACTATTATTTTATAATTTTCTTAGGAAGCCCATTTTAGACCTCAAAATTCCTTTAATGCATGGAGGATCAGGTTGAAAAACCTGATCGTAATTGGGTGTAGATAACCATGGGGCTGAGGCATAGGCCAGACACCAGATTTATGATCGAGATGGGTGACCAATGTTGTCGACTACTAGTTGATTAGGGAGTTTGCCCATTTACGATAAGAGATATTGAGGTTGACAGTAGGCTCACACGACTTTGGAGTGGCTTTCCCCATGATATTTTGACCCTCATCCGTCATATTGTTGGAGCTTCCAAAGCATTGATGCGACCTAGTAGGGGTAGGCATCGTGGAGATGCATGACAGAGAAGTGCCTCATCTAATGATCATGATCATGAGGGTAGTGATCATCATTATATTAATCCACCTCCTCCTCCTTCACCTCACGGTGGAGATCATGATGACCAGCGAGCATCTAGTCCTGATCACAGAGCATCGTTTGAGTAGTCTGTACCATCTTAGTAGACCCATAGTCCTGAGCAGGCAGCTGATCCTGACAAGGCGGGTCCATATAAGAAGGAAGTTCCATTATCGTAGGTCACACCATCCACATATGAGCAGGCTGCTCCATTGACGGGTCATCAGCAGGTAGTTCCTAAGTAAGCTGCACCATTGACTCATCAACGGGCACCTCCGGTGTAGGCACGCCATCTATCTGATCATGAGGCCACACCATCGGCTGAGAAGGCCTCGAATAGTACTAGTATTGATGTACCACCATATATTTTACATTTATATGCAATTTATATATTACAATTGTATATTTTTTTACATTATATATATATATATATATATATATATATATATATATATATATATATATAGATATATATATATGGTCCATGTATTTTATGTTCATATTGATGTACTTAAGTTAAATGTTGGTGTTCATCATGATGTGTATCTTGTTAGGTCATGTTAGATATGTTCATTTAATGTGCTTGCATATATATGTGTATGTCATAGCAGTTATTTGACATGATATGCATATTTGATGTTTATGTTGTGATGATGTTATACAATGCTTGTGGTTTTTTAGATGATCACGATCACGATGATTAGATGATGTTCACGAATTTGAATGTGTATTTTAGTCGAATATGATGTTTGTACCATGGTTATCATGATCGTGATGTTTATTTTAAATATTGAATCATGATATTTATTAAATATTATGTTGTGATTGTAATTGAAATTAAAATTTTAATTGTATGTAAAATTGTAAAATTGTATTTGTAATTTTAATTTTAATTCTAATACTAATTTCAATTGTAATTGTAACTGTAATTTTAATTTTAATGTGTCATTGTAATTTTAATTGTAATTGTAATTGTAATTGTAATTTTAATTGTAACTCTAATTTTAATTTGTAATTGTAATTGTAATTTTAATTGTAATTGTAATTATAATTGTAATTCAAATTGTAATTGTAATTTTAATTGGACGTAAAATTGTAAAATTGTAATTGTAATTGTATGTAAAATATTTGTAAAATTGTAATTTTAATTGTATTATGAAATTGAAAAATTGTAATTGTAATTGTAATAGTATGTATTGTCATCATTCAATTTTATTAAAAATTTTAAATTTGTAAATTTGTAAAATTGTAAATTAATTGTCAATTTTGAATGATAATTACTATCGTAAGTAAAATGTATACCGTAAATATTTTTAAATTACCATAATTGTAAATTTTTTAATTTGTATGAATATAAATAATTGTAAATAATAAATCTAGATTAATAATATGATTTTTTGAAGATAATAAAGTTTAAAAAATAATGCAAATAAATTCATGTTTAGGATTATCCTTATTTTATTATGATCTTACATACCAAAAATAACAGTATACATTTTGAAGATATCATTCACACACATATAAAGGAATCAAGTAGTTATATTATTTTAGGAATTGAAATTATAAAAAAAAGAACTTTATACAGTACGCCATTGTTTTCAAGATCAACATAATTGCAAAATTATCAAGTGAAATGATTTTAACATTAACACAATGAAAACAAATTAATTCAAAATACATATTATAATGTTTCGAAAAAAAAGTGTCTTAGTTATAAGGTAATTGACTCTTCTTTATAAAAACCCATCTTGAAAATTATAAATGATGAAATAACACATGTACCATATCACTCTCGGTTCTCATAATCACCTTCATTATCTTCCAACTCGCTTGTCATGATAACACTATTGTTCTCAAAAATATGATTTTATCTAGGGTCATGTCTCAATACGAACCACCAATCCCTATCCAACACATTTGGGTAAAAAAAAACTTGGTTGCAGTGTTTGGGGAAAACACACGTCTCCTTAGCTTCATCCAACATATTTCTAGAGTTGATACATATCAACCTACTATCGCGATCTTCCTTTACATTATTCCAATCAAAGGTGCCCCACCACTTGCATATAAAAATAATACACTTGAAACAAGATAAATCCACTTAAATGATCACTTGTATATCTCCAACGTAACCTAACGTCCCTCGTACTAGCTTTTGATCATGGTGGTTAGCTCGACTAGATTGATCGAACTCGACTTCCACTCCACAGTCCTGGGTCATGTGTCCATCATTGGAAGTTTCTGTGTGAAAATGGTGTCCATATGCCCACATAGATGGGAACAAATTGACGTATGAAAAAGTTAAAAAATCATAGTTTCATGTGTTTTATAATAACCCAACTGTTAAAATATGAAATATAAATGCAATTAAATTTCAAAGACACATTATTAAGTTTAAAATGTACATAAAGAGATTATTACCGAGTGGGTGCACCCAATCCATACGTTTAGTGCATCCTCTTCAACATGTGGGTAATGACCGATTGCAGTGTATTTCTCTCTGACTTGGTAAGTAACCCAACTGTTGGGGCATATTTTTGGTATATTTTATTTTAAATAATTGGGATAAGGCACACTTATATCATTCAACCATCTAAATTATTTCCTGTCACTATCCCATTTCATCCTCTTTTGTTCGTAAAATGCAACCCACGGTTGTGTCACTTCGGAATTGTAAAGAACAAATTTATTGATTGCTTCAATTTTTGCATCCGTTGATGAAATAAAACTGACATATAGTACATATGAGATAAAAATATACATTATATGGAAGTTCAACATGAATATTTACTTTGTGTAAATTTGAAAAATTATAAGTCACTTACTCTTTATCAAGCACCCTTTTCCATTCGTTTGGAGCAGCTCCCCTTCTCTTTTGTCTTCATCCCTTTCATCGTCCCAAATCACCATACCTGGTCTATTATCAATATGTTTGATGTACTCACTGGAATAATACAAAGACTCATACGATATGTACCGCTCAGCCATAGATCCCTCGGGTTTTTCCATTTTTCGAACAAAAACTTTCAATTTCTTCATACCTCTCTAAGAATAACATCCAACAACAAGAAACCACCCCAAATAATTCAACCTCATCTAGTGCATTAGAAGATGAACCTGCAATTCCATGAAACTTGTCAGTAGTTCCTTCTCAAACATACAAACAATCTCAACTATTTCTTGACGCCACCATGGAATGCTAGCCACATGAATCTCCTTTGACGTGATCCAATGTACAAATGTAGATAACTTAGATATGGCATGTCCTAGGTCTTGGAGGAATTCATTTTTCACACACCCACACATGAACACACCCACACATGAATAAAGGATAATGACAAAGTAAATATTATTTCTCTAGATGGATAGGGAGAACTCTGCAATGGAATTTGAGAAATATCATGGAATGAGCTGGATTTTGAAGAATTTTCCATTTGATATAATTATGATATTTTTCTCCCTGAATTTGAGCAAAATAAAAAATAAATTTTGGTCTACATACCTAAAAGTAATTTCGATGCCTTAAAAATTGACTTATTGTTATCGGTGCTAATGTACAGTTAACCACACTAGTGCAATTTAGTTATTGTGCACTGGTGTTGAGCTATTAATTGACGCACTGGTGCGGCTAGATAACAAATGCACAGAATAGACGCAAATAAAAAAAATCACAATTTTATTTTTTAAATTGAAAAAAAAAAGGCAGTAAATTGAAAAATTGGGGGAAAATTATTTTCAGAAATCTAATTAAAAAAAAAAATCTTTAAATAATAAAAACTATTCATTATTTTAATATTTCTGAAAAAAAAATTAGGGAGAGATTTGCACAAAAAACATACCTGCAGCAAGAGAGCACGAGAGCACTGTGGAGCAGCAAAATGCTTTCGAACAACAACACTATTCAAGGAATCATAATTTTAAAAATCTCGTGATTCAAACCCTGTAGTATAGTAAAAATGTTAAATTTTACTGCAATAATTGTTTTTTTTTACAGTTTCTGTTTGATTTAATACATGGTAAGTAAAAATTTTAAATTTTACTGTGCATTTTCAGAAAATAAATAAATAAATAAATAAGAAAAAAAGGAAAGAGAAAAAGAAAAGAGAAATAATAATAATAATAATAATAATAATAATCCATTCCTACGCTAAATCCTTGATTTTTCTTATTTCTGCCCTTGATTCTTATTGTTTGTTTGACTTCACAATTAGGGATTTTCATTTTAGATTTATAGGGTTTGTATTGCTATATATATAGGCCTATGACATCTATCCCGTAGGACAACTTGCAGAGTCAGATCCAAATCCATGTCGGCCATTGCATGATTTTTTTAAAAACATATATTTTTTAATCAGTGCGCCCCGTGTAAACTAGCGCACTGACGCACTAGTTTATTATACTGCACCGCACACGTACTTTTTGAAAAAAAAAAGGTTATTTTTAATTCGTGTGCCCTGTGTAAAATAGCGCACTAGTGCGCTATTTTATTATAGCTCACCACACACGTACTGTTTGATAATTTTTTTATTATTATTAATTTATGTCTATGTTAATCGGTGCACTGGTTAACATATAACGCATCGGGTCTCCTTGTTGACAGAGAGCACCGTATGGTGGTTCTATTGTTTTCTCGGTGCATTTATAAGAATATGTTGCACTGCCTCCTCCACAACATATTATGCTACAAAAAATAACATTAGAGGATTTTTATTAATTTGTTTGTGTTAATCGATGCATTAGTTAACATATAACTCACTGGGTCTCCTTTTTGAAAAAGAGCATCATACAGTGTTTCTATTGTTTTGACAGTGCGTTTATAAGAACATGTCACACCGCCATCGGTGCGTATTGCTTGAAAGGCGCACTGTTTTCTTGATTTTTTTTTTACCTGAAAATTTTGTGATTTATTTATGAAATATATTAATAAATGGTATGGTACATATTTGATATTGATAAAGAAATGGCTAACAAGAGATCAAGTAATAAAAATATTGATAGCACATCAAGAAAAGAAAAGAAAAAGGCAAGTTCTTTGTAAATTCTTTACAAAAGTTATTATTTTTGAACTATATTTAAGTTTAACTAATATGTATTATTTACTGTGTATCATTCAGAGACATAAAATGATGAGGGTCGATAATATTATTTCTTATATAAGAACATAAAAACGTAAAATAATGATGGGAAAATTGCAGAAGCATGAATAGTGTGAATGAAAAAATACTATCGATCCAACATGGGTTTCCTTTTTAAATTTTAATTAATAACATCCTTAAAAATATCAAAAAACATGTTTTAAACAATCTGTTAATTCACATATGTTTAATGTTCTACAACGACCAACAATGAAGAAAATGAATGTTCGAAGAAAAGAAAAAAAATACAACATGGAAATGAAAATTAATTTCTCCTTAGCGCATCTAGAGTGGCGCTGGAGGTTAACGAAAGGGGGAAAAGCTTTTACAAAAAATTGAGTGATCTAGTGGAATGAATGTATAAACGTTCTTTCCACTTACGATACAAAAATCAATCCAATGATTCCAAGAACCAAATTTTATCTAAACTACAACATGAGTTTCTAGAGAATTGGTCAATGATACATGTCAAACATTTAATAGCAAAAACATACAACAACAAAAAATAAGGAATGAAAAATTAATATTCCTTTAAATGTTTTTCTATAATTATATGTATATATTACTAGAAAGCAATCATTTATAAATATCACTTTTGTTATATTTACTTTTCATATATCAATATAAAAATTGAATAGTTTATTTTCATGTTACATTTTCAGGAAGATTATAAAAATATCAAAGGATGAATGAGCTGATATCAGAAATATGTCAGTAGGAATGTCCATAAAGGTGTACAAGGAGATGGTCAAAGAAATAGACATAATTTCATCACACGAGGAGCCATCTCAACAACAACGTGCTTCAAATGTAATATGTAGTTATTTATTTTTTCGATTGTGTACAATAAATAAACAATCTAGCATTAAATATTAATTTTCAAGTATTTTCTTGCAGAAACAAAAAGAAAATAGAACAAATTCAGCACATAAAACAGGATGATAAGGAAGAAAAGGGTTGATATCTAAGTTTGTGAGTAATTGTTACTTCCTTATAACAACTTAACTAGATTTCATTTTTTATATATTTTAAGTTGTTTTACAATATTCATCATTGAATGTCTTCAAACAAGTTCTAACCTAAAAAGAAGAACCATCACACGAATTGATTGGAGTTCAGTTAAATATGAGTTGTCAATATATGTTGCTATATCATAAATTAATTTTGGAATTTGTAAGCATCTATCGATCTTGTTTTACTTAGCTCCATCTATAATTAATATAACAAAACAATCTTTTAAATAAAATATATGATTTATTATGGGGTATAAAACTTGCAGGAAACAAAGTATGGAACAACACCAACAAATGAATTGTTGAAAAATGGCATGATATTTTCTTTTGAAAGAATGTGTATAGTTCATGAGTCAACTAATGCTATGGTACAATTCTTTTCAATTTACATTGATGTATATTATTTAATATTGAAATTTTCATTATTCTCAACAATGTATATACACTCATTACAATTTATTTTTATGCTTGTAGATGGAAGTTGAAGAAGAAGAAAAAAATCAACACCGTGAACAAAACATTCCTCATAATAACCCAAGTCATGGAGGTAGCTCAAGAAGTGACATCAGTTCCAGTGAAGAATGATGATTAATATGTTTGGATATCAAAGAAAGGTGTTGTATTTTTTGAAATATTTGTCTGTGAAATGAAACTTTTTGTTTAATATAATGGAAATAGTGTCCCAATTGAAAGACAAAGGGATACTATTAACTATCCCATTTTGTATGACAAAGAGTTTCTTATTCATTTATATATATATATAATAAAATACATTTTAATTTATTCTATTGCGTTCTCCATTGTCATTGTAAAATGCTACACCACTGATTAAATATATGGATGATTAACTATTATAATGAAGAGATGCATAGGATGATATGATATAAGAAGTTAATCCAAACATCACATTCAAATGCACAAATAAAAATTTAATTGATATGAATATTGCTATAAGATATGTGTCAACTTTTGATGAATAATGAATTTAAAAAAATCACAATAATTGCACTGTCACAGGTCGATGTTTCTAAAAAATATGAAATTAACATTGATGCTTGTTATTTATTGTGCACTGGTGCATTTGTATGCTAATGCGCACTGATGTGTTTCTACGACCTATTGGAACCGCAAAAATACAATTACCAATTAGAGCACTTGGTGTGTTTGTGTGATATTGCGCACGAGTGCATTTCTACGACCTAAGGGCACACTGCACAAATACCAATACCAATTAGAACGTCCGGTGCGCTTTATTGACGACTACCACCTGGGCGGTCTGATAGGCATTGCATACACCAACACATTTTTTCTTTAACGTGTCAGTGCGTTTTTATAACTTTACACCTCGATGCGTTGTATCACCTACAAGGCCCAGTGAGGTTTTACACCTTAACGGCCTAGTGCATGCATCCTCTACTGGCTCGATGTGACTGTCTGGCTAACACGCATCAGGTCATTGCTAAACACTCTGGGGCATATGAATTTTTTTTTCGTCGCAGTGCTTGGTAGGTTTACAGTACTGGTGCATTAACGGTACAACGCACCGGTGCGTTGACACATGATTAGTGCACCGATAAGAAAAACATTCGTCACAACCTCCAGTCACCCAGTTATTTTAGTCATGTTGAAATTCCATTAGAAGCTCCGCCTAAACCTCCGTTACCAAAATTGGATGTTGTAGAAAATGTTTTTTTTACAATTTTTGCCAATTTTATAACACTAAAAACCTCTCTTATAACCTCCGCTAGAGGGTATTTTCCTTGTAGTGGTTATAGATAAGCAGGAAGAAGTATTCCAAGTCCTAGATTGAGTAGAGTAGTTTTGGCCTATTTTAAGCCTGAAGTGAACAAAGGAGGTGCACAACAGTGCGACTATAATGCTTCAGCCGATGGTAAAACCATATTGGCAGTGCCATTATAACTGAAAAATCCCTTTATTTTCCGTGCGGCCATCACTGTAGGTGGTGAAAAATAAGTACCACAAGCATAACAAAGGTTTTGACAATGGAATTCATGAATACCAGGTTGGTTTTATTTGGTCAAAGTTACCAACATCAAATGCATTGGGTTTTGATTGTGATGTTGAGAGGATCAAGAAGCTATAAAAAGAGGATCAATTAGGAGCATTATGAGTGTATTGGATGAGGTTTTTGTGTGTGATTTGTCTTGAATAGGAGCACATAATGAGGCATGGAGGAGATTCATATCTCATATAGATCTAATAGCCTGGAGAAAATGATAGAGGAAGTGTTAATATATCTACTTGCTTTTTAATTATATTACATGTTGATTGTAGAGATCATCAATTAGTGAGATATTTCGAATAGTGAAGATTTTAATTTAATTTTTGTTGATAATATTTCAGTAGATGACAACATAAAAGTTAGGAAGAATGATAGTGTAGCCTCTTGATATATTTCTTAGATGTTCATTAATGCCTTGAGGACAGAGACATATATGCAACAAAAAACATAGTATGATTTGTCTTGTGTTATGAAGAAAATAATTGATGGAAGGATGTGTTATTTGGACAAAATTTTGAATGACAATAGTAAGGGTAGAATTCTATGAACCTAATGTAATTCTCCTTGAAACAAAATTGGTGAATAATTTTATTTGAGTTACCATTGTGTGTCTTATATTAGAAAAAACTTGGATATGAATGAAAATATTATTATTTTGTAGGGATGAGGATTATATCTTTGTCTTGTATTGATATTTCACAGTGATTCTTGAATTATTTCCAGTGATTGGATCGACCCCTGGTTTCTTGGTATATCTTCTATGTATGTAATGATTTGTGTTGTAGATATCTCTCTTCACTATTTCTAGTTGACTAAATTCAGATTATGTGGAAAACTATGACAATTTGCAGACATTAGAAGGGAAAATATTGATATGAATTGGGTTTGATATAACTGATGCTTCCTCTTGGTGTGATGTATGTAGGATTATAAAAAAAAAGTGTTTTTTTCTCCTCTTGCGTATTTCTACACTACTGCAGATTTCTTTGAACAATGTACTATTTTTGACTTTTTTACTTGATAACGATAATTTTAATATGCTACTTTTAATGTGTGGTTTGTCTTCATATACAAAAATAGAGTGTTTATAGTTATTTGATGCAAAGATTCATTATCATGTTGTGCCTATGCTACTATTGTCTTAACATTGATAATGCATTGACTAACAAGAGGTTGTCTTGGAATTGAATAAGAGAGATCCTTAAGGATATTTTTTCATTAGCTACTAATATTGTGAACTAGTAGGATGATCATTTGATTAGAAGGTTACTACAATTTGTTGTTGCCCATAGTCATAGAGAATAACTTAATAAGGAATTTTTTTGTGTTGTTGATTGATGAGAAAAGAGGATCATTTGACATTGAATTGAAAGGCATCTAATTGCATCATGCATAAAATTACGAGACATTGATATTACATATTATCATAATATTTTAGGCCTTTGATATTGGTTGAATGACTTGATTATATAGGTTGGATGTGTGCAAAGATTTGAAAATAATACTTGACAATTTGTGACTTTGTGATTGAAAATTTGTGGATGAGATTTGAAGTTGTGCAAACATATTTTTCCAGACATTTGACATGATTGTGACTTTGTTGGTGTTTGGATTAGTATTAACAATGATAATGAACATAGGATTGTGATGGTTGATGAAGTATATTGGCTTGGTCTACGTCACTAAAAATTGGCTTGATATAGACAATGTTGATGAGTTATTTGGCTTGGAATTTGACATTTTTGGATAGTTAAAATTTGACACGGCTATTTATAGGATTCGGCTTGGTTGACTTGACATTTGATAGGATTTTTTGGTTACACATTGGTCCGTGATACATTTGTAAAGGTGTAATTAGTATTTAGAGATTCAATGATTGATATATTGGTGTTTAGTGTTGGTATTGAATTATTCATCTTTATCAATGTTTGGAACCTTAGTATTCATATTAGTATATGGTTAGAGTGGGTGACGACCTACATGTTTTTATGGTTGATTGAGACAGGTGGATATAATATGAAAATTTTTAAACATGGTCCAAAAATATTGTCAGGTCAGGACTGACTCTGAATTTAATTCTTATTTTTCATTAAGAGAGGATATAAATATATACAAGGAGAGGGACACTATTGGGTTTTATTTCCCAATGTATTGTCACCTTCTATCTTCCCTTATATCTCTATTCACAAGATTTACATAGGATTTACTAACCCCAAATATTAGGTGTCAACATTCCCCCTCTTAATTTGAAGTGATATTGTTGAGTGCAAGGATCATTCAGAATATTTCCAACTTTTCCCTTACAAGCGCTTTAGTGAAGATGTATGTGTTGGATTGATGGGCCCTAGACCCAGGTACAGATATGGCTATGCAAACCAGAAAATATCACTATTACTGGCCCTTTTGGCAATGATTTGATGCACAGATCAAAGGATCCCCCAATGAAATATAGGGGAATGCTAGAACTAGGTTTATTCATCGAAAGGGACAATGGAGTGTGGCTTAGCGCTTATCACTTATGGTGAACTGACTTGCAGGTTGCACAGTCTTACTTTAACAAGCATAAAACAATATAAATAACTTAAACAAGACTTCACGATGCAATTATAAGTAAACAATACAAATAACACAAGATGCAAGTAAAGAAAACACATAAACTCAAAACACAGATCTATCTTCAAAAGTCTTTCATTAATGCTCAGATTTCCCCAATATAATATTTCCCACCATGCACACTCAATTGTAGAGGTCTGTGCATTCAACTGCCAACTTCCCAAGGTCTCTGCACACTCAAATTTAAGAGACTTTTCTCTGACCCAACCCATAAAATATAAAATCAAAACAATCTCACATCCTAGTGCAGTGTTGATGAGTTATTTGGCGTGGAATTTGACATTGTTGGATAGTTAAAATTTGACACAGCTATTTACAGAATTTGGCTTGGTTAACTTAACATTTGACATGATTGTTTGGTTGCACATTGGTCTATGATACATTTGTAAAGGTGTAATTGGTATTTAGAGATTCAATGATTGATATATTGGTGTTCAGTGTTAGTATTGAATTATTCATCTTTATCAATGTTTGGTACCTTACTATTCAGATTACTATATGGTTAGAGTGGCAGTGGCCTACATGTTTTGATGGTTGATTGAGACACATGGATCTAGTATGAAAATTTTTAAACATGGTCCAAAAATATTTTCAGGTCAAGAGTAACTCTGAATTTAATTCTTATTTCTCATTAAGAGAGTATATAAATATATACAAGGAGAGGGACACTATTTGGTTTTATTTCCCAATGTCTCTTCACCTTCTATCTTCCTTTATATCTATATTCACAATATTTACATAGGATTTCCTAACCCCAAAGATTAGGTGTCAACATTCCCCCTCTTAATCTGAAGGGATATTGTTGAGTGCAAGGATCATTCTGAATCTTTCCAACTTTTCCCTTACAAGCGCTTTAGTGAAGATGCATGTGTTGGAATGATGAGCCCTAGACACAGGTACAGATATGGCTACATGAATGAGAAAAAATCACTATTATTGTCCCTTTCGGTAGTGATCTGATGCACAGATCGAAGGATCACCCAAGAAATATAGGGGTATGTTAGAACTAGGCTTATTCATTGAGAGGGACAATGGAGTGTGGCTTAGGGCTTATATTCCTTTAAATACTTGAGAGAGTTTTGTAGAATAGATCCACTAATTATATAGTCATATTTCAACACTTATGTTGAACTGACTTGTAGGATGCATAATATTACTTTAACAAGCATAAAACAATATAAATAACTTAAACAAGACTTCACGATGCAATTATAAGTAAACAATACAAATAACACAAGATGCAAGTAAAGAAAACAAATAAACTCAAAACATAGATCTATCTTCAAAAATCTTTCATTAATGCTTAGATTTCCCTAATATAATATTTCCCACCATGCACACTCAACTGGAGGGGTCTGTGCATTCAACTTCCAACATCCTAAGGTCTCTACGCACTCAGCTGCAAGAGCCTTTTCTCTAACCCAACCCAAAAAATATAAACTCAAAAAAATCTCACATCCATGTGTAGTGTTGATGATTTATTTGTTTTGGAATTTGAAATCGTTGGATAGTTAAAATTTGACACGGATATTTACAGGATTTGGCTTGGTTGACTTGACATTTGACAGGATTGTTTGGTTGAACATTGGCCCGTGATATATTTGTAAAGGAGTAATAGGTATTTAGAGATTCAATGATTGATATATTGGTGTTTAGTGTTGGTATTGAATTATTCATCTTTATTAATGTTTGGTATCTTAGTATTCAAATTATTATATGGCTAGAGTGGGTGGTGGCCTACATGTTTTTATGGTTGATTGAGACAGGTGGATCTAGTATGAAAATTTTTAAACATGGTCGAAAAATATGGATAGGTCAAGAGTGACTCTGAATTTAATTATTATTTTTCATTAAGAGAGGATATAAATATATACAAGGAGAGGGACACTATTGGGTTTTATTTTAATTTAATGTATCTTCACCTTCTATCTTCCTTTATATCTCTATTCATAATATTTACATAATATTTCCTAACCCCAAATATTAGGTAATTAGTGGATCTATTCTGCAAATCTCTATCAAGTACTTAAACGAAGGTAAGCCCTAAGACACACTCCATTGTCCCTCTCGATGAATAATCTCGGTTCTAGCATCCCCCTATATTGCCTTGGGTGATCCTTCGATCTGCGCATCAGATCATTGCCAAAAGGGCTGGTAATAGTGAGTTTTCTCACTATTACCAGCCCTTTTGGCAATGATCTGATGCGCAGATCGAAGGATCACCCAAGGCAATATAGGGGGATGCTAGAACCGAGATTATTCATCGAGAGGGAAAATGGAGTGTGTCTTAGGGCTTACCTTCGTTTAAGTACTTGATATAGATTTGCAGAATAGATCCACTAATTATATAGTTACATTTCAACACTTACGTTGAATTGACTTGTAGGTTGCACAATCGTATCTTAACAAGCATAAAACAGAATAAATAACTTAAAAAACACTTCACGATGTAATTATAAGTAAACAATACAAATAATACAATATGAAATTAAAGAAAACACATAAACTTGAAACACAGATCTATGTTCAAAAGTCTTTCATTAATGCTCAGATTTCCCCAATATAATATTTCCCACCATGCACACTCAACTGGAGGGGTTTGTGCATTCAGCTGCCAACCTCCTAAGGTCTCTGCGCACTCAGCTACAAGAACCTTTTATCTAACCCAACCCACAAAATATAAATGAAAAAAAATCTCGCATCCAGGTGCATCACATATCAAGTATCATTTATATCTTCTTTCAAGACTATCCTAGACTCCTTATATATTCTTTACATTTACAATATCATGGTCCAAAAACCATGGGAAGAGCTCAATGTATAAAAATTATTCCCATCCTTTTACAAAATAAGGGGCTTTGAACCACCCCAAACCTCCTAATACTTTAACTTAGCTTTGTGCTATGCACTCCGCTCCTCGATTTGTAAATTCTTTCTCAAAATATTTCCTTGAGGGTTCCTCTGTCCAAAATCCCCCCAACACAAAACTATGACTCATCCTGAATCACTCTCCCTGTGTTCCCTCAATATTTTCTTTGATTCCACTCTAGGAATCCTTCAGAGGGGAAAAACGTTGGCGCACTGGTGTTCTACTCCTTGGGATTTTCTTAACAGTGTATCAGTGCCTGTCCTTGTAATCTTAGTTGCAGTCTCCTTTTATGTTTGATGCATCTCCTTTAGTTTCTTCTCTATAGCCTGCGAGAGTTGATTGGATTCGTCTTCCCATGGCTATGTTCTAGGTATATTCTACATAGTGACCTTCCCTATGTAGTGACATCTGGAAACTCTACCATGTGCTTCAGCCAAAATTTTTTTTCGTTCATGTTCAGGAACATATCTTCGCAGGATCTCGTTAGCCCCTATCTTATATAAATTTCCTGCGACTAGATTAAAGTCTGTTACCTTTCCTACTAGATATTTCTTCTACTGCATAGTGTACTGCATAGACACAACACCCTTAGTCAGAAACTGAATGATATCGAGAAAAAATTCTTGCAACCCAAATAATGAACAACTGTACATCAGGTAATCCCTCCTCAATATTTCTTGACTCTTCACCTATGTCGATCCTATACAAGTGGTCGAGTCTGGAATTCAAATGTCCCTAATTGAAAATTACCTCGAAATCGTACTCTTGGAACAAAAATAGCCATCTAAAAATCCCCACGCCCCCCAACACAGGCTTGTTGACCAGGTATTTCAAATTAGATTGGTCTCTGAACATTTTTAAGTGTGCATATAAGTGAATTATTGTAGTGCATATACCATGGCCAACCCTCCACACTCTATGGTGGAGTATTTTCACTCTGCCTTAGACAACATCCTTCTTGCAAAAGAAATAGGGTGATCTAGATCGCCTTTTCGTGACTACGCTAAGACAATTCCTAAAGCTATGAAAGATGCATTGACATGTACATGAAATTCCATCTTCCAAAGTGAAAATACTAGGATAGGCATAGTTACCATATTTTATTTCAATACATCAAGGCTCTTCTGAAAATCATCATCCCAATAGAACTTGACATCTTTCATCAATAATTTTTCCATCGGCGCAGTGATTTGCACATAGGCCTTGATAAAATTCCTATAATAACTGGTATGCCCAAGTGTCGAGTGTATCTGCTTCACATTTATCAGCTGTGCCAATTTGATAATCACAAAAATATTAGCAAGGTATACCATCAACCCTTGCTTCCATACAATATGCTATAATTATCTATCATATGGTATGTAGAAAATACACTTCTTGAGGTTCAAGGAAATCTAATATTTCCTACAAGTATCCAACATTAAATGCAAACTTGAAACATGCTTCTTTAAGAGTCTGAAGGATATCCATTCATCAAAATAAACTTCCAAAAACTTGTGGATATATTCATTAAATAATACAACAATGAGTCTAGAAAATATAGCTAGAGTGGTTTTTAACCCGAATGGCATGATTGTCTACTAAAATGAGCCCCATTAAATAGCGAAGGTGGTATTTTAACTATCTTCCTGTGTAATCATGATCTGATGTTATCCAGAGAACCCATTTGTAAAGGAGTAGGCCTCCTTCCCTCCCACATTCTCCAAGACTTCATCAGTGAATGGCGTCGAAAAAGGATCATGGACACATGCATCGTTCAAATTTCTAAGATCTACACAAATTATTACTCCTTAGTTTAATTTTCCTAGACCACTCCAAGGCTAACCCATTCATATTCTTCTAGTAGTTCAATAATGCAAGCACTAAGCATCTTATCTAGTTCTTCTCTCTCATTTTATTTTTATTTTGGATTTAACCAATATGGGCGTTGCTTTACTAGCTTTCAATCAGGCTTTAAAGTGATGTGAAAAACTTCTAAATATCCTACAATGCCTTTCATCTTCAATAAAATTGTTGGGAACATATGCTGGTATTCATGGAGCAGTTTGGTGGCCTTTCTCACTGTGTCATCATCCCAATAATCCCCAATATTTGCAAACTTTGGCTCCTCTTCTGAGCCTATGTTGACTTTATGTATCATGACAGGTTGTGTTATGTCTTGAATCACTACTTAAAGACCTGCAACCTCGCCCTCTCCTTCTGATTCAAGAATAATGACATTATATGGATCATCCTCACGTTCTTCTGCTGTCATATTGTAACATTCTCGGGCTTGTTCCAACTGCATAGCCCAATCATGATGTACCAAACCCCTTGGCTCAACGGTAATTCTGAATACTTCTACTTTGGCTTCTAGAAGACAATCATTAATAAAATCCCATCCATCGGTGAAGTTATAAGTCAATAAGAACCCTTCTATCATCTCATACCAATCTCTAGTTCCACGACACAGCTTCGTTTCAAGATACCACTACTCACGTATCGTATCCAAGGTATGAAAGAATATATGCACCCATTCAGGTTGAGGTTCTTTACTGCAACCTACAGTCTATCGAGATAAATTCTCATGAGGATCATATTTACCTTTGTGCTTCTCCACAATATTAGTGTGTACATGACCAAAACTGAGCCTTATCAGCCTGCAAAATTCCTTCCATCCGCCTAACCTTTCTCTATTCGCACCCCACCATCCAGCTGGAATGGACCTCAAGACAAAATCAAAAGCTTCATATCATTTTTATTCAAGTACCTTCTACTCATACTCTTCCAAAACTAAGACCACATTCCCAGTTCCATCATAAAAAGGAAATTCACATACATATGATGTGACAAATCGCAGGGCTTTGGTAACTCTATTACACTGCTTAGTAGATACTTCATGTAAGAGGTTCTACCACTGTTCCATTTCCTCGTCGAAGTATGAAACACATGAAACATCGAGCTCCCAATGGATTTGGAAATCAATGGTCGGATTAATCCAATATTCTGCCTGTGCATTAATCTTGTAGATCTGACCAATATGAGCATCACCATATTCGTGTTGAACATGTCATGTATAATGCACAAATTTAGAGGGTTCCAAAGGCACAACGACCCTAGTACCATTCTTCTCAAAAAACATCTATATATTTTTCAATTTGATTATAGCATCCATGTCATAAGCCCAATCAAACCCAAGAAACGTAGGGTACAGGTTCCTATGATCAACAATCTCAATAACTTCAAAATCAGAAAATACACTTGTTCCATCAATATATATATTGTGATGCCATGCAGTCGACCTATAGGAATGCTTTTCTATTGATTTTCCATCCTTAGTTGAATCGACGAAAAATGCAGCTTCGGTATTTCTATCCGTTCCCATGTTTGTTTTGGAAAAAAATTGGCATCTGATCCAAGATCAAGGATTATTTGATCCATTTCATAATCGTCGATCTGCTCAGTGAGCCACATTTCTCTGCCAAATCTTTTCTTATTTTTGTAGACCTTGTGCACTGTGTGTTTCTCTGGTTGTTGGTCTTCTTTACCAACACATTTTTCAATCAATTCCTGCAATCCCTCCACATCCTTTTGATCCTTGAGAAACTTCATATATGTGTGCAAGAAAGATGTCAAAATGGATGGATCAACTTCCTAGGATTTAGTAATCTCCTCAACTTTATTCTTCAATGAAATCAGTTGTCTCTACAGTGTTGATGTCGAAGATCCAGGGCTCATAAAATTATTATTTGCATCCATGAAGGTTTCTCTTTCACACTATATATCGAACCCATTATTCTTGTCTCCATATTTCCAGACTCATGTATCCTCCATATGTTTCTTTCCATCTGCTTTATATTCTTCTATAGTTATACCACTTCATTTGACTGTGTTGAAACTTATATCCTCTTTGCAAAGTTAAAATCTCATCATATGTATGTTCTAGGAAGGCTACTTATTGCACTTTTCCTGCATTTTAGCTAATAATCTATGAAAATCCTCTATTTCATGATCAAATGCACGAAAATACCTACAAGATACAGTAGCGTGATTATGAGAATATCTTGCAAAATGTCCAAGCTGATCATAATTATAGCATATGATTTGTTTACACCCTCGTCCAGCGCCTCCCCCTCAGCCATGCCCTCAGCCTTCGAAAACTTCACGTGCTATTGGAGAACCTATATCTTCACACCATTACGATTGTACTCGGTATGATGCATGACTCTACATCATTAGATAATATCTCCGACAGTGCTTGTTTTCATGTCCCATGGAACTACAATAATTACAGAATAATTTCTTCAGTGAGAAGATGTAATTTTGTAGCAAATGACAGTAGTATATAGTGTGATATCTTGCAACTTCGCATAAACTACACCAGTCATTCAGTCCCATATTTTTTCCAATACTTGGTTTGGGTCTCAACAAACTTGGGATCTTGGTGCCCAAGTATTTTCTAAAGAAAGACACTGATCCTTATGGTGACCTTACTCTTTACACTTTATGCACCATAATTCTACATGAACTTATTTTCCCTTCTTTAAAACTTAGAGCTCCATATGTAAGCCTTCCTACTGGGTTTGAATCTGTTGAACACCTAGGTTATTATCTAGTACTGGTGAATCTTCTAACTTAATCGTGATCTCTAGTGCTTCAGCTTGGTTTGCGACCTTCTAGCGTGATAGTGGAAATCGAAGATGATGTGAAAATGTAGCAATAAACCATTCCTTATGTTTATCATCAAGGATATGGAAGCTAACTTGACTTATCAGTGTCTTAAACCTTTGATCAAATTCCCACAACATTTCATTGGATAATTGCTTTATCTATTTGATCTCTGTAATACACTAGGACTGCAACTTTGACTTATTAAATTCAACATTCAATGAAAAATTAGTATGAGCTAGTGTAGCATTTTGGTTTGTTGTGGTAAATTTCATGGAAAAGGATAATTATTTGTCCTGCAACGTTGTGACCAACTGCTCTTTCTTCATATTTGCATTAGTGATGTTCTGCGACCTCCATATCGCTTCTGCAAGAAACCAGAACTACTATGGATTATCTGATACTTTGAAAATAGGAATATTAGGTGAGTTATACATGGTGAATACGGGAGGTGGCGATGGCAGTGGATGAAAAAAATGGCGATGGGTGGTGATGGGGGTGGATGGTTGGGGAATTCTAGAAGTTCCCTGATGATATTCAAACTTTACCGATGAACTTCTAGGGGTTGCAGGGTGGCTTTCTCCTTCTTCACTTACAAACCCAAATAGTGGACTATACTCAGACTCAATGTAATTATTATGATCTACCCTAAATCGCTTACCCCATCACGTAGTTCCGGTTTTATTTCCTCCAAACATCAATATAATTTCATTCATAGTACACCCTTTCACACAATAGCATCTTAATCCAAAGCTTCAATGCATTCAAGTACTTACCTCCTGGGCCTTCAAAAAATTTGGGCTCATCTTCGCTATAGGATACAGATGTATGGATTGTGAACTCAATAATAAAACCTTCAAGGATACTATCGATCTAGCCCTTCCAATCTCATTAGCAGTCCCCTTCATTTTCTTGATCAACTGAGGAGTCGAAGCAATGGCCCTATTGTTAAAATAGATCTTTTAATCAACCAGTTATGATAATCACTCGTGCAACTCGCTAGAAAATTATGATAAAAATATCTGATACTGATCTGTAAAGATATAATTATGTAACCAGTTTTCGGTAGATAGCCATGGATTTATGTTTTCTTGTGCAACAAATTCATGTTCTTTTAGATCTACCCTTGTAGAAATTATACAGGATGCATGTATATTACCAGACTCTCCTGATCTAAAAAATTAATCCTATGTTAAATATAGAATCCTTCCACTTAATTCTTTGCGTAAATTAAATCACCAATTGAAAACACATATGAAGCAAATAAATCTCACATAACAAGAATGTTTTAACTGGAAAGTTTAAATCTAAAAACCCCAACTATCATATATTATGTATATCATGGAATCATGTAATAATCTCATACAAAGCTTAGTACATCAAGCTCTGAGTACAATCAACAATCGTCACACACTGTCATGCAGATATTTTCATATTTATGCACCAATTTCTTGCCTCCTGAAATCCTACCTCCACTGCGCAATCCTTGTTGAAGAAGATCCCTGAATGAAAAAATATTTCCTTGCCTTGACTGTGCAATCCTCATTGGAAACTCCAATGTCTGTGTATATGCATTGAATGCATCACTATACTCACAACAAATAATCCATCTCACCCTTTCACCTATCTCTCCATTGGGTCTCCACTAGAACTGACATGCAAGTAGTTAACTGTTGTATTTTTTTAGTTGCAAGTGAGTCTCTAGTTGTGAATTAATTAAATAATTAATTCACTAAACTCTCACTCGTGTATCTTCAGTTAGAACTAGATACAACTAACACAACTGACTTTAACTCACTTAACTGAGTTAAACTAAATAACAACTCACATAACTACTCTTCCAACTCTATCACAACTTGCCACTATCAGTTATAACTGAGTCCTCCATGCATGAATCACCAACCACCCTAGGAATTGTGTAATTCCTTCAGCCCACTGATGTGCCACACCTATTCACTAAAATAAAGTGCTCCAAGAGAATAAGTTGATATTTAGAGTCTGATTATTATTAAGGGCTAATAATAATTGACATGCATCTATTTTTAGATTAGCAATCTATAAATAGACTTATCCCAATCTTCTAAAAACATAAATTCATCCAAAGATATAATTTTCTCAACCATCTAGAATCAACATCCTGCTAACTTTAGAATATGCTCACCATTCTAAAAATAGACATACACCTAAAAATAGCTTGTGGACCCCACTTAGTGAAGGTGCTTAATTTTCACTAAGCTCATCATCTTGTTGAATCTAAACACTCCCTCTCAACAAGATAGGGATTATCCTTCACCCCGATCCTGCCTCTATGATATTCTAATTTGCTCCTAATGAGCGTCTTTGTCAGAATATCTACATCCTGATCTTCTGTAGGAATGTACTGAAGCAATATGATCTTCCACTACACACAATCTCTACTATGATGATACCAAATATCTATGTGCTTGGATCTATCATGAAACACATGATTAATTGAGAGTTTAATGCAAATCTGATTATCAAAATATATCATTGTAGGATATAAATGAGAACCGAACAAACCGACCAGGATCTTCCTCATCCAGATAGCCTCACATCACCTCTTTTGTCTGTCTGTACCATAAGACATACTCAGATGTGCCCCTGAGATATCTCAGGACATGCTTGCTTGCCTTCCAGAAGAGCTTGGTAGGCTTAACCATCGCTTGACTAAGATAGTTCACCGCATAGAATATATACGGTCTTGCATTAACTGAATACAAGAGCAAACCCACCAACTATCAATAGAGAGTAACATCCACTACCTCTTCCAATGTAGCATCCTATTTCCTCCAATTTCGTAGAAAAGAAGTATCCATGGGCTTGCAGTCCTCCATGTGAAACTTACCAAGTATCTCCCAAGCATACTTGCCTTAAGACACAAACAGTTCACCTTCTCGCTACCATATTTCCAATCCAAGGAAACAATGAAGGAGGCCCAAATCCTTCATCTCAAACTCCTTTGCAAGATCCTCTTTGCATGAGTGTATCAATTTCTCATCACCCGTTAGTATTAAATCATCAACACAAAGAAAAATGATTAAAAGCTTACACTCCACCATAATTTGGTATAGGTTTGCATACGTCTCACTCTTGGTGAAGCCAAGTCCAGTGAAATAGATGTAGATCCATGTGTACTAATCACGGGGTGCTTGCTTCAACCCATACAGTGCTCTTTTGAGTCTGTACACATGCGACTCGCTATTGAAGATCTCAAATCCTTCAGGTTGCTCAATGTACACTTCTTCCTCAATGATCCCATTAAGGAACACAATCTTCACATCCATCTGATGAATGTGCCAACCCATCTATCCTGAGAGAGCAAGGATGGTCCTTATGGAAGAATATTGTGCGACAACTAAAAAGGTTTCTTCATAATCAATCCCCTCATTCTCTGAGAATCCCCGAGAAAAAAATCTTTCATTATACTTCTCGACGCTCCCATCAATGGCTTTCTTTACCTTGTAGATCCATCTTGAACCTACCACTGATTTACCAACTAGGCTTGGAACAATCTCCCAAGAATTGTTTCTGAAAATGGAGTCATACTCCTCGACCATGGCATTTACCCATGTGGGCTCCTGCAATGTTTCCTCAAAGTAATATGGCTCTGTTACGATACACTTGCTCATGAGAGCCATGTATCCATTGAATCGTTCAAGTGACTGTCTTTATTTGTGTTGTGAAGTAGGGACTCCTACATTATGTGTTGCATCAAGATTCAGCCTCTCAGCTTCTATGGTAAGCCTTCTACCAGTTATGATGTTTGGCTCTGTGTGAGTGAACTCCTCCACCCTGTTATCACTTTAAAAAATTCAAAACATCATTATGAAAATATGACTTATGATCATGGGTCAAAATAGGTTCTTAAGAGTCATTTTTTGAGTTTGACCAAGGGAAGTGTTAAATTTTTTAAGTTTGAGCCTACCCTAGTGTTTAAATAAACTCATTTTTAAGGTCTTTCATGTCAATTCTTTCATCATTTTAGAATTCATTTCATTTCCCAAATTTTTTATATTAAAACTACCTAATTAGCCAAGAAGCCACAGTTTTGTAGCGCCTCATGTTGAAAAAAGTCACTTTGCGATATGAAAGCACTGATATTTTCATAGCACAAATAACAAAAAATACACTACAGGTGCTAGGAAAGCATGATTTGTAATTGTCTTGTCAGTTGAGCTGTCAAATTTCAGAAAATGTTAGGAAAGGGTAGGATAGAGGCTTGTTCAGTCATGTAATGATGAAATCGAAGTACAAACCCATGTTTGCAGTCATCATGGTCAATTTAGGTTATGAGTGAGTCATCATTTTCAGTTATGAAAGGACATTTGAAATTCAAATTCTTTCCTAATTAGTCATTATCATTCCTGTTGGATTTCATCCGAAATATCTGAGCTCTGAGTATTGAGCCAAACTTGTGGCTAGTTCTTAACAAAGGTTTATTATATCCATTTCAAGTGAGGTTTCTCACACATTTATTCAAGGGAGGGTTATACATCTATATCAAGTGAGGTTGAAATATTTATATCAAGCGAGGCTGAGATTTTATTTGAACAATATGGCAGAGGAAAGAAAAATACACAGAGGAGGACAGTGCTTAAGGCATGAACCTGAAGACATGAAAGAATAATTAGAAGCCAAGCAGTGGCTTTGAAAGGGAAGAAAGTTGCTATAGAAGATAGCCGAATAAAAAATGGGAATCTAAAGGATAAAATTCATGTCATTGACATAGAGAAAACACATATTGTAAAAGCTGAATTCATAAGGGAAGATGAGCAGAAGTTGAAAACGTTAAGTTTGCAAAAAGATTAGATTTTGAGGGGCAAGATGCAAGTTTAATTTTTTAAGAAAGAAAGCCTATAACAAGGCATGCTAGGAAATTAATGGAAGGCAGCAAAGAAGTTCAAAAGCCCATTGAGATAGCTAAATCACCTAAAGATATTATTGATCTCTCATCACCCACAGTGAAGCATCCAATCGACAAATTAAAAAGGGGAAAAAAGAAAGTGACAAAGAAAACAGAGTTTCAGTGCCTTGATGAAAAGTTAAAGTTGGCAAACCAACAAATTGTTGTCATGAAAAAGAGAGCTAGAAAACACAGTGCTGAGAAAGTACATTTTAAAAGGATGAAATCAATGTGGGGAGGACAAGTTGATTCTATTTTTGAAACTTTAGACAATGCAGAGCAACTTGTCAAGTGGACAAGTCTAGCAATAAATGAAGCCAAGTTTTTAAGAATAATAAACACCCATCTAAGAGCTACTAACAAAAGACTTAAAGACTAGGTGAAGGATTTACAAGAGCAACTGGATTTAATTCATGATGAGCTACAGAGCAAGGGCATTAAAATGACAGTCATAGTAGATCAAGCAATTGCAAATGAAGAATGAATGCCTCAAGGAAGCTAAAATGAAGTTGATTTATGGTTTGTATGTTTTGAAGATGATCAAGACATATTTTACTTTTAGTTTTTAGGCAAACTCAGTTTTCATTTGAAAAATTGGTGAAGAAATCTGCAAACTCAACAGTTTTATAGTGCCCCCAGGCTTAAAAAGCAGAAAAGTGCTACGAAACTATTGTAGCTACATTTTTTGCTTGTTTTGGTCAGTATTTAAGGTGTTAAAAGATGAATTAAGAGCTAAAATTGCTATGAAGGGTGCGTTGAAAGGTGATTAAAATGATACAACAGGAAAGAGTCAGGTTTTTGGAGAATAAAGGCTTGAAATGGTAGCGCTATAGAAAGTGCTACGAAACTGCTGTATTTTCGTAGCACAACATATTACAGCCTTTTGAACAGTTTTTGAAGTGGTTTTGGACAACTGGAGGCTAGGAAAGAGTAATGAGATATGTTAAGCTAACTTCCAATAGCCAAGGACCGTGAAATGAAGATTAAATGATGGTCAGAATGTTCAAAAAAGGAAAAATATGCTATGCCTAAAAAAAAGGGTATTGTTTCCTATTTTTGTGGAGGTTAGAAAAGTGGTCATGAAGAACTGAATATCATTATCCAAATTCAACTATGTGATGCTACACTTTTCAATGATGTAATTTTAAATGGATAAGGTTGTTATAGATAGTAATAAGGAGTTGAGTCCTTTTTGAAATAGGACTGTCAAGTAGGATATGTGTCATTTTTGTTTCATGTTTTATGGTTATGCAAGGTGTCAATGGAAAAAAATTCGATGTATCTAGCCTAGAGACAGATCATGTAATGATGTAAGAGGTATATTAAAGGCCATTGGGTCTAATTTTCAAGGTTTAGAATTTTTTGGCAAAAATGTGCTTGTTGTGATTGGACTATTTTTAGCTAATACATAGATCTTCTACTTGACCAACTTGAGATTCTGAAGGGGTTTTAGTGTTTTCCTATTCTATTTGTATCTCTTATATATCTCATTTTCAGTGGTGTTCATCTATATTACTCAGAATTCATCTATTAGATGTTCTGACTTCCTTTATAAGTGAACTGATTGTGTTTTTACATGTTTCATGTGTGTGTGCCTTATCACTAAAAAAATTGATATGTCTCAAATTCCATGTTAAGTAGACTCACTGAATTTCTAAAATGATTTGACTCCATAAGCCCAAAGTATACATGCTGATGTTATTTTCAACCTACATCAATAATTATCAGTTTATTTCCTAAATAGAGTTAGCCATCTATATTTTATCCATATCATTAACCCTTGAGAGATCCATCTCAAGCTCAGGAGGCTAAGCCTCAGTCACAAGATTAGTTTTGAAATAGTTACATGAGATTGTCTAATCAAGTAGCCTATCAGGTCCAATTTTGTGATAACATTTTGATGGATCAGCAGGAAGAGAAGGGGCAAGAGCAGGGATTTGGATCACAAGTCCAAGTGATAAATGTGATTTATTTTCCTACAAATTGAACTTTGATTGCACAAATAACATGGATGAGTATGAATCTTTTATTTTGGGCTTAGAAGTTTTGAAAATAATGAACGCTCAAAAGATTTCTATTTTTGGAGATTCAGAATTAGTCATTAAACAAGTTGAAGGTGCTTATCAAACAAATGATATAAGGATGAGGGCATAGAAACTTAGTTTTGGACATGTTGGAAAATTTCCAAGCTTACTCATTCATTATCAAAACTAGAGATCAAAACTCCATTGTTGATTCTGTAGGTGTCTCTGCAAGTCTTTTCATTATTCTCATACATTCCACTGAAAAATGTGAGGTTGAAGTTCGCCATAGACCAACTATCCCTAATAATATTACTCATTGGCAAGTTTTTGAGGATGACCAACAAGTGAAGAATTTTATTGAGATGAAAGAAGAGTTTGAAAACATACAAGTAGATCAGCAAAATATGCTTGCTGAATCTAAAGGAAAGTCTGAAGTTTTGTAGCTAAAGAATAATTCCATACCAAAGGGTCTCATACCTGTTGAAAAATGTTTTGATCATAATGATATTTTTAAGTCTCCTAAGATACAAGCTAAGGATGAATAGGTAGAGAGTTGTAACCTTGGTATAGTAGCTATGCTTAAAATGATTAAACTTTCAAAGTTTCTTTCAATTGATATTAATTACAAGTATATTGAGATGATGAAGAGATTTATTGATGGTTTTTCTTGGAATTATGCTGATTTGAAAGAATATGACCCCACTATTATTCAGCATACTATTCCCATCAAAGAAAATGAAAATCCTTTAAGTAAAAATTCGAGGAGGATTAATCCGCTTCTCATGCCATTGATTGAGAAGGAAATCAAGAAACTCTTTGATGCAAAAATCATTGTTCCAATCTGATTCTCAAATTGGCTTGCAAACTTGGTTCCGATTAGGAAAAAGTGTGGAGAAATCAGAATATGTATTGACTTTAGAAACTTGAATGAAGCCTCTCTGAAGGAAAACTATCCTCTCCCAAATTTGGACCAAGTTCTGCAAAATATTGTTGGTTGTAAAAGGATGTATATGCTTGATGGTTTCTTAGGTTACAATCAGATCCTTGTACATCTGGATGATCAAGAAAAAACAACCTTTACTACACCATGGGGCAATTTCATGTATGTCGAGATGCAATTTTGTCCCATGAATGCAAGAGCTACCTTTCAGATGGAAATGGATATTTCTTTTTCTGAAGAGAAAGACAAGATGGTGGTTTTTTATCTTGATGACATAACAATCTTCTCAATGAGGGAAGAAGATCACTTGAAACACCTAGAAAGAATTATGCTAAAGTGTAGAAGGTTTTTCATCTCTCTAAATCCCACCAAAAGTATTTTTGCTTTAACTTTAGGTAAATTACTTGGACACATTATTTCTAAATATGGGATTAATATTGATCCAAACAGGGTCAATGCAATTCAGAAGGTGGATTTTCCTAGAAGTAGGAAGGAGATTCAATCTTTCCTTGGAAAGGTAAATTTTGTAAGGAGATTTATTCCTAATTTTTATAAGATTGTGAAGGACATAACAAGGATGATGAAGAAGGGAGTTGACATTAAGTGGAAAATAGAGGCAAGGCACTCACTCAAGCACCGGTATTGATTAGCCCAGATTTCTCAAAATATTTTCTGGTTTTCACTTTTGCATCAAAAAATACTATTGTTGGAATTTTTTTACAAAAGGGACAGCAAGGTATTGAGCAGCCAATTTCTTTTTTTAGTAGGACATTGGCTAACTCTAAGCTGAAGTACAATATCTTAGAGAATCAAGTCTATGCCTTGGTTATGGTTATCAAAGATTTCAAACTTTATATTCTGCATTCTCATATTGTGGCTTTTGTTCCTAATAATATTGTGAAAGACATCCTAACTCAAGTTGATCTTGATGGTAAGAGGGGAAAATGGATTTCTAACTTGCTAGAATATGATATAGAGATCAAGCCAAAAAAATTGGTCAAAGTACAAGGCTTAGCAAATCTGATGGCACAATCAAGCTTTGACTATGTTCACATGAATTTAATTACAGAAATATCAGAAATTCCAGATGAGGAAGAAAAACTAATCCCTATTGAAGAAAATTACATCACTTTAGATTGGTATAGGGATATTAGTTTTTTCATACATCATCATAAAGCACCTGCTGAGCTAACAAATTCTAAGGCAAGATTTGTGAAGCTAAAATCCTTGAGGTATTTTATTTTTGATAAAAATCTATTTTGGAAGGACACCGACGATATTTTGCTGAATTGTTTGTTGGAAGAGGAGGTTGATAAAGTAATTTAGGCGCTCCAAAAAGGAGATTGTGGAGGTCACCATTATTGGAATGCCACAGTGAACAAGATTCTTAGATCAGGGTATTATTGGCCTACAATGTTTAAGGATGTTTACAAAAAGATTGATGCCTGCTATGAATGTCAGATTTTCGATGGTAAGAAGAGGCTTGTACCTTTACCTTTAATGCGTATCTATGTGGAAGCACCATTTCAACAATGGGGGCTAGATTTTATTGGAGAGATTCATCCATCATCATCAAGCCAGCATCACTAGATTCTCACTGCGACTGATTAATTTACCAAATGGATTGTGTTGGGGTTCCCATGTTTTGGCCAGATTGGCAGGACCAAAAGATGAGACAACATCAGAACCACTTTTTGGCCCTAGGATCTAGCCCTCCTGGACCCGGAGAGGGATCTCTCCAATAAAGCAAAGAATGATGTATCTTTGAGATCTCAAAATGAGATGTTAGGCTAGTTATGAAGCACAGAGGGGGGTTTAAAATGATTTGGTTGGTTGGTTGCTGGGTTGGTCATGAGATCATAGACTGAGAAAGTAATGGGAGAAAAGGAACAAAGTAGCAGGAAGCTTCAGCAAAGGGCATAGGTCAAGAAAGTGCCATCCATTGGGCTATGGAGTCAAGAAAGGAAATTACATGCAACAACTAGCCAAGGCTTTCAAAGGGAAAGTCATCTACACTAAAGGATCTTTTAGGCAGATGATGGAATGGAACATTAAGGAGAGAAAGTGGAAGAAGGAGAGGCAACCAATTTTTTGTCTATAGATCAGGTCAGAGGTCATTTAACTCCAGACCTGCTTGGACATACTCAAAGGTAGCTCTCAAAGAGGGACAAAGGGGCTGCTTATAGATCGGACCAAAGGTCATTTAACTCTAGGTATGCTTTAGCAACTCCAAGGGAAAAACAGAGATAAATTTGACAAAGAAACATCCAAGCTGCAAACCCCCAAGTTCATACATCAGCGAGCAGGCACTAACATCCACTGCACTGGTTAAACCCCATGAATTTACTCTTGGATAACACATAAAGCAGAAAACATTAAAGGTAGGGAGAGTAGGAAACATAGGGCACCTAACAAGGGTGAATCCTATGTTATACTTTTGTTTCCTACCAGAAGAACATGAAACAACATGTAAATGAAATAAACAGAGTTAAGAAGAACATCACCAATAGCAATAGACCAGGATCCTGTGAAATTTGCTTTTATTAATTGAAGCAAAACCAGTCATGTACGATAAAATCAATGGCTAATACAGTCCAGACTTCTCCCCCCAGCCTATTACATACAAACTACTCTGTAACTCCCTCTCAAGACTGTTCTAACAGTCAGATGAATCCCTCTAACAGCAACTACGCATCAAGGCAACAATAACCTTTTATAATGTGTTCTTCTGGATTCTTATAGGAGAAACAGAGCAGAAGATAGTAGGTGAAGAATTAAATGAAGCATTAACGCTCAGAAGAGGGGGAAGGCCGCAACCCATTCTGCTTTAAATCTGTACAATTACGGCTGGTACTCGGGCTGCAGGACTACTGCCATTTTCTGTTGACTGGACAAACTGGTGAAATAATGATGCTAGGGTATCCATACTGTGTAGAAAATGCTTCTCGATTATGTAGGACTGCTGAAAGGGCGTACATCTTCATTTGAGGCACAATGTAGAATGGAAATGATGTGTACCGTGTCCATTCATGGAAGAATGCTCTGCTGATATGGGAACCCTGATAATATTAAATCTCTCTGTGCATTGGATTTCCTGTTCGATCCTCGGGGTCTTCTAATTGTACCTTTTCCTTCTAAAAAACCATGCAGAAGCTCATAAGTCTTCTATTTCTTGCCTCGAGCTCTCTGCTGACCTTGTCTGAGAAGTTTAAGCTCTAATCGTGTCGGAAGGTTGGTAGAGTTTAAACTCTGTCCGTTAATGAATTTATGGCGCAAGTAGCCCTCAGACGCTTCCTGTAACATTAGGCTCTGAATACATCCTCTGCACATGGTTTTCTACGATCACCCCATCACTGTGACAGAGATCGTGCAACATGGCGATCATTCCCTGTTGGAAACCCTGCAAAATCCTGAAACCTGTGAAGAGAAAGAATGGACGGGGAACTGGATGTAGTGTGGATGGAGGAGGAGGCCATGCAGACGAAACGGTGGAGAAATTGTTCTGGTAAGGTTGGAGGACGTTGTAGAATAAAAAATGTATGAAAAACATTAAAAAACCACGAAAACGGGACGTTATATGTGTCGGAATGGTTGAATGGTATGGGATATGCACGTGGGGTGACATGGCGTACGGACATCCAAGTGGACAGATGACGTGGGGACCCGGGCGACAGTTGAATGGTCAACAATGCATGGACAGATCTGGGCCGTCGATCGGGCTAAGATCAACGGTGGAGGGCGATGGACAGTGGGCCACATACACAGTGGACATGGGCTAACGAACGTGCAGGTTCATTAACGAACGGGCAGCTACGACGCGGGATAGTCATTGGATGGAGCACCCGAGATCGCACGGTCCATGGCAATTTCGTGCGCCATCCTCATTCGGACGTTAACGAGCGGGGGATAGGTTTAACGGTGAAGAATGGTGGTTTTGAAAACGTACACCAGGACACGCTGCAGCAGCTGTGTGGAATCGTTGGGGCTCAAGCGAAAACCGCCCTGCGCGCAACAGTGGTGCGGAATTTACCGGCGGGTTCTGGGCAGATGACGTATGGCTGGCGGGGTCCACCATTTTGGGCATGCTCCACGCCGTCGATCTGCCAGGCGAATGGACGGCGGAGATGGACTACGGGGGGGGGGGCAAGGTGTACAGGCACGAGATTTTGGAGCGACCCCTCGTAATGAATAACGACCGTCGATCTGGTTTTCCCACATCCCGAGGAGTCAACTACGGGGGGTCCCGCGGTTTTACTCTACGGACGGAGAAGAGCCCCCGCAGGAAAGAGCCCTGGTCACGGCGTCGAGTCCTATGGGAAAAGGCGCGAGGCTAACAGAAGAAGGGCTAAGACCCCAAAACATAAAATTTATCGTCTTAATTCATTTTTAATGCGTTTTGGGGGCAATCAAAGGGTAACGGTAGGGGAGATGGAGGGGGAAACTAGGGATATAAGGGATAATCGAGGGAATTAAAGGGGAGTTTGACAAAGGGAGAGGGGAAAGGTGATATCTTGCAAAGGTATCAAGGGCAATAATGGGCCTTTCGAGAAATGGATCAGCAGAGGGACTACGTTTTAGGCACAGCACACAGTGACTCCAAGGAGGATGAATTTTCAGGGGAAAGGCATTCCTTGGAGGCTCCAAAGCAAACTAGCCCCCGGCTTGCTTGTCAAGAATTTCATAGGGGGGCTAACAGTGGCTCCACATGGGGATGGCTGCTCCTTGGAGGAGTCAAGAAACTAGAGATGATCTTTGGAGTAGGCCAGATGCCTGCTGCTATAAGCCATCTTTCTTCCTTGATCAACTGCCGCCACACTACAATCCTAGCATTTTTTCTTCCTTTAGGGTGCATTTGAGCTAGCAGACCCTTTACATTTTATTTTGCAAACAAAAAAAAACCTATTCTAAATCTACCCTTATTGCTCCATGGGACCAAATTAGACTGTTGATCTCACATGTTTCTCTACCTACACTACTACCTGCTAGGATTAGACTATCTAACAGGTTTCTTCTCTATATTCTAAGACAAAAATTGAAACAACTAACTACCTGCTCATAGGCTGAGCTTTATTGAGCTTTTACTACCTACCCTACTCTACTGAAATATTTACAAGTGTAGCTTACAAACATTGTCTTCCAATGTAACTAGTCCATCAAATGATCCCATGGCTGGTCCTTCTTGCTCAATTCCTTGAGCATGCTGGATAGGCAGGGCGGCTCCCACTCTTCTTGTTCCATAACAGCAGCCTTGAAAAATGTTCTCTCTATTTGCAACATGCTGCTCAAAAATACCCTTGATCCTTCTTCAAGTATATGGAGGAAATGTGCATAAGGATCATGAAATGATACCTGGTTATGAATATCTAGCAGGCAGGCTTCAACCAGGATTTCCTCTTTTTCCACTGGATCAAGAATGAGACCCTCTTGAGAAAGAGAATCTTCTTCAACTTCTGAACTGGAGGACTCGTCATATATGGCATTGTTGTCCTCCTAGAGCTCTGATATGTTCTACTCTGATGAGATGGGCTCAGTGAAGAGGTCGATGCATCCTTGAGCAGGGGCATGTTCCATTGCTTCCTCCTTTTTAAGAGAAGGTTCCTTGCTTTCATTCTGCTCAAGATTCCCTTCTTTGCTTTCCTCCTCGTCTTCTGAAAAGAAAAAATGCTGGTTTCCAGTTTCACTGATGATCTGTGGTAAAGAAGAATGAAGATTCATAGAATCTTCATCTGCTATTATACTTTCATGGCTCTCCCCATCAGTATCATAGATAGGCTGACTGGTTTCATTACTTATCTGGTGTCGTTGGTCCTGATCTTCCTCCCACGGATCTAAGGATGATGGTCCTGCAAGCTCAGCTTCTCTTTCAAAGCAATCATCATCAAACAGATCATAAAAAGTAAAATCATAATTGTAAGTAATGTCACCCCCCAAACCTGTCGGATTCTCAGCAGGTCTTTCTTCATTCTAACCCACAGAGGATTCTTCTGAATCTAAATCATCAAACTCATAAGATGAAGGGGCAAGAGTGCGTGTTCTATAGAAAGCCTTAGAGGTGGACTGTTGTTTTAATATCCTCTCTATCTCTTCTTCTATAAAAAGAGGGGCTTCCCTTCCATCATGGACAGAAGCACAACAGTCCTCTTTCTCTTGTATTAGCTGATTTGGAGGCTGGATGCTTTCTTGAGCCTCATCTTCCACACCAGAGTCTACCTCTTCCATGTAGTCTTCTGCTTCCTCAAGGCAGCTTTCCTTATCAGCCTTCGCTAATAGGTCATGATGTTCTTTGGTCAGCATAACACAAGGCATAGGTAAGCAATCAGGCAGCTCCTAATCACTAACCTCCTCAACTTATATAGATTCTTGGATATCATACATGTTCTCCTCATTGTCTAGGTTTTGAGTTTTCTCTTGCTCTGAAAAATGCATGGGCTGCTCGAAATAACCATCATCTGCATTCGTATTAGCCATGTACATCTTCAGCAATTCACCAAACGTTTCTGTTAATTCAATTAATTGATCGCACAAAGCATCATACTTTGTATCTCTGCCCATGTTTCGATTCATGCTTGCAAAGAAGGCTACTGCTTCTCCTCAACCAGTTCAGTGTCCTTCACCAGTGGAATCATTTGGTCTTTGGATCATAGGGAGTGTGGAGTCGCCAGGTGGATGATTATGAATGTTTGAAGTAGGATGTTGTCCACCATCAGCAATTAGGAAATGTCACCTTTCAGGAATAACCTCAAAACACAACAAACTCCAACCAAAGATTGACTGGGAGGGCGTTTACCAGATATGTCACCTCCGAAGAGGGTGAGATCCGGAGGCTACCTGGCCCTTCCCAGGCTCTGTCTAAGAGTATGAGACACACAACGGATGGAGGATGATTTAAGAAAGGGATGACTTTCTGCCAATCTAACCAGAGATTTGTGGGTTTGAATGCCTAGGGATATTCAAAGTATAATGCACTCAATTCCCTAGTGGAGTCGCCATTATGTTTGGGTTCCCATGTTTTGGCCAGATTGGCAAGACCAAAAGATGAGACAACATCAGAACCACTTTTGGGCCCTAGGATCTAGCCCTCCTGGACTCGGAGAGGGATCTCTCCAATAAAGCAAAGAATGATGTATCTTTGAGATCTCAAAATGAGATGTTAGGCTAGTTATGAAGCACAGAGGGGGGTTTAAAATGATTTGGTTGGTTGGTTGCTGGGTTGGTCATGAGATCATAGACTGAAAAAGTAATGGGAGAAAAGGAACAAAGCAGCAGGAAGCTTCAGCAAAGGGGATAGGTCAAGAAACTGCCATCCATTGAGCTATGGAGTCAAGAAAGGAAATTACATGCAACAACTAGCCAAGGCTTTCAAAGGGAAATTCATCTACACTAAAGGATATTTTAGGAAGATGATGAAATGGAACATTAAGGAGAGAAAGTGGAAGAAGGAGAGGCAACCAATTTTCTGTCTATAGATCAGGTCAGAGGTCATTTAACTCTATACCTGCTTGGACATACTCAAAGGTAGCTCTCAAAGAGGGACAAAGGGGCTGCTTATAGATCGGACCAGAGGTCATTTAACTCCAAGTATGCTTTAGCAACTCCAAGGGAAAAACAGAAATAAATTTGACAAAGAAACATCCAAGCTGCAAACCCCCAAGTTCATACATCAGCCAGTAGGCACTAACATCCACTACACTGGTTAAACCCCATGAATTTACTCTTGGATAACACATAAAGTAGAAAACATTAAAGGTAGGGAGAGCAGGAAACATAGGGCACCTAACAAGGGTGAATCCTATGTTATACTTCTTTTTCCTACCAAAAGAACATGAAACAGCATGTAAATGAAATAAACAGATTTAAGAAGAACATCACCAATAGCAATAGACTAGGATCCTGTGAAATGTGCTTTGATTAATTGATGCAAAAACAGTCATGTACAATAAGCTCAATGGCTAATACAGTCCAGACTTATCCCCCCATCCTATTACATACAAACTACTCTGTAACTCCCTCTCAAGACTGTTCTAACAGTCAGATGAATCCCTCTAACAGCAACTACGCAGTAAGGCAACAATAACCTTTTACAATGTGTTCTTCTGGATTCTTATAGGAGAAACAGAGCAGAATATGGTAGGTGAAGAATTAAATGAAGAATTAACGCTCAGAAGAGGGGGAAGGCCGCAACCCATTCTGCTTTAAATCTGTGCAATTACCGCTGGTACTCGGGCTGCAGGACTACTGCCATTTTTTGTTGACTGAACAAACTAGTGAAATAATGATGCTAGGGTATCCATACTGTGTAGAAAATGCTTCTAGATGATGTAGGACTGCTGAAAGGGCGTAGATCTTCATTTGAGGCACAATGTAGAGTGGAAATGATGTGTACTGTGTCCGTTCACGGAAGAATGCTGTGATGATATGGGAACCCTGATAATATTAAATCTCTCTGTGCATTGGATTTCCTGTTTGATCCTCGGGGTCTTCTAATTGTACCTTTGCCTTCTAAAAAACCATGCAGAAGCTCATAAGTCTTCTATTTCTTGCCTCGAGCTCTCTGCTGACCTTGTTTGAGAAGTTTGAGCTCTAATGGCACCGGAAGGTTGGTAGAGTTTAAACTCTGTCCGTTGATGAATTTATGGCACAAGTAGCCCTTAGACGCTTCCTGTAACATTAGGCTCTAAATACAACCTCTGCACATGGTTTTCTACGATCACCCCGTCACTGTGATAGAGATCGTGCAACATGGCGATCATTCCTTGTTGGAAACCCTGCAAAATCCTAAAACCTGTGAAGAGAAAGCATGGACGGGGAACTGGATGTAGTGTGGATGGAGGAGGAGGCCATGCAGAAGAAACGGTGGAGAAATTGTTTTGGTAAGGTTGGCGGATGTTGCAGAATGAAAAATGCATGAAAAACATTAAAAAACCACGAAAACGGGATGTTATATGTGTCAGAATGGTTGAATGGTACGGGATATGCACGTGGGGAAATGTGGCGTACAGACAGCCAAGTGGACAGATGACGTGGGGACCCGGGTGACAGTGGAATGGTTAACAATGCATGGAAAAATCTGGGCCATAAATCAGGCTAAGATCAACGGTGGAGGGCGACGGACAGTGAGCCACATACATGGCGAACACGGGCTAACAAACTTGCAGGTTCATTAACGAATGGGCAGCTACGACGCCGGATAGCCGTTGGATGGAGCACTCGAGATCGGATGGTCCACGGAGATTTCGTGCACCATCCTCTTCTGGATGTTAACAAGTGGGGGACAGGTTTAACGGCGGAGAACGGTGGTTTTGAAAACGTACACCAGGACACGCGGCAGCAGCTGTGTGGAATCGCTGGGGCTCTGGGGAAAACCGCCCTACGCGCAACGGTGGTGGGGAATTTACCGGCGGGTTCTGGGCGGATGACGTATGGCTAGCGGGGTCCACCATTTCAGGCGTGCTCCACGCTGTCCATCTGCCGGGCGAATGGACGGCGGAGATGGACTACCGGGGGGGGCAAGGTGTATGGGCACGAGATTTTGGAGCGACCCCCCGTAATGAATAACGATCGTCGATCTGGTTTTCCCACATCTCAAGGAGTCAACTACGGGGGGTCCCGCGGTTTGACTCTATGGACGGAGAAGAGCCCCCGCAGGAAAGAACCCTGATCACAGCGCCGGGTCCTATGGGAAAAGGCACGAGGCTAACAGAAGAAGGGCTAAGACCCCAAAACATAAAATTTATCGTCTTAATTCATTTTTAATGCGTTTTGGGGGAAATCAAAGGGTAACAGTAGGGGAGATGGAGGGGGAAACTAGGGAAATAAGGGATAATGGGGGGAATTAAAGGGGATTTTGAAAAAGGGAGAGGGGAAAGGTGATATCTTGCAAAGGTATCAAGGGAAATAATGGGCCTTTTGAGAAATGGATCAGCAGAGGGACTACGTTTTAGGCATAGCACACAAAGACTCCAAGGAGGATGAATTTTCAGGGGAAAGGTATTCCTTGGAGGCTCCAGAGCAAACTATCCCCCGGCTTGCTTGTCAAGAATTTCATAGGGGGGCTAACAGATTGAAGAAATCCCAACTAGGCAAGCAAATGATTTTGTTATTATTTCTTTTTTGGAAAATAATATTTTTTCTAGATTTGGTTTCTCCATGATGATCATAACTGATAATGCACAGGCATTTAAGTCTAATAAGCTGATTAATTTCTGTCATGAATATCACATTACTCTTGGGCATTACACTACATATTATCCATAAGGGAATGGTCTTGATAAATCTTCTAACAAGAGGATTGTGAGGATAAAAAAAAGGTGTTGCAGGAAAAGAAAAAGGCTTGGAATTTGAAGCTGAAGTATGCCTTATGGGCTGATAGGATATGCACAAAAAGGTCAATTGGGACTTCACCTTATGAACTGGTATATGGAGGTGAGGCCACTTTTCCTACATCTTTAGGGGTACCTGTCATGAAATTACTTCAAGGATTAGAAGAGGAACCAAATGAAGTTTAGAGAAGAATCAATAAGCTAATAGATCTGCAAGAGAAGAGGGATGAATTTTATAACAAAAATCAAAAATCTCAAAACAGAATCAAGAAGACATTTGATAAGAAAATCAAGGAAGAAAGTTTTCAAATTCAGGATGTAGTGCTGAAATGGGAGGCTAGAATTGAAGAGAAAGGCAAACATGGTAAGTTTTAGAACTCGTGGAAAGGTCCTTTCAAAATAGTTGCTTTCCATGGAAATAATACCTACATACTGCAAGGGATGGATGGAAAATCATATGCTAGAGGACCTGTCAATGGCAGGTTTTTAAAGCATTAATCTTCCTAAAAATATGCTAACCATTAATATCGTTGTATATATTCCATTTTATGAGTTTTTATGCTAATAATGACAAGCTAAATCTGCAATATTGAGCCCAAGGTGAAGACCATTAGATTTTGAGGAGAAAATCTTGTCAATTTCAAAGTTTTTTATGTTTTGTCAAGAAAATGGATAGCAGCACTGGAGCTACTGGTTCTTAGTGTACCATAGGGGTACACTATCCCAAGTGGAGCCACTATTATCACTTAAAAAAATTCAAAACATCATTATTACAAGATTACTTATGGTCATGGGTCAAAATAGGGTCTTAAGAGTCAGTTCTAGAGTTTGACCAAGGGAAGTGTTAAATTTTTAAAGTTTGAGCCTACCCTAGTGTTTAAATAAACTCATTTTTAAGGTCTTTCATGTCAATTCTTTCGTCATTTTAGGATTAATTTTATTTCCCAAATTTTTTATATTAAAACTGCCTAATTAGCCAAGAAACCACAGTTTCGTAGCACCTCACTTTGAAAAAAGCCACTTTGCGCTACAAAAGTGCTGATAGTTTCGTAGCACAAATAGAAAAAATTACACTACAGGTGCTACGAGAACACGGTTTTGTAACTGTCTTGTCAGTTGAGCTGTCAAATGTCAGAAATCATTGGGAAAGGGTAGGATATAGCCTTGTTGAGTCATGTAATGATGAAATTGAAGTACACAACCACGTTTGCAGTCATCATGGTCAGTTTAGGCTATGAGTGAGTCATCATTTTCAGTTATGAAAGGAAATTTGAAATTCAAATTATTTCCTAATTAGTCATTCTCATTCCTTTTGGCTTTCATTCAAAATATCTAAGCTCTAAGCATTGAGCCAAACTTGTGGCTGGTTCTTAACAAAGGTTTATTATATCCATTTCAAGTGAGGATTATCACACATTTATTGAAGAGAGGCTGATACATCTATATCAAGTGAGGCTGGAAGATTTTTATCAAGCGAGGATGAGAGTTTCTTTGAACAATATGGTAGAGGAAATAAAAATACACAGAGGAGGACAGTGCTTAAGGCATGAACCTGAAGACATGAAAGAATAAATAGAAGCCAAGAAATGGCTTTGAAAGGGAATACAGTTCCTACAGAAGACAACCCAGTAACAAAGGGGAATATAGAGGATATTCTTCATGCCATTGACATAAATGAAACACCTATTTTACATGATAAATTCATAAGGGAAGATGAGCATAAGTTGAAAAAGGTCAAGTCTGAAAATATATTAGATTTTGAGGGCGAAGATGCAGGTTTCATTTTTCAATAAAGAAATCCTATAACAAGCCATGCTAGGAAATTAATGGAAGGCAAAAAAGAAGATAAAAAGCCCATTGAGATAGCTAAATAAGCTAAAGATATTATTGATCTCTCATCACCCATAGTGAAGCATACAATCAGAAAATTTAAGCGAGGAAAAAATAAAGTGACAAAGAAAACAGAGTTTCAGCGCCTTGAGGAAAAGTTAAAGTTGGCAAACGAAGAAATTTTTGTCATGAAAAAGAGAGCTATAAAACACAATGCTGAGAAAGTATTGTTTAAAAGGATTAAATCAATGTGGGAAGGATAAGTTGATTCTATTTCTGAAGCTTTAGACAATGAAGAGAAACTTGTGAAGTGGACAAGTCCAACAATAAAAGAAGCCAAGTTTGTCATAATAATAAACACCCATCTAAGAGCTACTGACAAAAGACTTAAAGACCAGGTGAAGGATTTACAAAATCAACTGGAGTTAATTCATGATGATTTACAAAGCAAGGGCATTAAAATGACAGTCATAGAAGAACCAATAGGTCAACCAATTCCAAATGAAGAATGAATGCCTCATGGAAGCTAAAATGAAGTTGATTTATGGTTTGTATGTTTTGAATATGATAAGGATAGGTTTAATTTTGATTTTTTAGGCAAACATTGTTTTCATTTGACAAATTGGTGAAGAAATCTTCATACTGATCAGTTTCGTAGTGCCTTTAGGCTTAAAAATCAGAAAAGTGTTACGAAACTGCTGTAGATGCCTTTTTTGCTTGTTTCGGTCAGTATTTAAGGTGTTGAAACATGATTTAAGAGATTAAATTTCTATGAAGGGTGTGTTTAAAGGTGATTAAAATGATACAAGAGGAAAGAGTAAATTTTTTTGATAATAAAGGCTTGAAATGGCAACACTACAGAAAGTGCTACGAAACTGCTATATTTTCATAGCGCAACATATTACAGCCTTTAGAACAGTTTTTGAAGTGGTTTTGGATAGTTGGACACTAAGAAAGAGTGATAAGATGTGCTAATCTAACTTCCAATAGCCAGGGACCATGAAATGAATATTAAATGATAGTCATAATGTTCAAAGAAGGAAAAAGATGCTATGCCTAAAAAACAGGGTACTGTTTCCTATTTTTGTGGAGGTCAGCAAAGTGGTCATGAAGAACTGAATATCATTATCCAAATTCAACTATGTGATGTTACACTTGTCAATGATGTAATTTAAAATGGATAATGTTGTTAAAGAGAGTAATAAGGAGTTTGAGTCCTTTTTGAAATAGGACTGTCAAGTCGGATACGTGTCTTTTTGTAATAAATTTCATGTTTTATGGTTATGCGAGGTGTCAATGGATAGAAATTTGATGTATCTAGCCTAGAGGCAGATCATCTGATGATTTAAGAGGTCTATTAAAGGCCATTGGGTTGAATTTTTCAAGGGTTGGACATTTTTGGCAAAAGTGTGCTTGTTGTGAATGGATTGTTTTCAGCTAATACAAAGATCTTCTACTTGACCAACTTGAGATTCCGAAGGAGTTTTAGTTTTTTCATATTCTATTTGTATCTTTTATATATATCATTTTCAGTGGTGCTCATCTATATTACTCGGAATTCATCTCCTAAATGCTCTGACTTGCTTTATAAGTGAATTGATTGTGTTTTTACATGTTTCATGTGTGTGTGCCTTATCACTAAAAACTCTGATATGGCTCAACTTCCATGTTAAGTAGACTCATTGAATTTCTGAAATGTTTTGACTCCATAAGCCCAATATATACATGATGATGTTATTTTCAACCTACATCAATCATTATCATTTATTTTCTAAATAGAGTTAGCCATCTATATTTTTATCCATATCATTAACCCTTGAGAGAGCCCTCTCAGGATGAGGAGGCTAAGCCTCAATCACAAGATTAGGTTTGAAATAGTTACATGAGTTTTTCTGATCAAGTAGCCTATCAGGTCCAATTTTGTGATAACACACTCCATGATCCTCCTCTTGTGGTTGATCCACATCTTGAGGCTCATCTTTGGGAACAATAAGTTCCTCCTCTACATGCAAGTGTAGCTCCCTCACAAGCGAAAACTTCATGGCTTTCTCCTCATTTAATTTTATATCTCGTCGCACCATTGTCATCCTACTATTTGGAAAATACACATGATAATTATGGGGTGTTTCTGTGTACCCCACAAATATCCCAACTTCTGTAGTCAGCTCCAGCTTCTTCTTGGCGTCCTTTGTCACATGAATGTAAACAAATGAGCTAAAAATTTTTAAATGAGACATATCCAACTTCTCACTAGTAAAATCTTCTTCAAGTGTACTCATGCGAAGTACTCTATGAGGACAACGGTTTTTCACATAAACCAGAGTGTTTCTTCCACCCACAAGTGAATTGGTAGGCCCTGGTCATGTAGCATAGCTCGTGCAACACCCATGATCATTCTATTCTTCCTCTCCGCAACCCCATTCTGCTATGTGTTATGAGGCGCTATAAGTTCTCTTCGAATGACTTCTTTGCTATATAAGTCTTTGAATTTTTTCGAGATATAGTCACCACCATTATCGCTCCATAGAGCCTTCACTTGCTTCCCTAAATCCTTCTCCACCAATGCTTTAAACACACAAAACTTTGAGAATGTTTGATCCTTCTTCTGCATGAAGTAGATCTAGCATCTACGAGAATAGTCATAAAAAAATATAACATAATAACTGTGTTTTACTGTTGAAGCAACCAAGAAATGTCCACACACATCTGTGTGAATTCTCTCTAGGATCACTGAAGCACGATTCTCCTTATCATGAAAGGTAGTCTTCACAAAGTTACCCATGTTACATCCCTTGCACTGATCTGACTGTGCAAAAGTATCCTTGGAAAGTGCAGTATAAATCTGCTGCAAAATCTTCAAGGCACCATGTTTAAGATGGCCCAATCTCCTGTGCCATAATTCGCCCTCATCTCGGCTGACCACTTCTTCTGTTTTTCCCATCATTGCAGAGCAACCATCTACCTCCAACTTCTAGATATTCTTGATGCGAATCCCTATCCTCTTGGTTTGACCCATTGTTTTATGTCGCAGGAAAGATTTTCCCTGGTTGAAAACAACGTTATAACCTCTCTCCTCCAACATCACAACCGAGACCAAGTATACCTAGAACATTCATAACATATTTCAATAGAAATGGTTTACCTGACTCCCTCTCAAAGGTAATGGTTCCAATTCCAGTTGCATTGTACCTACCGTCGTTTCCCATCTCTATATGCATTTGGATATCTTTCTCCTCCAAGTCACTAAACAACTCCTTATCTCTTGTCATGCGGAACAAAGCACCACTATCAAGATACCACACCGATCCCACTGTGCTTGAAACCAAGCATGAGATCAAAGAAAAATCAAGTTTAAATTGTGAGGCAAGGGCCTCACTAGTTGCAGCTCTAGTAGTATTCTTTTTCTTCCTTTTCTGTGGGCAATTAGTGGCGAGATGCCCATGTTCGTGACAGTGAAAACACTTCACCTTGAAAAAATCCAGATTCTTTCCTTTAGCCTCAGATTTTGGATGGGATTTATTCCCCTTCCCTTTCCTTGATTTGTTAGCCAAAGAAAAATTCTCTTCATCATCATTCTTTGATGAAGAGCCATCCCTGGTACTTCGCCTTATCTCGTCCTGCACTAGATTCGACCAAAGTCGCTCCCAATCCGACAGTTTCTCTCGTCCATTGATAGAGTCCTGATAACTGTGCCAACTCTTCAAAATCCCACGGAGAGCCAAACTCACTAACTCATCATCCGCAACTGTGATTCCCACACTACCTAGCTCATGCCTACATTGGACAAACTTCATGAAATATTTTGGAATATTGTCGCCCTTCTCCATTTTGATTTTTTTGAGCTTATCTTTCAGCACCAACTTCCTATTGTCGCTGCTGCTTAGGAAAGTATCTATCAAACCCTTCCACATTGAAAATGGAGTTGCTTTCTTGTGAAGGATTGACACAATATGGTCCTTCACACCTTCCAACATAATGCTTCTCATCTTCGGTACTTTCTTATGCTATACGTAAATTAATGCAACATCCATCGAAGTGGGATGAGGAACATCGCTATAGATGAACTCCTTCAAACCATTATCTTCAAGCACCACCTCCATCCTGTCATTCCAGGCTATGTAGTTGGATTTTCCCTCAAGTGCATACTCCAACCGCAACCCATTGAAAGCCATTTCAATGTATACTCAACTGTCTCACCAAGAAATTCTTGCAGCAAATTTGAATTTTCCACCAGCGCAAAACTCAACACTGCTTCAATATTGAAATATCTAGTGATCAACATTGCTCTAATACCATGTGTTAGCCACCCATAAATTCTGATATACCAAATGGTGGCTAGGTTTGTTTAAAAGTATTCAAGAGATTTATTTCCCCTAAAAATCCATCATCTTTGAAGTCTGATGATGATTCTTTGTCCCTTTGGATTAATCTCCATTGTTGTTTCTACAAGGGCACGCCCAAAACCCTGCCAGATCTATCAAAGAAATTGTTTTCCAAGGGCCTCTGAAGCTACCCATTTTGACTCATTGCCCCTCATTTTCATAAAGCTTCCTTTTCCTCTTTAAGACCACCATTTCCCCCATAAAATACCTTCAAAATCCTTTTGAACCTCTAAAAATCCCTTTTTACAGGTTTAAACAACCCTTTCCCCTTTACCGAAAGCCAATAAAATCCCTAAAAATCCCTTTTTTTGGCCTAGAAACTCATCTCTGCACTAACGCTTAAGCCCCTCTTAGCCCAGCCCTTCAAACCACTTCCCCATATTCCCACGCTCGATACCAAGCACTTGAGCCCTGGGCGCTTATCGCAATCGGGGGTTTCACATGCGCCCTTATCCTTTGTAAATCTAAAAGTTTTTGATGCGACTGAATTTGGCCGATTAAACCCACGATGTAATCTCAGCCGTCGATCTGTGTAAGATCTGATGGTTAGTGTTGTTTCGCAATGCGCCTGTTTCTCCCCCGTTTACTCCTCCGATTGCATATACACCATCGATCTGATCCACAGATCGACGTCCAGCATTTCGTCTGCCCAGTGGTCCCTGCGCCACAGTCATTGTTCTAAACCGGCCGGTTTCTATCACATCGCCTTTGGAAGTTGGGCAATTTTTTCTCATTTCGGAGCGATTCCACTCACCGTAGGACACGTGGCACCAAGCACTGTTTGAAAATCACCCCCCATCGCACGTTAACATTCAGCATTTGACCCGGTGTGATATGAATGTACGTCGTCTGATCCAGAGCTGCGCATCCAACAGTGATCATGCCACACAGATGCTCGGGAAATAACCGAGGCAAACGCAACCCCCGGCCCACCATCTGTCACCTTCTGATGCATTCTCAACTGTTGATTGCCTCATGCAATCCAACGACTCATATTAAATCACCCTCTGCCACCGCCGGTTCCCACCATATCCAAACTCATTTCATATGTTTTACGCGCATTCCCTTGTATTTCGATTCAAAGGATCGAACCTTGTTTTGCATCAAAATTATATCATTATGCCCAATATTAAACTTTAATGTTTTTTCATTTCTCCACCATTTCCATTACATCCACAGTGTTTCCTCTGTTACTCCACCATTCCTCCAGGCCTCCACAGCATCCTACCTCCACCCCCATGGATTTTCTTGACGAGTTTATTGGTTTTTCAGGGGTTAAAAGATTCTGGTTGCGCTCTGTTTCATTAGACACAGACAGAGTTGTTTAGTGGCGTAGAATACCATTTTCAGAGCCAAATTTTGTAGAGAGAATGTCTAGGAAGATAGAGACAATCGCAAGAGCGGAAAAGTGTATCAGAAAAAGGTTAAAGGACTTAAAAAGCCTAAACGTTGGATATTAAGAGGCTTATTCCACAGTCAGCACGGTTGAACACAAATCATTGGTCACGACAGTGCACAAGATATGTTAGCAGGATAGTCCTTTACTGAAGGAAGGACCAAAACCACTACTACCCATTCTCCATTCTGCATCGAGCCCTAGCACAGTTATCAGTTTTGGCAGAAAGTCTCGAAGACCTGACAGTGCATTGATTACACCACATAAGAGAAATATGCATCAGTACATAAACATTTCTGGAAATCAGCGAAAGGAGGCATGAACAAAGCTAATACAGGATTGCGCACAAAAGAGATAGAAAAACTATTTCACCAAGGAAGTTACTACAGATTGTCAGAATCATTTATTTGGAGGTATGGGAGTCCTCATAGCCCATCCTTCACTTAATTCATATCGAGAAGATACAATACCTCTCCAGATGTTTTCCTTCTCAAGCACACCCTGCGGGTGATTTCCGTCATGTCAAAATAGCCTCAAACGAGCTACAGAGTTATGGATCCTATCAAGGATTAAATGAAATATTTAAGACACAACATGGAGCATTCAAAACACCTTCTCTAATCTCCGATTTTCATTAAAAATATCCACACCTACTTTCCTCATTTTCCCTATAAAGACTCTTAGAAGTCTCATTGTAAAGGGTTGGCATTTTGTGATTTCTAAAGTAATACATATTGCTACTTTGAAGAATATTTGGTGTACTGAAAGAGTGTGAAGATCTGTGTTTTTCTATTGATGAATGAGGCAGGACCATCGGATCCCTAATCCTGGTTTTGGTGAAGTACGTCTTATATTCAATGTTATTTTCTGTGTTTCCACTTTGTTCCATCATGCTTTGCCTACAGTAGGATAAAAAGTTTAGGCCGAGAAACGTATCTTAGAAGCACCTCTGGCCTGTTTATCCTTCACTGTTTATATATTTTCTACTACTAAATGTGACAGGGTAGTTTAATAGCTCTCTTTATATTTAGCTTGTTTTATTTCAAAAATGGTTAATTCGGTTGTGTTAAAGACTGTTTAGGTGTTCCCTCTTTCTTTACCAACTGAATATTGTATCTAGAGTCTACCTTTGATTATTAATGCTGGAAGTTTGATAGTGAGGTTTCGTCTCAATCATACCCTCTGTTCCTTATTTTTATAATTGTGTTGGAGGCCCCTATAATTGCATTCCTAGATGTCTAAGGTGTTCCCTCTTCTTTGAGTGCAATTGTATTTCTTTGTCGGTTAAGCTCTCAAAGGTGAAATTGTAGGAGGAAATAAGGCATTCCCCGAATCCTATAACTCATTCTAAGGGTTTAGTCTAGATTTCTCTTTTCTTTGAGTGTTATATTGATTAAGTCCAAAGCAGTGAGCTTACTGGAGGAAATAGGGCGTTCCCCGAATCCTTTAAGCCATTGTGAAAGGGTTTGGTTTGTTGTTCACTCTTATTCCTTAATGTACATGCCATCTCACCTATATTATTCAATATATCCTTGACTAAGTTATATTTTCCCTTTGGTTTCCCTTCCTTCTCAGTCAAAACTATTTGGACTTCACATGACTCCATTGCCCAATGGCTTATAGATTCCCATGCTCTATCTATACCGCATGAAACATACTTGTCCAACCAAACAAAAAAAAACAACCTTTGAACCCCATAACTAGCCTAAAATCAACTTCTAAGCTTTTCAAGATACATATTTATAAATATATTGAGATATCCCTCTCTGAGACTAGGAGGGCTAGATCCTAGAGCTCTAAAGTTTGGTTTCTATGTTGCCTTGTCTTTTGGTAATCCAATCTATCAAAACACAGGACCCCAACATAATGGCGATCATAGTGGGACCTATTGAGTATATGATAGTCTATAAAACTCTTTTAGACTCAGTAAGACCTAAAATAACCACATAAACTCGGAAAAACCCAAAAGCATTTCAGATTGGCTTCATAATAAACATGGTGGTGGAACCATAATACACTTTACCTTCAGAAAGGCTAAAGATTTTATGCCTGGTGACTCCACAGTTCCTAAAAGACCAAAATACTCCACTAGGAGACCAATCTCATCACTACAACATCCATACTTAAATAAACTCTGAGGATTAGGTTTCTTTGTTTAAAGATAGTTTGTCTCTTAAAGATTGTCATATCCGGCTAGCTTTCCCCTTTATCGGATCTAAGACTTAACATTATGGCTTCGAGAAAAATCCATACCAGAGCCTATCCTGATCCAGATCCTCCGATAATAGCCGACAATACAGAGAACATTATTCGGAAGTCCCTCGCTTCTAAGGATCCAACTACTGTCAGACCCATTTATAGAACTAACTCAGCGCCTGAAAACCTAGCAGCCCTATCAGATACTCAAGCTGATTCAGTCTTACCTGGTAATTTACCTAGGACTAAGTCATTCAGTGGTACAGAGAAAATAGACTTTGAGCCTCCAATCTCACCACCACATAGTGCTCAACATATTAGTGACAAAGAAAATCCTCCATCGACACCTCCTGATATTCACTTCATTCATAACTTGGGTCTCACTCACCCAAAATCTGCTCAACGATTTGTTACTGGGCCAAGCAGTTCTGTCATCCATATACCTGTTGCTCAAGCTAATCCTTTACCTCCACAAAACACTGCCATGTCAACTTGGTATGCCCCACTAGTGCTACCACAACCTTTGGTTCCCTTACCAAATGACTATCAATCTAAGATTCCCCATTTCACCGGAAAGGGATCTACCACAGCTCAATAACATGTAGATGAAATGGGAGATGCATTTGATTACATGGAAATAGATGATGAGACTGTTAAAATGAGAATCTTCGCTCAAAGTTTAGGAGGAGAAGTGAAGAAGTGGTTTAAAGGCTTAAATCCTAATAGCATTCATGATCTTCCCTCATTACATCAAGCATTCGTTAACAAGTGGGAAGTCAAAAGAAACCCTCTCCAAATACTAGCAGAGTATAAGAGCCTTAAAATAAATCATGGAGAGAGCATCCTCGCTTACTCCACTAGGTTTGACAGCATCTACGATGCTCTCCCACCCCACATGAAACCTCCCCAAGGCATGGTATTAGTGAAATATCCTGAAGGTTTCGACACTGATATGGCCTATCAGCTGAGGGAAAGAGATTATGCAACCCTAGAAGACATGCATAAGGGAGCGGTGAGTGTGGAAGCAAACCTAATTGAAAAAAGAGCCAGGCTGAGATCAGAAAGGAGGGTAACTTATAAAGATGACACTACACCCTCCACATCTAGCTCAAAAACAGAAAATAAGTTGGAAGAGATGATGAAAAGGATGAGCATACTTGACAGAACACAACCAAGAGACAATCAGAGCAACTCCCAAAATAGAAACAGAAATAAAAATTTTAGGAGAGAAAACAATCCACGTGAGCAAAGAGATAACGACTAGCAAATTAGAGCTCCTTTACAACAAAACTATGTAGATCAAGAGGAAGAAGAGATTGAAAATTTAGGAGAAAACTATATGAGCCTGATCGGATCAGATATTGGGGATGATGTTTTCCTCACCGAAGAAGAACAAGGTTTCTTCTCTTCAGAACCAGAAGAAGATATACATGAGGAGTCTGATGATTATAGATTGGGGTTTGAAAATGCAGTCATGGAAATAAACAAACACTATGATCTAAGAAGCAAAGGGAACATAGATAATCCAAATGACAAGAACACTAGCTCAGCTGTTAGGAAAAACAAAAAAAACCATCCTAAGAAAACAATAGAAAAAACCCGCCTTTTGAATAAAAAGATAGATTCAAACAAAGAGGAAAACAGCCAGCCAAATGCCAAAGAAAGTTTCCCTAGCACCTCTGCTAGTAGCCCTATTAAAACAGCCCAAGTAGATAGTCCTAATAAAACTCATCAAGTCAATATTGCTGAAAAGAATGTAACTGAGAAAACAGATGTAAATATAACAAAAGCGATAGTCCCTTTCAGCCTAGAGGGAGAAATTGCAAAGATCAAAATCAACATACCTCTAGTTGAATTAGTGACCCAGGAAGTGTATAGAAACCAAGTCCTAAAGGCTCTGAATATACATGTTGATACTGCTACTCTGAACTTGACAGACGATAAAACAGAGTTATTGTTTGGTCCTAGAATTGAGGGAAAATATCAAGAGGGAGATGTGCCTCCCTTCTATGTTAGTCTAAACATACATAATAGAATTTTACATAATGCCATGTTGGATTCAGGAGCATCACACAACCTTATGCCTAAAGTAGTAATGGAAAGCCTAGGTTTAGAGATCACTGGACCCTATAAAGACCTGTACTCCTTTTATTCTAGAAAGGTCAAATGCTTGGGGTTAATTAAAGATCTGTGTGTTAACTTATCCCAAATTCCTGCTAAGAATCTTGTAATGGACATAGTAGTAGCTGACATTCCCCCAAAATATGGAATGCTTTTATCTAGATTGTGGGGAGTTAAGATTCAGGGTAGCCTTCAAATGGATATGTCTTATGCCACTATACCAGTATTTGGTCAAACCAGAAGATTGTACAGAGAAACCCTCATGAGATACATGGTAAGCAGCAAGGACCAACCTCACAAAACCCCTATTTACTCCACCCATTCAGATTTAGATTCCTTCATTTTATACAACGCAGATGAGGTCATCCCAATAGAGAAAGAAACTAAGCAGGACATTAGTACACCAGAACATTCAGGGTTATCTCCTTCTAAACCTCTAGATGCCTCGACCCCCAACAGCCTTGAGCGACACAAAACCAATGAACATGAAACATAAACACTTTGGAAAATGAGTTTTTATGGCTCTTGCAGAAAAAGTAGTGCAAGGGTTGGTGTTTGGATACACAACTCAAACAGAGGACATGCCAGCAAATTAGAATTTTCATGTACTAACAATATTGCAGAATATGAAGCCCTACTCCTTGGGCTACACATACTTAAATATTTGAAGGCTAAAAATATATCTGTGATGGGAGATTCTGAGTTAATCATCAGACAAATCAAAGGGCAATACGCAACCAAAAACCCCAAGCTCAGAGAATATAGGAACACTGTTTTAGACCTCCTAAAAAATTTCGAAAAATACGAACTGGTGTTCATACCAAGAGCCCAAAACCACCTGGAAAACAAACTTGCCTTTGCTGCTAGTAACTTCCAGATACCACAAATTGAGGAATAGCTCATCATAAAGGTAAAGAATAGACCAGCAGTGCCCGATAATGAAGATCATTGGTAGGTTTTCAACAATGACAAACATATAGAGGATTTCCTGCAATCAAAGAATGATTATGCCACATCATCACCAAGTTGCAACCATGAAAGGGAATGCTCAGATGGGGAAAAAATTCCTAAAACAGAGCCCCCTTCCCCTACTGATATAAATCAGTTTGATAATATTTTCAAAACAAGCTTATCTAATGATCCAAACCAAATGGACCTTGAAGTTCTAGAGCGTAAAGGTGATACTATACCCAAAGGCCTTGCGCCACTAGAACAACTCTTCTATTTCAACGATGTGGCTAAAGAACCAAAAACATAACTCGTAGAAAATAATGTGGAAGAGCACAATCTAGGCAGCCCAACTGAGCCTAAAATGATCAAGTTATCTAGCACCCTGCCTGCCCACATCAAACAACAATACATAGCACTCTTCAAAGAGTTTATAGAAGTTTTTGTATGGGAGTATAAAGATTTGAAATCGTATGACACTAGCATCATTTAGCACAAGATCCCTCTGAAAGACAATCAGAAACCTTTCAGAAAGAAATTAAGGAGGATAAACCCTATCCTATTTCCTGTAGTGGAAAAATAAATTAAGAAGATGTATGATGCAGGGATCATTGTTCCTGTCAGATACTCATAATGGGTCTCCAATATGGTATCTGTCAGGAAGAAGACAGGGGAGATTAGGCTGTGTATTGACTTCAGACACCTGAACAGAGCCTCTCTAAAAGATAACTATCCCTTGCCCAAAATGGACCACATTGTTCAGAGAGTAGTAGGGTAAAAGAGAATATCTTTACTGGATGGGTTCTCGGGTTATAACCAAGCGTTAGTTCTCCCTAGTGATCAACTTAAGACAGCTTTTACCACACCTTGGGGGACGTTCATGTATGTCAAAATGCCATTTTGTTTTATGAACATAGGAGCCACCTTCCAGAGGGCCATGGAAATAGCCTTCTCGGAGGACAAAGGTTTCTTTATAATCATTTACCTTGATGATATTACCATTTTCTCTAAAACTGATGAAGAACATTTCGAACACTTAAGGAAATTTTTTGATAAATGTAGAACATTTGGCTTGTCTTTAAATCCCAAAAAGACTCTATTTGGCTTCCAGGAAGGAAATATTCTTGGTCATATAATCTCTGAAGAAGGGATCAAGATAGATCCTAAAAGAATTTAGGGCATATTGAATATCAGTCACCCCAGGAATCTCAAAGAATTATAGTCTTTCATTGGAAAGATTAATTTTTTGAGCAGATTCATCCCCTACCTTGCTGAGCTATTGAAAAATATCACTAACATGATTAGGAAAGAAGTAGGTGTCAAATGGAAAATGAAATATAAACAGTATTTCGAACTGGTAAAGAAATCCCTTACTCAAGCACCAGTCCTCATCAGTACTGTTTTCACCAAAGACTTCTATATTTTTTCTTTTGCATCGGAACAGACAATAGATGCAGTATTGTTGCAGAAGAATAACTCGAGGCATGAACAGCCCATATCCTTCTTTAGCAAAGCCTTAAGAGATGCCCCACTCAAATACAACATCATGGAAAAGCAGGCCCTGGCACTGGTTAAAGCATTAAAGGATTTCAGGGTGTACATCTTACATTCACACATCATTGCCTTTGTGCCACACACCGTAGTCAAATATATTCTATGTCAGGACCCCGATGGTAAAAGGGAAAAGTGGATTGCCACTATTCTGGAATATGACTTAGAAATAAGGCCTACCAAACTCATCAAGGGACAAGGATTAGCAAAACTCATGGCGGAGTCCAATTTCAAGGTTCTAGATATGAATATGGTTGATGCCTTAGAATAGATAGAAGAGTTCCCAACACCATTTACTGAAGAAACGCTCACCAAATCTCCATGGCATGTCGATATTATCTATGTACTACTTTAATTAAATTCTCCTCTCTCTTTGTAAAAAACAAAAGCTAGATTTTTGGAACAGAAGGCTTTAAAATATTGCATGATAGATGGAGTTTTATATTGGAAGAATGCTGTTGGGATACTACTAAAATTTTTACTTGAGAAGGATGCAGGAAAAATCATGCATGAAATGCATGAAGGAGAATGTGAAGGGCACTTAAATTGGAAGACCACAGCAAACAAAATCCTCAGATCAGGTTATTATTGGCCCACCCTTTTTCCAGACACCCACAAACTAGTATTGTCTTGCGACGAATGCCAGATTTTCAATGGTAGGAGAAAGCTCTTGCCCTTACCCTTGAATCCTATTAGTGTTGAAACACCCTTCCAACAGTGGGGTTTGGACTTTATAGGGGAAATCCATCCACCCTCCTTGGCCCAGCATAAATGGATCCTCATAGCCACATATTATTTTACCAAATGGATAGAGGCCACACCCACTAGGAATGCTACTGACTCTGTCATTATTAAATTCCTTTAGACTAACCTATTGTCCATATTTGGCTGTCCTAGGAAAATAATCACAGACAATGCTGCTTCCTTTAAATCCAAAAATATGGTTGATTTTTTCCATAAATATCGGATCACCTTGGGCCACTCTACTGCCTATTACCCCCAAGGAAATGGACTTGCTGAATCTTCTAACAAGAGCCTGATCAACATCATCAAAAAGTTGCTGGAGCAGAATCAAAAAACATGGCATGGTAAGCTTGTTCATGCTTTGTGGGCTGATAGGTTAACCACCAAAAATTCAATCAACACATCTCCCTATCAGCTGGTCTATGGCATGGATGCTATTTTTCCAACATCCTTGGGAGTTCTAGTCATGAAACTCCTATAGGAGGTTCAAATTGAAGAGAAGGATATGCAGAGAAGGATAAATCAGACCATCCACTTGCAGCAGACCAGAGAGGAAGTTTACCAGAGAACTCAAGCAGTCCAAGAAAGCATCAAAAGGCAGTTTGACAAAAAGACTAAAGAAAATGACTTCCAAGTCGGGAACGTGGTGCTGAAATGGGATTCAAGAAGAGAAGAAAAGGGAAAACATGGTAAGTTTGAGAAACCGTGGAAAGGGCCCTACATTATCCATTATTTAAGAGGGCACAATGCATTTTTCCTACAGGAACTAAATGGTGAAGATGTGTTAGGTGGTAATGTCAATGGCAGGATGCTTAAACACTACTTCTGTCAAGAGTCTTAAGACTACCAAGTTTTTCATCCGTTGTACATACCGTTTGTTTAAACAAAAAAAAAGCAAGGCTAGTTCTAATACGCTCAAAATTTGAACCATCAAAGAAGAAGAAATCATCTCTAACAAACTCAAAACCAGAGCTGGAGTGAAGAAGAAAGTGACTCTAACAAGCTCAAAATCTGAGTCACAGAAAGAAGGAAGGATACTCTTACTTTTCAGAATTTCAAGCGTTCCAGATTTTGTAAATTTTGCTAAATTTCAGTTCATGTGAAGTTAGTTGCTATACCATGGACCCGCAACAAACCAGACAGTATAATACTGGTTTGAATGCATTTTCAATTTCTGTCTTAGAATATAGAGAATGAAAGCCTGTCGGATTGTTTAAACCTGACAGGTATTAGATTAGGTAGAGAAGTTATGAGACCAACTGTTTAATCTGGTCTCATGGAGAAATAAGGGTAGCATTAGATAGGTTTGTTTTCCTATTTTCAAAATAAAATGTTGAACAAGAGTTTGCCAGTCCAAGTGCACTCAAAAGAAGAGAAAATGCTAGGACAGTAGGAATGGGTAGGTAGAAATGTTGTTTTGAAGAAATGACAGTTTTAAGGTTGCTGCAAAGGTTGTCAGATCAAAGAAAAACTACTACCCAATGGAAAGGCACTGGTCCACAAAACCAGAGATTACTAAGGTTCTGGACACCTAAGGGGCAAGCTGTTCTCCCCAAGTGGAGCCACTGTTAGCCACCCATAAATTCTGATATACCAAATGGTGGCTAGGTTTGTTTACAAGCCTTCAAGAGATTTATTTCCCCTGAAAATCATCATCTTTGAAGTCTGATAATGATTCTCTGTCCCTTTGGATTAATCTCCATTGTTGTTTCTACAAGGGCATGCCCGAAACCCTACCAGATCTTTCAAAGAAATTTTTTTCCAAAGGCCTCTGAAGCTGCCCATTTTGACTCATCGCCCCTCATTTTAATAAAGCCTCCCTTTCCTATTTAAGACCCCCATTTCCCCCCTAAAAGGCCTTCAAAATCCTTTTGAATCTCTAAAAATCCCTTTTTACAGGTTTAAACAACCCTTTCCCTTTTACCGAAAACCAAGAAAATCCCTAAAAATCCCTGTTTTTGGCCTAGAAACTCATCTTTGCACTAAGGGCTGGCCCCTCTTGGCCCAGCCCTTCAAACCACTTCCCCATATGCCCGTGCCTGAGACCATGTGCTTGAGCCCCAGATGCTTATCGCAATCGGTGGTTTCACATAAGCCCTTATCCTTTGTAAATCTAAAAGTTTCTGATGTGATTGAATTTGGTCGATTAAACCTGCGCTGTAATCTCAGTCGTCGACCTGTGTAAGATCTGACGGTCAACGCTATTTCACAATGCGCCCATCGCTCCCCCGTTTACTCCTCCGATCGCATATACACCATCGATCTGATCCACAGATCGACGTCCCGCATTTCATCCGCTCGGTGGTCCCCGTGCGAAGGTCACTGTTCTAAACCGGTCGGTTTCTATCGCACTGCCTTTGGAAGGTGGGCAGTTTTTTCTCATTTCGGAGCGATTCCACTCACCGCAGGACACGTGGCACTGAGCACTATTTGAAAACCACCCCCCATTGCACGTTAACGTTTGGCATTTGACTCAGCACGATATGAACGTACGCCGTCTGATCCAGAGCTACCCATCCAACAGTGATCTCACCACGCAGATGCTCGGGTGATAACCGAGGCAAACGCGACCCCTGGCCCACCATCTGTCACCTTCTGATGTGTTCTCAATCGTTGATTGCCTCATGCAATCCAACGGCTCATATTAAATCTCCATCCGCCACCGCCGAGTCCCACCATATACAAACTCATTTCATATGTTTTACTTGCATTCCCTTGTATTTCGATTCAAAGGATTGAACCTTGTTTTGCATCAACATTATATCATTACGCCCAATATTAAACTTTAATGTTTTTACATTTCTCCACCGTTTCCATTACATCCACAACGTTGCCTCTGTTACACCACTATTCCTCCAGGCCTCCACAGCATCCTACCTCCACCCCCATGGATTTTCTTGACGAGTTTATTGGTTTTGCAGGTGTTAAAATATTGTGGTTGCGCTATGTTTAATTATTCATAGACAGAGTTGTTCAATGGCGTAGAATACCATTTTCAGAGCCAAATTTTACAAAGATAACGTCTAGGAAGACAGAGACAATCGTAGGAGCGGAAAAGTGTATCAGAAAAAGGTTAAAGGACTTAAAAATCCTAAACGTTGGAGATTAAGAGGCTTAGTCCACAATCAGCATGGTTGAACACAAATGATTGGTCACGGTAGTGCATAAGATATGTCAGCAGGACAATCCTTTACTGAAGGAAGGACCAAAATCACTACTGCCCATTCTCCATTCTGCATCGAGCCCCAGCACGGTTATTATTTTTGGCATAAAGTCTCAAATACCTAACAATGCATTAATTACATCACATAAGATAAATCTGCATCAGTACATAAACATTTCGGGCAATCAGCAAAAGGAGGCATGAACAGAGCTAATACAAGATTGACCACAAAAGAGACAAAACAACGATTTCACCAGGGAAGTTACTACAAATTGTCAGAATCATTTATTTGGAGGTATGGGAGTCCTCATAGCCCATCCTTCACTTAATTCACATCGAGAAGATACAATACCTCTCCAGATGTTTTCCTTCTCAAGAACACCCTGCGGGTGATTTCCGTCATGTCAAAATAGCCTCAAGCGAGCTACAGAGTTATGGATCCTGTCAAGGATTAAATGAAATATTTAAGACACAGCATGGAGCATTCAAAACACCTTCTTCGATGTTTAATGTTCATTAAAACTATCCACACCTACTTTCCTCATTTTCCCTATAAAGACTCTTCGAAGTGTCATTGTAAAGGGTTGACATTTTTTGAATTCTAAAGTAATACATATTGCTGCTTTGAAGAAGCTTTGGTGTTCTAAAAGAGTCTGAATATCTATGTTTTTCTTTTGATGAAGGAGGCAGGACCATCAGATCCCTGAGCCTGGTTTTGGTGAAGTACTTCTTATAGTGAATGTTATTTCTTGTGTTTCCACTTTGTTCAATCATGCTTTGCCTAGAGTAGGATAAAAATTTTAGGCAGAGAAATGTATCTTAGAAACACCTCTGACCTATTTATCCTTCACTGTTTATATATTTTCTACTACTAAATGTGACAGGGTAGTCTAATATCTCTCTTTATATTCAGCTTGTTTTATTTCAGAAATGGTTAATTCGGTTGTGTTAAAGACTATTTAGGCATTCCCTTTTTCTTTACCAACTGAATATTGTATTTGGAGTCTACCTTTGATTATTAATGCTGGAATTTTGATAGTGAGGTTTGGTCTCAATCATACCCTCTGTTCCTTATTGTTATCATTGTGTTGGAGGCCCCTATAATTACAGTCCTAGATTTCTAAGGCGTTACCTCTTCTTTGAGTGAAATTGTATGTCTTTGTCAGTTAAGCTCTCAAAGGTGAACTTGTAGGAGGAAATAGGGCATTTCCCAAATCCTATAACTCATTCTGAGGGTTTATTCTGCATTTCTCTTTCCTTTGAGTGTTATATTGATTAAGTCCAAAGCAGTGAGATTACTGGAGGAAATAGGGTGTTCCCTGAATCCTTTAAGCCATTGTGAAAGGGTTTGGTTTGTTGTTCACTATTATTCCTTAATGTCCATGCCATATCACCTATACTATTCAACAGATCCTTGACTAAGTTAGATTTTCCCTTTGGTTTCCCTTCCTTCTCAGTCAGAAATATTTGGACTTCACATGACTCCATTGCCCAATGGCTTGTAGATTCCCATGTTCTATCTATACCGCATGAAAAATACTTGTCCAACAAAAAAAAAACAAACAAACTTTGAACCCCATAACTAGCCTAAAATAAACTTCTAAGCTTTTCAAGATACATATTTATAAATATATTGAGAGATCCCTCTCTGAGACTAGGAGGGCTAGATCCTAGAGCTCTAAAGTTTGGTTTGTATGTTGCCTTGTCTTTTGGTAAGCCAATCTATCAAACACAGGACCCCAACACCATGTAGAAATTATAAAATATGGATTTATATTACGGGACTCCCCTAATCTAACAAATTATTCTTATGTTAAATACAAAATCCTTCCACTTAATTCTTTGCGGAAATTAAATTTCTAATTGCAAACATATATGAAGCAAATCAATCGCACATAACAAGAATGTTTTAACGGGAAATATTAAAGCTAAAAACCCCAACTATAATATATTATGTATATCATGGAATGATGTAACAATCTCATACAAAGCTTATTACATCAAGCTCTTAGTACAATCAACAATCGTCACACACTGTCATGTAGAAATTTTCATATCTATGCACTAATTTCTTGCCTCCTGATAGCCTGCCTCCACTGCGCAGTCCCTGCTGAAGAAGATCCCTGAATGAAAAAATATTTCCTTGCGTTGACTGCAAAATCCTCATTGGAAAATCCAATTTTTTTGTAGATGCATTGAATGCATCACTATAGTCACAACAAATAGTCCATCTCACCCTTTCACCTATCTCTCCACTGGGTATCCCTTGGAATTGACATGCAAGTAGTTAACTATTGTATTTGTTTAGTTGCAAGTGATTATCTAGTTCTGAATTAATTAAATAATTAATTCACTAAACTCTCACTACTGTATCTTTAGTTAGAGCTAGATGCAACTAGCACAACTGAGTTTACTCACTTAACTGAGTTAAACTAAATAAAAACTCACATAACTACTCTTCCAACTCTATCGCAACTTGCCACTATCAGTTATAACTGAGTCCTCCATGCATGAGTCACCAACCACCCTAGGAATTTCATAATTCCTTCAGCCCACTGATGTGTCACACTTGTTCACTGAAATAAAGTGATCGAAGAGAATAAGTTGATATTTAGATTCTAATTATTATTTAGGGCTAATAATAATCAACATGCATCTATTTTTAGATTAGCGATCTATAAATAGACTACGCCCAATATTCTAAAAATATAAATTCATCCAAATATAGAATTTTCTCAACCATCTAGAATCAGTATCCTACTAAATTTACAATATGCTCACCATTCTAAAAATAGACATACACCTAAAAATAGTTTGTGGGCCCCACTTAGTGGAGGTGCTTAATTTTCTCTAAGCTCATCATCTTGTTGAATCTCAACAACCCTGTCTTGAATCTCTTTCTCAGATAGATTCCACATCCATATACCCCTTAGTCATATCGCGATCCCGGAAATGAAGCCATTTGTTGGCTTGAGGGCGCCTAGACCTAGGTTTAGATATGATTACGCGAACCAATAAAACCCACTATTACTGGCCCTTTCATCAACGATCTCCTACGAAGAATAAAGTCTCACCTGAGCCAATATAAGGGGATGCTAAAACTATGTTTATGCATCTAAAAGATTAATGGAGTGTGTCTTAGGGATTATATTCCTTTCAGTACTTGACAGAGCTTCTCAGAACATATCTACTAGTTATATAGTCATAGTTCAATAGTTTTATTGAACTGACTTGTAGGCTATGCGATCTTACTTAAATAAGCATAAAACTGTATAAACAACCTTAAAAATGACTTCAAAATGCGATTATAAGTAAAAAAAACAGATAACACAAGATTCAAGTAAAGAAAACACATAAAATCAAAACACAAATATGTCTTCAAAAGTATTTCATTAATGCTCAAATTTCCCAAATACAATCTATTCAACTCAACACACTCATCTGCAGGGGTCTATGCTCTCAGCTGCAGAATTTCTAAGGTCTCCGCACACTCAGCTATAGGAGCCTTTTATCTAACCCAACCCATAGAATACAGACTCAAGAAAATCTCACATCCAAGTGCATCACATATCAAGTATCATCTATATCTTCTTTCAACACTATCCTAGACTCCTTATATATTCCTTACATTTACAATACCACGGTCCAAAAACCATGGGTGGAGCTTAACGTATATAAAATATCCCCATCCCTTTACAAAATAAGAGGCTTTGACTCACCCCAAATCCCCTAAGACTCTAACTTAGCTTCACGTTGCATGCCCCGCTAGTCAATCTGCACAATGTTTCTCAGAATATTTCCTCGAGGGGTCCCGTGTTCAACAATATGCTATCTACTCATTTGTGGAACAATGTCATAAGTGGATTATTTTGGCCTAAACATGATGTAGAATCAAATGGTATTGTGTATTTATGTGCTTCATTCGATCATGGATTTTTGGGTTCTTAGACAACTTTATTGTAGAAGTATGATCAATCAAAATAGGATTTTAATGCACTTGTTTCTCCTGCAAATATTCAAGAAATTCCCTAAGAAACACAATTACCTTTCTTGCTTCAGATGTTGCCACATATTTAGCCTCATATGTGAAATCTGTTGGAACTCACTATTTGTGTGACCTCTAAGATACAAATCCTAATCCAAGACTCATAAAATAACTTGAAGTAGATACTCCAGTTTATTTATCTCCATCAAAATCTGAATCATAGTATCCAATCAAGGTGAAATCACCCACCAATGTATACTGGAGTCTAAAGTCTTGAGTTCCCTTCAATTACTTTGGAACTATTTTTCAACATTCCAATGACCCTTACAAGGCTTTTGCATAAACCTAGAGAGGATTCAAACATCAAATGAAATTTCTGGTCTAGTAATAGGCAAGTATTTGAAAGTTCCTATGAGCTATCTATACTTCGTTGCATCCTCAAATTATTTCCCCTCAGTGGATGTGAGCTTTAAATTCTATTCCATTGGACCAATGAAATGATTGCACTTATCCATGCCAAACATTTTCAACATATCTCTAATGTACTTCTTCTAAGAGAGGAATATAAACTTTGGATTTTGGGTTTCTTCAATACCAAGATAGTAGTGACCATATCACACATATGTCATTTCAAATCCTTTCCTCAGTTCTGTCTTTATGGATGCAATGAATTTCTCGTTATTCCCTATCATCGGAAGATCATATACATACACCACAAGATATACAACTTTTTTTCCAACTTTATTGACAAACAAATTTTCATCATCAAGGTCATAATTTTGGAAATTGAGCTTCAAAAGATTCTCAATCAATATCTTGTACCAAGCTCGCAGTGCTTGTTGGAGGTCATATGAGGATTTTAAAATCTTGCATACTTTGTGTTCCTAACACTTCACAACAAATACTTTTGGTTGGGGCATAAAAAAATTCTCGTTCATATCTCCATTCAAGAAAGAAGGTGCTACATCCATTTGATGGACTTTCAAACTATTCTAAGATACCAAGACAAAGAGTGTCCAGAGGGTAGCCCATTTTATTGTGAGGGAAAAATTCGCGTCATAATTGATCCATTCCTTCCATGTAAAAAATTTTTTCACAAGCCTGTATTTATGCTTATCAAGTGATCCATATGCTTTATACTTGTTCTTGAAGACCCACTTGCAGCCTATTGGTTTGGTTCCCAATGGAGGATCATCCAGCTCCTAGGTGACATTGTTTATCAAAGCATCATATTCTCTCCTGCATTATTTCTTTCCATTCATCGTGAGAAGCAATCTCTATGAAGTAAGTTGGTTCAAAATATATAGATAAATTCATTTCACAATCATAAGAAAAATCCATATAAACAAGTGAATCAGGATTGTCTACATCACCTCCATTATGTCTAGATAAGTTTTTGTTCGTGTCATTCGAACCTCATCAGGATGAACACTTTTAGTTGCCTTTGTAATCCATTTTGGAGGTCATTTATGAGATATAATAGTCTTCATATTTGATTGATATTGGGCTAAATAAAGATTTAGTATCCCAATTATTTCAATCACACCACTTAAAGTGTCATTAGTGACTAGAGCTTCATGCTGGGGAGAGAGTGCTTCAGAAGGTGATTCCATAGATTAATCCAATATAGTGATACCCCCTTCAATATGTGAAATCTCATTATCTAACTCTCGAAAAGAATTCACATGCAATAATATATCCAAGCAATCAATATTTTTCTCCAAAACATTGCTAGTCTTGGAAGATTCAAGAAATATGACATCTCTAGATATTATAAAATTACTATTCACTTCATCATAGAGATGGTATGATTTGGATGTATTTGAGTACCCAAAAAAGGAACATTTGTGACTCCTCGCACCGATTTGTTTCTCTATTCCTTAGGTATCAAGGCATAATAGGTGGAACCAAAAACCCTAAGCTGCCTCACCAGAGGAATGTCGCCATACCACATTTCATAAGGAGTGTCTTTTTTTTTATAGCATGAGATGGACAGATATTATTTTTATACACAACACATAAAACTACATCAGCCCAAAACATCAACTTAAAATTCTTGAAAAACATCACTGAACATACCATATTTAAGATTTTCTTGGTCGTTATTTCAGCTACACTGGTCTGTTGGGGATTATAAGGCACAATTGTTCAATGTTTGATCCTATGCTGGTGAAGTTACTTTTAAAATTAATTTGAAGTATATTCTTTTCCATTATCAGTACCAATCGAGGCAATATTATATTGTTCAACATTTGCAATCCATGCATGAAAGTCCTTGAATTATTCAAAAGCTTAAGATTTGTTCTTCAATTAATAAACCCAACACATTCTAGTGTGGTCATCAATAAATGCCATGATATATTTATTACCATTTGTAGAAAGAACAAACATTGGGCCACAAAAATTAGAAAGAATGGGTTCAAGTTTTCTATGTGCTCTAGAATGAGAATCATGAATATATTTTTGTTGTGCTTTCCTAAGATACATGCATCCAATTGATTGGTTTAACCCTAGCGGTGCTCTGCACTAGTTCAACCTCCATGACCTAGGGTTTGCTATTTTTAGTGTTGGCTTCCCTAGTCAGACCTCCTCCCACAGACTGATAGATCGTGACTTCTCACCTAGACAACTTCAGGCTCATCAATGACCAACTCTAGTGGGGGGATGGCTGCTCCCCCCCTCAGAGGCTAGCCTCCCATAGGGGTTGTTGGTGTCTACGTAATTTGCAAGATTGGAAAGTACAAACGCTGCAGAGCCTACATCAAAATCGCTTTGGAATCTGAGGACCTAGCCATAATAGATTCAGAGAGGGATCTCTCTATTTATGGATTTAAAGATGTGATCTTTAAGGTTTTTAGATACGATATTAGGCTAGTTATGAAGAACAAGGGTTTTTGTTTGTTTTGGTTGGGCAAGGATATAATGAAGATGAAGGAAGTCGTTATGAAGGGTGAAGGTGAAAGTAGCTGAAGGAATGGTTCAGCTGATAAGATAGGCAAGGAGCAGCATCAGTCCATTGGGTTATGGAGTCATAATAGGGTTTAATTGAAACATCAAGGTTCAAGAGTGGTCCATGGGGCAAGTCATCTATTTCAAAGGATCTCTTTAAGTTGATTTTATGGAATGGAACATTAAAAAGTGGAGTGAGGGAAATCAAATAGATAAAGGAACAAAGAACAACCTAAGATCAAGTAAGTACTTTGAAACTATCCTTCTTTTGGAATGCACTTAAGGAAAGACACAAATTAATCTAAGATTAGGTAAGTACTTTTAAACTAGCCTGCTTTTGATGTACTTTCAAGAGAAAACATTTAAAACATAGAATAGCTTAAGATCAAGTAAATATTTTTAACTTAGCCTTCTTTTAGCATATTCTTAAGAGAAAATTTCAAAGCAACTGTTGGAGAAGAAACTAGAGGACGGGGCTAACCATAGACTTCCCTAGTTCAACTTTTAATTAGCATACTTTTCAAGCCAACATTTAAGATAAAAAAAGAATAGGAAAAGATCAGGTAAGGACTTTGAACCTATCCTGCTTTTGCTATACTCTTAGGGAAATTTTCAAAGAAACTATTGAAGTAGAAACTAGAGGACAGGGCTAACCATACACTTCCCTAGCTCAATATTTAATTAGGAGAATTATCAAGCACATTCAAAGACAATATCTCAATTTGTACTGAGGAAATATTGGCTCACCAACACTTCACTGGTAATACTCTATTGAATTATCTTTAAATAAAAATTAGTAGAAAACATAAAGGATAAATATTTTGAGTGAGATTTAGGGTAATTCAAAAGTAAATCCTAATCTATATTTTTTGTTCTTTATGAAAGAAAAGTGGATAGAATGGAAACCAAAATAAAATAACAGTTTATAGTGAGAAACAAATCACCATTGACATAGACCAAGATCCCATAAATCAGCGATTTGTATTTGATGTGCAAACCAGTTACAATCTTCAAGTCCAATAAGCCTCTACAACTTCAAAATTCTCATCTCAGCTTATGTGTCATCACTTAAAAATAGAGCTACAACAACTTCAAAAGCTATTTACATGCAACATAAATCCAAAGACCAACCTCTATATTGTCTTCTATAGCAGTATTTATAGAAGAATAAGGAGGTGGAGTGTAGGAAGGGTTCATTGGTTCAATTAATACAGAGTAATGGTGCCTTGACCTTTGGAAGGCCTAAGGGAGAAGATTTTGAGAGCTCATCTTCTGTTTTAATGATTTTACATTGGATTTTATCAACCTTAGTTATTATTGTTGACTTTGGAGGCTTTAGTAGGCTGATCATTAATTCTGAGCTGTCTTTTGGCAAAAGATCTCTGACTGTGCATTCATTGTGCATTATTTTGCAAAAATAGATCTACAGGTGGCATTTGAGTAGCTGGGGATTCGATGATCCCTTCTAAGGTGGCACTGAGGTGTCCTTTATTGTTTTTTCTTCTTTCATTTCCTTTAAAGCACTGATTTACTTTAATATTTGTGTTTATGCCTGATTAGGCTCTCTATTTTCATCTTCGGGTCTTCATTCTTTAACATTGTCTTGATCACTTTATTCTGTGGATTAGATTTCTGTTATTTAATCTTAGGCATTAATCCCTTTATCGTTGATTCCTTATTGCTAATACACTTTGTTGTTCCTTGTTTATACAGTTGGCTTTTTGTTATTGGAGGGTTTCTGTTAAACCCTGGATCGTGATCCAATTTATTGAAACTTAGATTTAAAACCCGCAACTCCCTTTCTTCTTTGATAAAAGCCACAAAAATGCCACTCTGGACTAAAATGTTACTTGACTCTGACTACAGAAATTCTCAGAACAACCACCATAAAACCCTGCAAAAAACACAACAAACCATTAAGAAACCCTACAGATAGGATAAAATGCATTTCAAAAGTTTAATGGAGGCAACAAAAATGGTTAAGGATGGATGGAATGTAGCGGCGGAGGTAGAAACCCTGGTAGAAATAACTAACCAGGTTAAAATTTGAATTATGGCGCGAGAATTAGGAAGGGTGGTTTTGGAAAACCGGCAGCGGTTTCCACATGGCATTTGGGGGGTAAGCAGTATTAGTCGGAGGGAATGCAATTCCATACATCAGTTGACAACAGTATTTTTCAATACCACCGATTTCGCAAAAATTTTAAATGTTAAACCAATGGCACAAAGATTTTACGATATGCCATGAAAACCGTCGGATCAGAGGCTCTTGATCCAACGATGCAGAATGAGCGCGATAAAAAAGTTGTGCGATGAGTCATTGGAGTGGAGGCTAGGTGTCATAAATATACTGGGCGGCAGTTTGTATATGGTGGATGGTAGGCCCAGAGGAACTAGGTCATTGGGTTAAGTTCTGATCGTTGGATCATTTTGATGGACGTTTGATATAAAAGGAAGGAGCGAATATATTGAAAGGGGAAGAGGGAAGGTAGGTGAATAGGCGGAAGGATGGGGGCCCGATGGCCGTTGATCTGTAGAGATCAACGGTCCAGATCTGTTGAGAATTTATAATGCCGAGGTGGAAAAATAGAAGGTGTATAGAGGTTTTGGAAGAGCTTTAAGGCCCTTTGGTGCCCCATTGCGGGGCTTTAGGTCGTATGGAGGAAAGGGCTAAAGGTAATAAGCCCTTGAGGGCTTAATGTATTTATAGTGTAAAAAAACTACTTTTTAGGCCAAAACAAAGGGTTTTTAAAACCAAAACAGGGTTTCGGTAGATGAAAGAAAGGATTTCTCAACCAAATGGGAGGGAAATGTAAGGTTTAAAGAGCGTTTTAATGATTTAGAGCTTAGATGAAGGTGTTTTGAGGGATTTTTCTAAAGGAAAAAAGGATGAAAAATGGAGATTTTGTAGGAGCGAAATGGAGAGGTGAATGGTGGAAAATGGAGTTTTTAGAAGCAGTTTTTCTCTTGGTAAACAACAGGTTCTTGAGGGCTTATAGTGAAAAAACGGTGAAGATTAATTTGAAAGATAAAGAATCATCATAAGACTTCAAAGATGATGGATTTTTAAGGAAAATATATCTCTTGAAGGCTTGAAAACAAATTTAGCCACCATTAGGTATATCAAAATTTATAGGTGGCTAACAATGGCTCCACTTGGGGAGGGCAGCTTGCTTTTTAGGTGTCCAGAACCTCAACTATTAATCTTTGGCCTTTCAGTTAAACCGGTGCCTTAATCCATTGGGAAGCAATATTTCTTTCCTTAGCTGACCTTCTTCTGAGCTGATAAGCTTTGCGACAATCTGGAATAATGGAATTATTTCAAACACCATCTCTACCTACCCACTTCTATTGATTCTAACATTTTTTTTCTTTCAGAGTGCACTTGGACTGACAAAATCTTTTCTTCAACATTTTATTATTTTTGGAAATAGGAAACTAATCTATTTCTACCCTTATTTCTTCCATGAGTTCAGATTAGACTGTTGAACTCATAAATTCTCTACCTAAACTACTATCTGCCAAGATTAAACTGTCTGGAAAATTTTATTCTATATATTCTAAAACAAAAAGTTAAACACATCCAAACCAGGTTTCAACAGTCTGATTTGTGAAGGTTAAATAAAAAATTGTGAAGGTTTAAGTTCTGAAAAATATAAAACATCCTTCAATCTTTTTACAACTCCGATTTTAGTCTTTTTGAGTTGTTCTTCTCTTTTATCTTGGTCTAGGTTTTGAGCATATTAGAACCAATCTTTCATCAATATTATATGTTCAGATTATCGGTTTGTTTGAACCATTGTTTTCTACCATAATCTAATCTACTGATAAGCCATGATTTAAATAATTTGGCAAATCCTCTTCACTAACCTATCAACAGAAAAATTGAAATCTATCTTAGTCATGATTAGGCTATATGACTGAAATAGTAGTATTTGTTTTGGTAGTGGCATTTGAGCTTGCACACTTTCAAATTTTCTTTTCTCTTTTTGGGTATGGGGTTGTACCTTTCTTGTTTTATTTCTTCCCTCTTTTTCTTTTTCTTTTGTTTTTTTTCTTTTCTTTTTGTTCAAATTTGGAAAAAAGTGTTATATACAATGGATAAAAGACTTGAAAATAAAATATCAGTCAATAGAAATAATGTTTGAGGATCCTGACATTAACAGGACCTCCAAAGTATTCAGCTCCATCTAATTCTTGCAGAAAAAATGCATTGTTTCCAACAGCAGATTGGATAATATAAGGGCCTTGCCATAAGTTATCAAATTTTCCATGCTTGAACTTATCTTCTCTTCTTCAGTCCCATTTCAAAACTTTATCACCAATTTTGAAATCACTTGCCTTGGTTCTTTTGTCAAACAACTTCTTGATGTTTTCTTATAATTTTTATGCTTTGATGTACACTTCCTCTCTGGTTTGTTGTAAATGTATAGTTTGATTTATTCTTCTTGTTTCATCATCATCTTCAAACTGTACTTCCTCGATCAGCTTCATGACTGGCACCCCTAAACTAGTTGGGAACACTGCACTAGTTCCATAAACTAGCTGATAGGGAGACATTCCAATGGATTTTTTCACTGTCAATCTGTCTGCCCATAAATTATGTACTAGCTTATTGTGCCATGATTTCTTGTTATCTTCCAACAAATTTTTGATAATTTTTATCAAAATTTTATTTTATGATTCTGCAAGCCCATTACCTTGAGGGTAATAAGCTGTGTAATGACCCAATATAATCTGATACTTATGACAGAATTATACCATCTTATTAGAACTAAATGCAACAACATTATCAGTGATGATATTTCTAGGACAGCCAAATCTGGATAGTATGTGATTTTCAAGGAATGAAATGATAACTGAGTCTGTGGCATTCCTAGAGGGGATGGCTTCTATCCACTTGGTAAAATAGTCTATTGCTGTGAGGATCCATTTATGTTGTGCAAATGAGGGAGGATGGATTTTCCCAATGAAGTCTAGACCCCACTTTTGAAAAGGAGATTCAACAATGATTGGTTGCAGAGGTAAGGGAATCCGTTTCCTTTTGCCTTCAAAGATTTGGCATTTGTGACAAGCAATAATCATCTTATGGACATCTTGAAAGAGGGTGGGCTAGTAATAACCATCTCTAAGGATTTTTTTGGTAGTTTATTTCCAGTAGAGGTGGCCTCCACATTCTCCTTCATGAAACTCATGCTTGATCTTATCTACATCATTCTCAGGAAAAAATTAAGCAATAATCCACTAGCATTTTTCCAATATAAGAATTTATTCACAATGCAGTAATTTATAGCTCTTAACTTTAAAAATCTTGCCTGTGTTTTAGACAAACCAGGAGGAACATTCAGATTGAGAAAAACATACAAAATTTCAGCATACCAAGATGAATTCAGGAAATGATCTTCAATAATTGGAGTTAAAAACTCCTCCTATTCATCTAATGCATTAAACATGTTTATATCAAGAGCCTAGAAGTTAGATTCAGCCATCAATTTTGCTAGTCCTTGACCCTTTATGAGTTTAGTGGGCTTGATTTCTAAGTCATACTCTAAAATTATAGAAATCCACTTTCCTCTTTTTCCATCTGGATCTTAGGTCAATATGTCTTTCACCACTAAATGAGGCACACATGCTATGATGTAGGAATGTAAAATGTAAACTCTGAAGTCCTTTAAGGCTTTGACTAAGGTAAAAGTTTGTTTTTCCATTATGTTGTACTTCAGAGGTGCATCTCTTAATGCCTTGTTGAAAAATGCAATGGGATGCTCTTGTCCATTCAATTTTTTCTGTAATAGGACAACAACTATAGTGTGTTCTGATGCAAACGAAAAAATGAAGAAATTTTTAGAAAAATCAGGATTAATAAGAACTGGTGTTTTGGTGAGTGCTTGTTTTACCAGTTCAAATGACTTCTTTGCTGCTAAGATCCATTTAACTCCTTCTTCCTTTTTAAGCATGTTTGTTATGTTTCTAAGGAGTTCAACTAGATTGGGTATGAACCTTCTCAAGAAATTAATATTTCCAATGAAAGATTGAAGTTCCTTGATGTTTCTGGGATGGATGATTTGTAATATGCCATCAATCCTTTTGGGTTCTATCCTTATCCCTTCTTCTGATATGATGTGTCCAAGAAGCATACCCTCCTGGAGACCAAACAACGTTTTCTTGGGGTTTAAGGATAGTCCAATTTCTACACTTTTCAAAGACTTTTCTCAAGTGTATTAGGTGTTCTTCATCTGTTTTGGAGTAGACAGTTATATCATCAAGATAAATCACAATGAAGTAACCTATTTATTCTGAAAATGCAATGTCCATGGCTCTCTGAAATGTGGCACCAACATTCATTAAACCAAAAGGCATTTTAAAATACGTGAAAGTGCCCCAAGGTGTAGTAAAGGTTGTTTTAATTTGATCATTAGGATGTACCAAAATTTTATTGTAACCTGAGAAGCCATCTAGCAAGAAATTATTTTGGAACCAACTACCTTTTGTAAAATATGATCCATTTTGGGCAAAGGGTAGTTGTCCTTCAGTGAGGCTTTGTTCAAGTTTCTAAAATCAATACAAAGCCTTATCTCTCCTATTTTATTCCTAACATATACAATATTAGACACCCACTCTGAGTATCTAACAGGGGCAATAATTCCAGAATCGCACATTTTTCTAATTCCTTTCTCTACCAAAGGTAATTGGACAGGGTTGATTCTGCGCAATTTCTGTTTAAAAGGTTTCTGGTTTTCTTTGAGGGGTACCTTGTGCTGAACTATCTCTGTATCATAGGACTTTAGATCTTCATAGCTCCATGCAAAACATCAGAAAATTCTCTAAACAGCTCAATATATTTCAATATAATGTGAGCTGGGAGTGTTTTAGATATTTTGATTATTTTGGGTTTTTCCTCACTGCCTATGTCGCATTCTTCTACTTCAGATTCTATGGGTTCCAGTTTTTGCTTTTTTGCCACATCATTCAAGCCAAATAATTCTTCTAAGGGGACCAGTCCTTTTGGCAAGTTTTGGTCTTTAGATTGCAACACTTCTAAGTCTTTATTTTCTAAAACTGTGCTATTCTCTATTTTATGATTGGGTTCATAGGTTAACAGATTTATTTCAGTGATGTTGGGAGACTTTTCTTCTTTAACAAGTGGTTTTTCTTCAGTAGGATAGTCTTCATCAAAATCTGAATCTAAGTTTGTTGTTTCAAATTCATTTTTGGACTGTAGGAAGTCTTCTATTTGTTTGCCTCCCTCAAAAACTTGCTAGTATTTTTCATTGTCTAGGACAGCTGGTCTAAATTTGACTTGGGTGGTGCAGTGCTTAGTTTCATAAGGTGTAAGACAAGTTCTAGCAACAAAGGCTAAACCATTGGCAAGGAAATTTTGGTTTCTTGGGACAAAGATAAGTTGGAATTCATCAAAGGTTCTTAATAGGTCTATGGCATGATTTCTATAGGCTCTAAGTCTGGGATGATTAGCGTTATATTCCCCACTTACTTGCCTAATAATTAACTCTGAATCCCCATAAACTTTTATCCTTTTGGCCCCTAGTTTCTTCAATAAGTGAAGGCCTAAAAGGAGAGCTTCATACTCAGCTATGTTATTGGTACATTGAAAGTTTAATTTGTAGGAATGCCCCTCAGCATGATTAATTTCAGTATTATGTAACCATATGCCCGCTCCTGCATCATTTCTAGTGCAAGGCCCATCAAATTTCATGTTCCAGAGAGGACTGTTTTCAGATTTGAGACATATTTCGATGTTTTCCTCTTTGTTTTCTTTGTCATTCTTCTGTTCAATAAAAGGTTCTGCACTAAATTTTCCTGTGTTTTGTTCCTAAAGATTTTCAGTGTTTTGAGGTTGTACTCCTCTTTTGTCATGATCTGCATTGTTTGTATGACTGTTTTGGACCTCAAAACTAGTAATTTGTTTGTTGTCAATTTCTAAATCGGCAGACTGCTTTTTAAGTTCCCCTCTATTTTCCTCTTCATCCTTGACTGCAACTATTTTTGAATGTGATGCGATTGCAACATTTGATGTTTTTTCACTGATTAGTTCTTTATCTTTAGGAATTTCATCATTGAAAAGAATAAAAGAGTCAAGGTCAGTGTGTATAGAGTAAAGAGGAGAGTTCTCTGGTCTATCTTGGTTACTCACCATGTATTTCATGTGGGTTTTGTTGGGGTTCCCATGTTTTGGCCAGATTGGCAAGACCAAAAAATGAGAAAACATCAAAACCACTTTCAGACCTTAGGATCTAGCCCTCCTAGGTCCAGAGAGGGATCTCTCTATATGAGTCAAAGTGTATGTCTTTGAAGCTCTAAGTTATGATTTTAGGCTAGTTATATGCACAGGGTTTGTTTATTTGATTAAGAGTTTGGTTGTTGGGAATCAGGAAGGAAGAGTTCATCATGAGACAGGATTGGGCAAAGACGAATTTAGGCAAAGGAGAGATAATCCAGAAAAAACCAAGTCCATTAAGTAATGGAGTCAAGAAAGAATTTACTTGCTATCAATATGCAATATTTCAGTTGGGCTAGTCATCTAAAGCCTTGGATCCTAAAGTGATAGGGTGGTATGGGACATTAAGGACTGAGAGTGAAGGGGGGAGAACCAACTAATCCCATCTATAGATCAGGTTAGAGGTCATTTAACTCCAGACCTACTTGGAAAAAATCAGAGGCAACACAAGGGAACTTGGAAAGGCTTAATCAAAATGGAAAGATCCTAGTGAGGTAGATACAGGGTTCTAGACCTTCCAGTGTTCTCAACACATTCCATTAAATCTTAACAAGAACATCTAAAATAGATTCTGTTAATTCATACATCAGCTAGTAGGCAACAACATCCACTACACGGGTCAAATCAATTGAAATCAATCTTTAGATAAACACATTAAGCAGAATACATAAAGGGTTGGGAGAGCAGCAACATAAGGCACCTAACAAGGGTGAATCTTATGCCAAATTTTTGATGTGAGCCAGATGAATTGAAATGAAATGGAAATAAACACAAAGATATAAAAACATCACCGCAGCTTTAGATCAGGATCCAATGAAAAGTGTTTATCATATTAAACATCAACACCAATCAGGTACAACATAGCCAATAGCTTCATCATTCAGTTTGAATACATATTCCTCAGCCTATCTTACAACTATACACATAGAACTTATCTCAAGAGAAACTACTTGCACCGCTCTGCTATCTCATCAACAACCTTTACAACAATTTTCTCATAGTTTTTATAGCTGAAAAAGAGCAGAGGAAGTAGGTATAACACTAAATATAACATTAAACTTAGAAAAGAAGGAGAGGGCTCAAGCCCACTCTGTTTTAAAATCTGAGCATTAATTTTTGGCACTCTTTGGAGAAAAGAATGGTCTTCGTCAGGCTTCATTAATTCCAGGTATGTCTAGGATGCATTCTGGTTTGTTGTACTTTGTAGTACCTTTGGTGAATAAAAAAAATGGCAATAAAAAGAGGAATGATCCGCCATACTTGAGCAAAAAATGCTCTGATATCCTTGGACTGCGTTTTGAGCGCAGATCTCCTCTGGAGCACGGTATGAAATAAAAACCATATGGGCAACCCATCCTTTCTGGGAGGAAAACATTCTGCTGATGTAGAGAAACCTATCATATATTAATTTCCACGCCTCTGTCAGTAAAAACCTTGCCTCTGTATCCATACTGCGTATTTTTGGAGGCGTGTACGCCTTTTGTACCCTGCGGAACACGCAACTAGACTGAGAAGAACAATGCAATGGAAGCGTGGATGAAATGGTAGCGCGGCGGCAGAATGGTGGTCTTTCACTAAAAATTGGTGACAAAATGCAATGAAATGGAGGAAACTATGAATAATAGGGTTTGGTGGTGGAATGTAGCACCGACCGTTAGATCATGGTCAGGGGACAAAGATTGACGACAGAGATCGAGCTGCAGAGTGATATATGAAATTTGGTGGAACAACAGTGAAATATAAGACTTTAGTGTAAAGTCTTGAACCTTGGATTTCAAACAGAATACAAAGGAAAGTGAAGGAAACGTAACGAAATGCGTGGACTTAGACGTATGAGGTGGGACCCAGCTGGAGGCGGAGGGTGATTCGCTTTGAACCATTGGATCTTAAACCCAACGATCGGTCAAGATTTAGTCGGAGAATCGCAATCGCGATGAACGAGAGGGATGCACACTTATAACTTTAGATTGCGATCGAGGAAGGGGAAGCGATTGGGAAGTGCGATGACGATTGGATTCGCACGGGAATTGACAGTGGAGATGCGGATCGGGGGATTGCAATCAGCGAGGACACGAAGGAACGACACTAAAAAACTTCCGATTGCGATGAGCGGGGACAAGCGATAGCTGTTGGATCAGACAAGGGGATCAACGGCTGGGATGATATCGGGAGATGGCATGATCGGGGATCAGAAGACAGGACTTACGATCAATCAGAGGATGATGCAATCGGAGGAAGCGGAGGAACGACGCGACCAATCTCAATCGCAATATATTGCGATGCGATTAATCACAATCGCAATATATTGCGATGTGATTAATCACGTCGCAAAGACTTGCGATGGCGCTTCAAAAAAACTTACGATTGGGAAATAGTTGCGATTGTGATTGCACTGCAGGTTAAGGAATTTAGGTTATGCAGTGGGGATTATATATGTATGTAATGCAAACTTTATAATATAAATTTTACGGGGTATGGAAAAAGGAGAAGTGGTTTAATAAAGGGCGGGACTTATAATATAAAGTTTTATTATAAGGTCTTTTAGGTCATGGAGGGGAAGTGGTTAGCATATGAAACACTATTAGAAAGGATTTACAATGCGATTATAATCGAAACAAAGGGGAAAAGGGGTTAGGCCGTGGGGCATTTCTTCACAAACAGAGAGGTTTTATAATGGAAATCAGCAGAGGGGACTTTATCAAAGGAAAAAAGGCACAAGGAGGCTTCAAGGATGATGTGTTTCCAAAGGAAATGCATTACTTGTAGGCTAAAAAACATTTATCCCCCTGTTTTCTTGTCAAAAATTTATAGGGGGGCTAACAGGTTTCCCTATAGAGTCTTCTAGGTTGACTGAAGACATGGATGGTGGCATAAGTCATATTCATTTGCATTGTGCCTTGTAGCTTAGCACTCCATGATCTTGAAAGGAGCATGCCATATTTGGGGGGTATATCAGCCACTACAATGTCCATCACTAAACTCTTGGCTGGTATTTGGGCTAAGTTAACGCATGGATCCTTAATTAGGCCTAGGCATCTTACCCTACTTGAATCAAAAGAATGTAGATCTTTGTAGGGTCTAGTTACCTCTAAGCCTAATTTTTCTATTATCACCTTGGGCATGAGTTTGTGTGATGCTCCTGAATCTAGCATGGCATTGTGAAAAATGTTATCATGAATGTTTAAGCTGATGTAGAATGGAGGGGTGGTTCCTTCTTGAAATTTCCCTTCAATTTTTTGTCCAAAAATTACTTCGAAGTTGACTATATCATGAACATCTTCTATGTTCAAAGCTTTCAAAATTTGACCTCTAAATACATTTTGAGTGACTAATTCAGTAAAAGGGACATATATTTTGATTTTGGATATTTCATTTTCTAGGTTGAAGGGTATCTTGTTTTTCAACATGTTTAATTCAGCCTTCTTAGTCATTATTTCATTAGAAAAATCATCTTGTTGATTTTTATTTTTTACAGCAGTTGGAATGGTTTTTTCAGGAGCATTAGCTGAGGTGCTAGTGCTACCATGGTTAATACTCTGTTTTTCATTGGTTTGAGCATTTTTCCCTTTATTTGAATCAAAATTTACAGCCATTGTCCTGTGATTTTCAACTGTCTATTTGGGTGTATTTTCAGGGTTGTTTTTTGGCAGATTTATCAGAGGTTTTATTCTTGGGAGTTTCTTGATTTTTTTTTCTTCTGAGGTCATACTTTTTAGGTGACCCTATGATGGAATTTTCAAAGTATTGATCATAATATTCAGTTTTTGGTCTTCTGTCATCATAAGGTGTATATATACCTTGTTTTCTTTCATAAATGAGATCAGAATCCTCATTACTTACTCCCAACATATTCATGTTGTCATCCTCTGTTTGTTCATTGGTTTCTTCATCCTCATTAACATAATTTTCTTGGAAAGGAGGTCTGATCTACTGATCATCCTCTCTTTGTCTGTTTTGAGGTTGATTTCTCCTAAAGTTTTGATTTTGATTTTGAGATTGATTTCTGTTTTGGGGGGCTGATTGGTTTTCTCTATATTGTGCTCTCTCATGTATGCTCATCTTTTTCATCATTTCCTCCATAATTCTTTCCATTTTAGAGCTAGACATGGGGGGTTCACTCTGCTCCCTAAATGATACTTTCTTCTCATTTCTCATCCTAGCTCTTTTCTCAATCAGATTTACTTCCACAGTTATAGCCCCCTTCTGCATGTCTTCTAAAGTCAAGGGGTCTCTTTCTCTTAGCTGATAGGCCATTTTGAAGATCAAATCCTTTAGGAAATTTGGCTAAGGCTGAGCCTTGTGGAGGTTTCAAGTCTGGGGGTAGGGCATTATAAACAATATTGAACCTAGTGAAATAATTTTGAACATTTTCCCCAGTGTTTCTCTTGAGATTGTTGTAATCTGAAAGTATTTGGAGAGATTTTTTTCTAACTTCCCATTTGTTTAGGAATAACTGATGGAGAGCTTGAAGATCATTAATACTATGAAGGGTTAAGCCTTTGAACCATTTTCTTGCTTCTCCCCCTAGAATTTGAGAAAATAATCTAAGTTTGATAGTTTCATCATCAATCTTGTTTCTATCAAAATAGTCATTCATATTATCCACATGTTGTGAATCAATAGTTTCACTATTTGCATCATACAATGGTATTTTGGATTGATAGTCTTGTGGCATATTGACTAAAGGTAAGGGAAGGACTAAGGGAGCATACCATGTTGCCATGATAGGAAGTTGTGGGAAAAATGGGGGGTTTACAGATGGAGGATGTAAGATTGGAGGGGGTTGATGGAATGGGGTGGTTTGAACAACGGGTGTATGGATAACAGAAGTGGATGGATCAACAAGAGATATTTGAGCAGCTCTAGGATGACAGAAACCAAAATTATGGATGAAATGGAAATCAAGAGGGGTAGTTTCTCTGCTACCAGGATGTTCACCTCTATCTTGGGATGAAAGTGGAGACTCAAAATCTATCTAATCTATATCATCGAGTGACCTAGTTCTGAATGGGTTTCTTAAGTCAACTTGTGAATCTTGTAGAGTTGTAAGGTTTTTAGGAACATAATTAGCTCTATGGATTGTCCTAACAACAATTGAAGTTTTGGCTTTAGGAAATTTCCTAAGTATACTTTCTAGATTTTCAACTATCTCGGGAGGGTTTGGGTCAGGATAGGCTCTAGGATGAACTCTTCTAGAAGCCACTATGCTATGTTTGCAGACCCAATGATAAGAAACGTTTACCCAAATATGACAATCTTTTTTAGGCTAATGGATATTTTAACATGGCAACTCAATCATTAAAGTTTCCTTAACTGAGTTTATATTATGTTATGATAGTAAAGTGTTTCCCATTGGATTATTTAGGTCTATTCAGGATTGTGGAGTCACCAGGTGGAAATTTTTAGCTTTAAAAGGTAAAACGTATTATGGTCCACCACCATTAATGGGTTTGAATACCAATCTGAAATATTTTTGGGTTTTTTGAGGTTTTCACAGTCTTGTGGTTTATGAGAGTGTCCTAAATTTGTTTCACCACTTAGCTATGGTGATGAGACAAACATAGTTTACTTTCTGGCTTACCAAATGATTTCTCCAAGGTTTGACAAGGGTCTATAAGAATCCTAAGAAGTAATTATATTTTCACTGATTCAGAGATGTCCTATCATGATTACCAACATGCTTGGTAGTGATTGAAGAAGCTATTCATTCTGTACTGAATATCGAGTGTTTTATTTTAAGCATTTTACTCATATATCCCCAGTATGGTCACCAGTATGTTGGTGTCTCCGTAATTTGCAATATTGGCAAGTACAAACGCTGCAGAGCCTACATCAAAAATGCTTTGGAATCTAAGGACCTAGCCATTCTAGATTTAGAGAGGGATCTCTCTATTTATGGATTTAAAGATGTGATCTTTAAGGTTTTTAGATACAATATTAAGCTAGTTATGAAGAACAAGGGTTTTTGTTTGTTTTGGTTGGGCAAGGATATAATGAGGATGAAGGAAGTCTTTATGAAGGGTGAAGGTGAAAGTAGGTGAAGGAATGGTTCAACTGATAAGATAGGCAAGGAGCAGCATCAGTCCATTAGGTTATGGAGTCATAATAGGGTTTAATTGAAACATCAAGGTTCAAGAGTGGTCCATGGGGCAAATAATATATGTCAAAGGATCTCTTTAAGTTGATTTTATGGAATGGAACATTAAAAAGTGGAGTGAGGGAAATCAAACAGATGAAGAAACAAAGAACATCCTAAGATCAAGTAAGTACTTTGAAACTATCCTGATTCTGGCATGCACTTAAGGAAAGACACAAGGTAATCTAAGATCGGGTAAGTACTTTTAAACTAGCCTGCTTGTGATGTACTTTCAAGAGAAAACATTTAAAACATAGAATAGCTTAAGATCAAGTAAAGACTTTTAACTTAGCCTGATATCAGTATATTCTTAAGAGAAATTTTCAAATAAACTATCGGAGAAGAAACTAGAGGACAAGGCTAACGATAGACTTCCCTAGTTCAAATTTTAATTAGCAGACTTTTCAAGACAAAATTTAAGATAAAAAAAAAATAGCCAAAGATCAGGTAAGGACTTTGAACCTATCCTGCCTTTGGCATACTCTTAGGGAACTTTTCAAAGAAACTGTTGAAGAAGAAACTAAAGGACAGGGATAGCCATAGACTTCCCTAGCTCAATCTTTAATTAGAAGACTTATCAAGCACATTCAAAGACAATATCTCAAGTTTTACTCAGGAAATATGGGCTCACCAACACTTCACTGGTTATACTCTATTGAATTATCTTTAAATAACAATCAGCAAAAAACATAAAGGATAAATATTTTCAGTGAGATTTAGGGTACTTCAAAAGTAAATCCTAATCTATATTTTTTGTTCTTTATCAGATAAAAGTGGACATAATGGAAACAAAAAGAAAATAACAATTTATAGTGAGAAACACATAACCATTGGCATAGACCAGGATCCCAAAAATCATCTATTTGTATTTGATGTTCAAACCAGTTACAATCTTCAAGTCCAATAAGCCTCTACAACTTCAAACTTCTCATCTCAGCTTATGTGTCTTCACTTACAAACAGAGCTACAACAACTTCAAAAGCTATTTACATGCAATAGATATCCATAGACAAACCTCTATATTGTCTTCTATAGTAGTATTTATAGAAGAATAAGGAGGTGGAGTGTATGAAGGGTTCATTGGTTCAATTAATATAGAGTAATGGTGCCTTGACCTTTGGGAGGCCTAAGGGAGAATATCTCGAGCGCTCATCTTCTATTTTAATGATTTTACACTGGATTTTATCAACCTTAGTTATTATTGTTGACTTTGGAGGCTTTAGTAGGCTAATCGTAAATTCTGAGTTGTATTTTGGCAAAATATCTCTAACTGTGCATTCATTGTGCATTCTTTTGAAAAAATAGATCTGCAGGAGGCATTTGAGTAGCTGGGGATTCGATTAGCCCTTCTGAGGTGGCATTGAGGTGTCCTTTATTATTTTGTCTTCTTTCATTTCCTTTAAAACATTGATTTATTTTAATATTTGTGTTTATGCCTGATTAGGCTCTCTGTTTTCATCTTCGGGTCTTCATTATTTAACACTGTCTTGATCACTTTATTCTATGGATTATCTTTTTGATATTTAATATTAGGCATTAATCCCTTTATCATTGATTCCTTATTGCTGATACACTTTGTTGTTCCTTGTTTATACAGGTGGATTTCTGTTAAACCCTAGATCGTGATCCAATTGATTTAAACTTTGATTTCAAACCTATAATTCCCTTTCTTTTTTGATAAAATCCATATAAACACCACTCTGGACCGAAAATGTTACTTGACTGTGACTACGAAAATTCTCAGAACAACCACCATAAAACCCTGTAAAAATTACAACAAATCGTTAAGAAACCCTGTGGATAGGATAAAATGCATTTCCAAGGTTTAATGGAGGCGGTGGAAATGCTTGAGGATGGATGGAATGTAGCGGCAAAGGGAGAAACCCTGGTAGAAACAGCTAACCAGGTTAAAATTTGAATTATGGCGCGAGAATGAGGAAGGGTGGTTTTGGAAAACTGACAACGGTTTTCGCATGGCATTTGGGGGGTAAGCGATATTATTCGGAGGGAATGCAATTCCATACATCAGTTGAAACTTGTCTTTTTCAATACTACCAATTTCACAAAAAATTTAAACGTTAAGCCTCCGGTGCAAAGATTTTGTGATATGCCGCGACAACCGTTGGATCAGAGGCTCTTGATCCAACGATGTGAAATGAGCGCGATAAAAAAGTTGCGTGATGAGTCATTGGAGTGGAGGCCATGTGTCATAAATATACTGGGCAGGGGTTTGTATGTGGTGGATGGTAGGCTCGGCGGAACTGGGTCATCAGTTTAAGTTCCGATCGTTGGATCCTTTTGATGGACATTCAAGATAAAAGGAAGGAGCGGATGTATTGAAAGGGGAAGAGGGAAGGTAGGTGAATGGGTGGAAGGATGGGGGCTCGATGGCCGTTGATTTGTAGAGATCAACGGTCCAGATCTATTTAGAATTTATAATGACGGGGTGGAAAAATAGAAGGTGTATAGAGGTTTTGGAAGAGCTTTAAGGCCCTTTGGTGTCCGATTGTGGGGCTTTATGTCATATGGAGGAAAGGGCCAAAGCTAATAAGCCCTCAAGGGCGTAATGTCTTTATAGTGTAAAAGCACTATTTTTTAGGGCAAAAGAAAGGGTTTTTAAAACCAAAACGAGGTTTTGGTAGATGAAAGAAAGAATTTCTCAACCAAATGGGAGGGAAATGTAAGGTTTAAAGAGGGTTTTAATTATTTAGAGGTTATATGAAGGTGTTTTGAGGGATTTTTGTGAAGGAAACGAGGATGAAAAACAAAGATTTTGTAGGAGTGAAATGGAGAGGTGAATGGTGGAAAATGGAGTTTTTAGAAGCAGTTTTTCTCTTGGTAAACAACAGGTTCTTGAGGGCTTATAGTGAAACAATAGTGAAGATTAATTTGAAGGATAAAGAATCATCATAAGACTTCAAATATGATGTAATTTTAAAGAAAATAGATCTCTTGAAGGCTTGAAAACAAATTTAGCCACCATTAGGTATATCAGAATTTATACGTGGCTATCAGGGGCGGCGACAGGGGTTGATACCGTCAATAAACACAACTATGGCCCGTCTCAAGAAAATACAGGGGCGAAACCCACAGCGCAGATGAAAAATACACAATAAATAATAACAATGAACATTAAATTAGAAAAATTCATACCAAATATCTCCAAGAAAATAGTGATAGAACTCCCAACTCACTGCATCGATGGCATAATCTAGTTCATAAAGGATCACACACTAATAGGAAATTTCATGGGCTTCTGGCCCATGGAAAAATCACTAAGAGTATGGATAGCCTCGAAATGGAAACCCAAAGGCCATATTGACCTACATTTGTGCGTTGAAGGCTTCTTCAATGTGCTCTTCACTTGGTCAGAATACAAATATAGAATCATGGATGCGATCCCCTGCTTTTTCAACACTGCAGGTCTATACCTTAGACCCTGGATGGAGCGTTTCAACCCAGACAAATAGGATCTCACTTGTGCACCAGTCTGGATATGGCTCTACTCTCTCCCCCAAGACTATTGGGATGAGATGACCCTCAGATACATCGGCAATGCCCTAGGAGAGTTTGTCAAGATTGCAGAGGAGACCAAGATCATCGCTACGCAGCCTATGCCCACATATGTGTCTACATGAACCTAGTGGAACTGCTTCCAAGCGAGGTAAGTCTTATGCATGAAGATTTTGAATGGACTCAAACTGTAGATTATGAGTACATTCCTTATAGATGCAGGAAGTGCCATCAACATGGAAATCTCTTCAGAGATTGTTCCCTAAATAAGAAATCTATAGCTGAAAAGGAATACAAAAAATAGGATGCAGAAGGATTCACGAAGGTAGCAAGCAAAAAAAGACATAACAGGAGAGCTACCCCTCAGCAGAATAAAAAAGGACCCATGACCAACAACAACTTCACAACCCTAAATCAACTAAATTAAAATGAACTCGAATCATTCATCAAAGCTGGGCTTACCTCCATGGAGCAAGCCCAGTCCTCAAAGGCTCAATAGGACAAGGGCCCCCTTCAGACCTTCTTGAAACCACTAAATGAAATACCACAAGGGAAAACAATATGCTAAAGGGAAAATAACAGATCACGGATTTGATCCCAGAAGCAATGGAGAAAGAACCAGAAATCATAGATCTAGAAGGCTTGGATCTCATAGGGTTAGAGGAAGCTTGCAATTAGAAGGACTAAAAATCTATCCCAAAGCAACAAATCCAAAAAATGGATGAAATCCTCGCTAGAGAACAACAACTCCCCTCCCTTGGTATCTAGGGGGGCACGCTCATTAAGACCATATACTTAATGAAAGAGTCCTGCAAAAGGGGTAGGAAAACAACCCTACAAAAAACCATATAAATTGGGAAATAAATGGTGGACTCTAGGCAATTCCCCGATCTGACTAGATTCTACGCCCTTAACTCCAATCATATCCCTTGAAGCTCATCTCTTGGAACATAAGGGGGCTCAACAGCCCCACAAAGCACAAGATCATAAAAAAAATGGATTACTGAGGAATGCCCGACAATATTCTACATGCAAGAAAGCAAATGTTTCAGCACAACTCTGGACACCATATTGGAAAAAAATTGGAAAGGAAGAAATACAATAGAGGTTGATGCAAACGGGGCATATGGAGGCCTGGAAATCATCTGGAACCTCCAAATCATCTCCTTAGAGAACTTTCATGCTAACAGACACTTCATCCAGGCAACCTTTCACCTAATTGGCATGGACATCCATGGTCTTCTCACAAACGTCTACTCTCCACAAAGCGCCCAACAAAAAATGGTGCTCTTGGAAAACCTAGTGGAAATCAACAAACATCGAGCCATCCCTCTCTAGCTCCTGGGAGGAGACTTCAACGTGATAACCAATCTTTAGGAAAAGAAAGGTAGAAGGATGCATCTGGAATCAGATTGTAATGGATTCAAGAAATTCATCTTAGTAACAACATCATAGATCTACACACTTCCAATAGAATGTTCACATGGAACAACAAAAGAGGAGGTGCCCATCGGATAGCCTCAAGTTTGGATAAATTCCTCATCACAGAAGATATCATCTAGCTCGGAGGTGACATAGATGCCACCATCATCCAGGCAGCTAGATATGATCACTAGACGATGTAACTTCAATGGTCACAACTAGGTAGGCATGCTTCTAAATGATTTCGCATTGAACACTACTAGTTCCGGCACCTGGGGTTCAAGGAAATGGTTTCCAAATGGTGTTCCTCCTTAGCACCTCCTCAAGGTACCAAAATTCTCCAGTTCCAAACAAAACTGAAACTACTCAAAGGCAAACTGAAAGTCTGGAACAAAACAACATAGAAAGATCTGGAAGAAAAAATGAAGAAACTGAAACAAAGTATTATCCAGCAGGGGTGCTCAGCTGAGTAAGAAAATCAGGAGAAAAATTTAACTACTCAGTTGGAAGAAAGACTAAACTAGGAAGAAACCCTTTGGAGACAAAAATCAAGAATCAACTGGCTCAAAGAGGGAGAAATGAATACCAAATTCTTCCACCATTCCACTATTCAACACAAGATGCACAAAAGAATCATAGCCCTTAAGAACCAAACTGGGGAAAGGCTAGAAATGCAAGAGGCCATCACTAAGGAGCTGCACAATCATTTCAGGGACATCATTCAGGAACCCAACCACCAGAGGCATGAGACCATTTGGGAAATCAATCAACACATCTCAAAGCTGATAACAGATGAAAACAATAGCATATTTCTCACAACTACCACACTAGTTGAGGTGGAACATGCAGTCTTCCAGCTGAAGGCATGGAAAGCTCCAGGTCCTGATGGATTTACCACCAACTTCTTCCATTTTTTCTAGGATACCATCCAAAAAAAAGTCTGGGACGAAGTGTAGGAATCATGCTCCACCCATTGGCTTCTACCTGCACTAAACACTACCTTCATCAATTTGGTACCAAAATATGACAACACAACCTTGACAAGTAATTACAGACCTATAGCTCTCTGCAATTTCATTTACAAAATTATCTCCAAATTTATAGTTAATAGGCTAAAGAAGCTCCTTCCCCTCATCCTCTCCCCAGAGCACACAAGTTTGTGGAAGGAAGTCAAATTCTTGATGGCATCATTTTAACCCATGAAGTCATTCACTCCCTCAAAACCACCAAAAAACCAGGTATGCTTCTCAAAGGTTACCTATCAAAAGATTTTGATAAACTTAGCTGGGACTACATCAAAAAATTTCTTTTAGCCTTTGGCTTTAGCCATACCTGGGTTCTATGGATCATGAGTCTCATCACCTCCCCCTTTCTCTCCATTTTGGTCAATGGCATCCCCTCTGCTACCTTCAACCCCTTGAAAGGGATAAGGCAAGGGGACCCTCTCTCTCCCTTTATCTTCATCATTATGGCAGAAGGATTGGGTCGCCTTCTTGAAAGCTCCATCCAGACAGGGGACCTACTTGGTTTACCCCTCCACAACCTGCCTCTCTCCTCTCACTAGAAATTTTTGGATGACAATATGATTATGTGTTACCCCTCGGTCGAGGAAGCCCGATCCCTCAAATCTGTTCTCAAATCCTTCTCTAAGTTCTCTGACACATAGCTCAACCCTAAAAAATCATAGATCTTCTTCTTTCACACCTCCTCTCTCACTCAGCACACTATTGCCCACATCCTTTGATTCTCCATTGCTTCTTTTCCTTCCAAATACCTAGGATCTCTGCTTACTGACTCGGCCATCAATCACTCCTCCTGGAGATCTCTGCTACACAAAATGGAAACTCAGTTATCCAACTCGACCCATCGCTCCCTCAGCATTTCTAACTGTTAAGTCCTCATTAAATTTGTACTACAATCCCTCCCTATCTATCTCTTCTTAGTCCTTGTAGCTCCCAAAGGGGTCCTCAAAGACATGCACAACTTGCAACGTTATTTTCTATGGGGAGGCACCAAAGAAAAGAAAAAAATGGGCCTTAGTTAATTGGAAGGATGTTTGTACCCCCAAAAGTCAAGGAGGAATAGGACTCCATGACCCTGAGCACAAAAGTACCATAATGGGAGCTACCATCTAGTGTAAATGGGTCTCCAACCCTAACACTCCATGGGCCAACCTATGGGCAGCCAAGTACGCAAAATACTGGCTAAAGGAGGATCTCATAAGGTATAACCTAGATCCGGATGGATCCAAAATATGGAAAGCAGCAAGCAACCAAAAAAGGATGATCCAAAATCACAACTTTTGGGAGCTGCGAAGTTGTAACCAAGCTAGATTAATTGGGGGAATCCTGGAAACAAATGCCAAGCCTTTCCTCCATCTTCCCTAGACTTTTATGGAGCGCGACTCTCCAAGGAAGGAAAAGGGAGAAGGATCAATGTTGGAAATACTAAGAGGGGGGGGGGGGGTGAATTAGTATTTATTTCAAATAAAGCATTAGTTAATCTTCAATTATTATCAGTGTTTGTACAATGACAGCAGTAAATAAAAGGAACACAAATGCACATAGTTTTTAAGGTGGAAACTCTCTCTGGGAAAAAACCACCTAAATTATTTCCTAATAATTATTTAATATTCAACTCCAATTGAAAATAAATCTCCAACTTCCTAGAATCTAGAAACTCATTCTTCTCCAGTTCCCAATGGATGGATGCTCCAATGTCTGAGATTCTTGAGTAGTCAACTAAACGGATTCCCCAACACCAAATGAGATATAACTCACCCTAGTGCCACCCTACCACCATAAATGTTTCACAAGCTTAAACCTGTTGGTGACTTCATGCACCAGCCTAGCACCATCTTACCACCCTATAGAAGAGTAAAACAAGAATGGACTCCTGTACCAGGGAAAACAATCCACTTTACAATGATATAGAATGATGTAGAAGAAGAAGACACACTAGACCATAAACCCAACTATAACACAACTACCTAATGATGATCCTAGACCTCCCGACACCACCTCTTCAACTCTTGGCAGATAGACACTTGTACAATTTCTACAATGATGCATTTACAATGACTTAGTATAATGATACCTTTACAATGATTGTATGCAGTGCTGCCCACTTGAAGACTTCATGTTCTAAACTTCTTGCCACTATTTTGGACCTTGATTTATACTCTTGTCCTGCTACCCTCTTCTACACCTTTCTTTGTTTTGCTTCCCTAGAAAGCCTGGTCCTTTGTAACCCTTAAGAACACATGATCTAGCTTTTTCTTGCCTTCTAGTATTTTGATATTGAATCTGTATCTTTGTTATTGTAGCTCCCCAATATGCAATTTTTGGTTCTGTAGTATTACCCTGAGTCTTCTTTCCAATGCCATATGTCTGATCTAATTTGATTCTTCAAGAGAGAGTTATGCCCAATCTCTCACAATGACCTAATTATGGAATGTTTCAATACAGATAACTTGTACGATGTGCCATGTGTCATTGTTTCTGCATTTGGCTTTGAAATTGATATAGAAAAAACTACATTTTGTACACTATCTACCAATTTTTACAAAATTCCAATCTAATACTCAAAGAAAGATTTATGAAGATTTTTCAAAGGTCACTTGTATGAGATGAAGTTCAGGAGCCTACAAAAACACTGTCTTCCACAAATCATATCTCCGAAAATATTGCACATCTTGTTTTGAAATTTTTATAGGAGATTCCTCAGGATTTTAGCTTCACATCATAAACATTTTAGCTTCTAAACCTTCATAGAAAAAAAAAATATAGTGAAAATTCTACAATGACCTGTTTGAGGTAGAGAAATCCCTACATAAGGAGGATATGAGGATCACAATTTATATAAATTCTTAGGTTGAAAGGGGTTTCTACAAGTGAACGTGGGAGGAATTTTAGGAGCTTAAAAATTATTAATTATTTAATTTTCAATGACCGATGCTACAACCCCATGGGGTTTAGCCCACTAGCTGGGGTTACAAACTTCAAACATGAATATCTCTCAAACCGTGAAGAATTACATGGTGTGCCATATATCAACAGAAACATCTTGACAATTAGAAGCCATAATAAGCATTCATGAACCAGAATATAGTAATTTATTAGGTCAAAATGCCCATGCAATATTTGGGTATCACCTAGTGTTGCTTGGGTTGAAATCAATGACAACCGCTTATCAACAATCCCCCCCTTTGGCATTGATGGAAATAGAAGTACCGCCCCTGCGACCATGAAACCTCTTCCTACAACATTCTCTCCCCCTTTGAAATCAATGGGAAAGGGTAACTTCCCCTGACACAAAACCATCCTGCGGACCTATACACAACTCCACTCCCCCCGACACATAACCATCCTGTGGACCTATACACACTTCCACTCCCCCTTTATATTTTTAATAAGAAAAATATAATGAGAACTTGGGAGAATCCCAAGAATCTAGCGAAGATAGTCAAATGCTTCACGAGGTAAAGTTTAGTGAATATATCAGTGATTTTCTCTTTTGTACCAAGATACTCAAGTTTTATGTTCTTTTCAACGAATTTTTCTCTAAAATAATGATATTTGATCAGAATGTGTTTTGTTTTTCAATGCATGACAAGATTCTTATAGATGTTGGTGGCACTGGTGTTGTCACAAAATATGGGAATAGGCTCACTGAATTGTACTTGAAGGTCTTGAAAATTTTGTTTCATCCAAAGGACTTGGGTACAACATGTTGTTGCTGCAATGTATTCTGCTTCTGTTGTAGATAACAAGATTGAGGTTTTCTTTTTGCTCAACCATGATACGAGACAACCACCTAGATAGAATGCTTCTCAACTAGTACTATTATGATCATCAACGCTTCCTACCCAATATGCATATGTAAATGCTTGAATAATGAGATTTTTACCCTTGGGATACCACAAGCCATATTCTTCTGTGCCCTTTAGATATCAAAGAATTCTTTTGACAAAAATAATATGTGATTATTTTGGTGCTTCTTGGAATATTGCTACTTGTCCAACTGCTTGCATAACATTTGGCCGAGAGGTTGTTACATATAGAAGAATACCAATCATAGATCTATACAACCTCTGATCCACATCCTTAGATGAGTTGTCTATGCTTAATTTTAAACCTGTTACCATCAGAGTAAGGACGGGTTTGCAATCTTCCATTTTGAATTTCTTGAGCATTTACTTGATGTACTTGGCTTCACATATAAATACTCCTTTCTCTTGCTGAGATATTTGAAGCCCTAAGAAGTATGTCAGCTCACCAACTAAAGACATCTCAAACTCACTTTGCATATTTGTAGAAAATTTCTTACTTATTTGATCATCATTCCTACCAAATATATATCATACACATATACCTCAACGATTTTTAAATTATCTTTATCTATTTGTACATAAATATTGCTATCAACAGTACATTTCTTGAAAGCTTGTTGGTGTAGATATCCATCAAGATGAGCATACCATGCTCTGGGAGCCTGCTTGAGGCCATATAGAGCCTTCTTTAACCTGCAAACATAGTCTTATTTTTATGATAGTAGAAAACCTTTAGGTTGTTTGATGTAAACTTCTTCTTCTAATTCACCATTTAGAAATGCTGACTTAACATCCATTTGGTAGACTTTTATTTTTCTTGAACATGCATAGGTGAGAAAAATTCGGATGGATTCCATTCTGGGAAACTGGTGCAAATGTTTTGTCGAAATCAATTCCTTCCACTTGTGCATAGCCTTTGCAAACCAATCTTGCTTTGTTTCTGGTAACTTATCCATCTTCATTCAATTTGTTCCTGAACACCCATTTAGTCCCAATGACATTTTTATCTTTCAGTCATGGAAATGATTCCCATGTTTTATTCTTCCCGATTTTATCCAATTATTCATTCATAACTACTACCCAATGTTCATTCTAGCTGGCTTCCTCAAAACTACTAGGCTCAAACGTTCCTAGAAAAGCAATGTGAGCTTTTTCTGATGAATAAAGATGTCAACCTTCATTTATGTCACTAATTATTGTATTTGATGGATGGTTCTTTTGAATCCATTCTTTTTTTCTCTTTGGAGGAGCTTCTTGTTTTTGTTCTGATATATCTTCGTGATCATTATTTACTTCTTCTGGGTTGATAGTTGCTTCTTGTTCTGGAATTTTCTCTGTGTCTTTTTCAGCATTTGTCTCAAGTTTCAAAGATTCCATATCCTCATCATTATTCATTAGAACACCATATTCATCAAATGTAACATTTATTCTCTCTACTATCTATTTTCATCTTAGATTATAGCATTTATAGGCCTTTCTTTTGAGTGAGTAACCAAAAAATATACCTTCATCAACAGATGATTCAAACTTACGCAAATTTTGATCTTCTCTTTTCATATAACATTTGCTTCCAAAGATTCTGAAATATTTTACATTAGTTGGTTTTCCTTTCCATAGTTCATGTGGGGTCTTGTTGCAATTATTTCTGAGAAGACTTCGGTTGATAATGAAGAATTTCATATCAATTGCTTGAACCCATAATTTTTCATCTAATTTTGAGTCCTTCAACATTGTTTTACCCATTTCCTATAGGGTTCTTTTCTTTCTTTCTGCAACTCCATTTTGCTGAGGTGTTTGCGTTTTTGAAATTTGTCTTCTATTCCATTTTTGTCACAGTATTGCTGAAATAATTTGGAAGTGAATTCTCTGCCATTATCTGATCTTAGACACTTTATTTTCAAATTAGTTTTATTTTTGACCAACTCCTTATAAATCTTAAAGAACTCAAATTCTTCAGATTTTTTCTTTAAGAAATTGACGGCTATCATCCTAGTATATTCATCTATCATTAACATGAAATATAATTCTCTATATAAGCCTTTTGTTCTCATAGGACCACACAGATCAGTATGTATCAATTCCAATAGATGTGATGCAAAGTTTTCTTTTGTTTTAAATTAGATTTTTGTCTGCTTGCCGTGCTGACAAGCCTCACATAGTGTGTTGGAAGGTTTGGAGATTTTCGACATTTCTCATACTGCTTCCTTTTTTCTTCTCTTGACAATATTTTCAAAGTTTATGTGACCCATTTGTTTGTTCGATAACTAGCTTTCATCCTCTTTAGCTACTAGACATGCTTTAATTACTTCATCCAGAACATATATGTCGTTTGGAGCTCCACTTGCTCCAGCCATAATTTTACCATACTTGCCTTTCTGGATTTCACATTTTTTGGAGTTGAATAGCATTGTGTGTCCTTGATCACACATTTTTCCAACACTGAGAAGATTGTGATTCATATTTTCAACCAATAGAAAATTCTTGGCTATAACATCTTTGCTTCCAAGAGTGATGGTACTTGATCCTATAACATTTTAAGATCCATCATTTCCAAAGGATATGGTTCCATCCTTCTTCTCTTTCAGAGATACAAATTTCCTTCTATCTCTAGTCATATGTGTTGATCAGCCACCATCAACATACCACACATCTTTGTTGTTTTCAGCATTGAGAGCGAGAGCAAAATTATCAGTCTTATTCTTCTTCCATGTTCATTCATACTGTAGCTTCAAAGATTCTTCTGGAGGATTTTCAAGTGTGCAGTCTCTGGCTATGTGTCCCAATTTCTGACATTTGTAGCATTCCATATTATTTATTAAATGTTCAAATCTATTGATGTTTCGTTGAGCCCTAGGAGGTTCATATTTGAAATATCTCCTATAATTGTATTGGTTCCTAGTGTACATGCAACATTTTATAGCTTTATGACCAAAGTTTCCACATGAATAACAATAGCCATGAAAATATGTTGGTACCTGGATGGCAATCTTTGTCGAGGAATTGTCTTCCAAGTATGTTCTTGCAAATCTTATGCAATGAAATCTACATACATGTAATATCTCATAGGTTCATTTTATTTTGTTGTAGAAGGTCCCGCTTCTTCTTCTTTGTAACCGAGGCTAGTTTTTTCATTGTAATATCGTTGAATGTTGATGAGTTCTTCCAATTCCCTTGAGTTGTTGGCATAGTTTCGGACAGTTTTTCCCTTCTTCACTTCCTTGTGCAACAAGACTACTTTAGCTTCTAATGTTTCCCTTTCTTGGTTTCTTTTTTTGAACTTCTTTTGAAGTCACTCTTGAATACATTTGTGTTCTTTAACCTCAACATTGAGACCTTGGACTTGTTCTTCAAGAGTATTGGAATTAACCTTCTCAGCCTTGAGCTCTTTTATAAGCTTGATTGCCTCCTTAGAAAATTATTCTATGGTCAACCCTTCTTCTTCGTTATTAGATACCTCTTGTTTATTATGCTTGGCCATAAACAATACTCTCTCATTAGCTTCTTATTCACTGTCATTGTCTTCATCGGATGATGAGCTATCTTCTTTAGAGCGAAATTTCCTTTTGGATCCTTTCTTTTTTTCTTGCTTGTTGAATTTCTTAAATCCTTTCTTTCCTTTTGAGTTTCCATCACTTCTATTTGGAGATTTTGCTATGAAATTACCAACCTCACCACAGCCGAAACATATCAATAGAAGTTTACCTTTGAATTTTACATTACCAATTTTTAGTTTTCTCGTAAAGTAAGCATATTATTCATCTGAAAGACCTTCCTCATCATCTCCCTTTTCTTCACACTTGCAAGTGCATGTCTTTTCAATTGAAGGTTTTTTGTCCTTATTGGTTTTCTTAGATGCAATGAATGCAGTTTCTAGATGTGAAGTACCCTCTTCTTCATCAACTCTCATTTCATATGCTATGAGAACTCCGTGTAATTCCTCTTTGTTGAGTTTGTCCATATTTTCATTGTATTCTAAGACCGTTACCTTTGGGTAGAATCTCCCTGGTAATGTTCTAAGAATCTTTCATATCATAGTCTTCTCGTCAACTGGCTCTCCCAATCCTTCCAAAGTATTAGTTATTTCATCAATGTATTGGAAGTATGTAGCAATGTTTCCATATTCTTTCATTCGGAGTTGCTCAAATTTTTCTCTATAGATTTGAAACTTTCCTTCTTTTACATTTGAGTCACCTGCATATATAGTCTCAAGCTTGTCCCATACATTTTTGGCAGTTTTACAGCCCAACACCTTATGATAAGTAGATTCAATAATTCCATTGATAATAATATTCTTTGTTTTTACATCATTTACCAAATTCTTCTTACCTTGTTCATCCGCGGTTGTTGTAAATCCATTTTGAACAGTGTCCCATACCTCATAACCTTTTGCTAAGAGATAGACCTCCATTATTCCTTTCCAGAGTGCATAATTATTTTGATTGAACAGAGGCACACCATTCTTGGTATGCTCCATGACCTCCTTCAAGATGTTAAACCGTTATTGAAGGAACCAAGCTCTGATTGCAATTATTGGAACTGGGGGGGTGTGAATCAGTATTCCTTTCAATTAGAGCATTAGTTAAATCTTCAATTGTTATCAGTGTTTGTACAATGATAGTAGTAAAGAAAAGGAACACAAATGCACACAGTTTTTAAGGTACAAACGCTCTCCGAGAAAAAAACCACGTGAATTCTTCTATAATAATTCTTTAATATTAAACTCCAATTGAAAATAAAGCTCCAACTTCCTACAATCTAGAAAATAATTCTTCTCCAGCTCCCACTGGATGGATGCTCCAATGCCCGATATTCTTCAGTAGTCAACTGAACGAATGCCCCAACACTCAATGTGCTACAACTCACCCTAGAACCACCCTACCACCCTAAAGTTTTCACAAGCTTGAACCTGTTGGTGACTTCATGCACTAGCCTAGCACCACCTTACCACCCTATAGAAGAATAAAACAAGAATGGACTCCCGTTTCAGGGAAAATGGTCCACTATACAATGATATAGAATGATGTAGAAGAAAAAGACACACTAGACCACAACCCCATCTATGACGCAACCACCTAATGATGATCCTAGACCTCTCGACACTACCTCTTCAACTCTTGTTAGATAGACACTTGTACAATTTTTACAATGATGCATTTATAATGACTTAGTATAATGATACCTTTACAATGACTGTATGCAGTGCTACCCACTTGAAGACTTCATGTGATGAACTTCTTGCTTTTATTTTGCACCTTGATTTCTCCTCTTGTCCTACTACCCTCTTTTGCACCTTGCTTTGCTTTGCTGCCCTAGAAAGTCTAGTCCTTTGCAGCCCTTGAAAACACATGATCTAGCTTTTTCTTGCCTTCTAGGATATTGATATTGAATCTAGTGTATCTCTGTTATTTCAGCTCCCCAATATGTGATTTTTCATTCTTTTAGTAGTACTCTAAATCTTCTTTCCAATGTCATAGGTCTAGTCCAATTTGGATTCTGCAAGAGAGAGTTATGCCAAATCTATCACAATGACCTAATTATGGACTGTTTCAGTAGACAGAAACTGTAAAACATGCCACGTGTCATTATTTCTTCATTCAACTCTAAAATCTATACAGAAAAAACTACATTTTGTGCACTCTCTGCTACTTTTTACAAAATTCCAATTCGATACTCAGAGAGAGAGTTGTGATGATTTTCCAAAGGTTGCTTCTTTGAGATGAAGTTCAGGAGCCTGCAAAAAAAATGCCTTTCAAAAATCGTATCTCTGAAACTGTTGCGCACCTTGATCTGAAATTTTTACAGGAGCTTCCTCAAGATTTTTGCTTCACATCATAAAAATTTCAGATTTTGAACCTTCGTAGAAAAAATGTTAGAATGAAAATTCGACAATGACCTATTTCAGGTAGAAAAATCCCTACATAAGGAGGTGTTGTACGGTACAACAACCCCCCATTTTTAACTTGTTCACATCAAATAATGGGGACCCTTTCTATAAATTTTTGGCTAAACACCTTTTAGGATTTTTATTGAGTCAAATTATCTTACAATTTTGTTAATTTCTCATTTTCTTTAGATTCTTCTTTTGATTGCTCGGATGAAATCGATTTTTTATAAGCTTCCTGTTGTCGCCTGTTTCGTTTCATTTGGTCAACCGGTTTGTAAATAGCACTCCTTTGAAGTCTAATAAATTATGTCATCTAGGTTAGAAAATGCGTAAAATGTACAATATTTCATTTTTTTTTATTAGTTCAATAATGCATTTAGTTTAAAATATTAACCCGTAGTTAGTTATGACTAATATTTTTATTTTTATTTACTTATACAACTAAATGACAAAGCATCGAGATTTCGATAATTTACTCCAATTTTCAAATAAATCTAAACTCGAAAAATCTCGAAAAATCTAAAGTGACAAAGTAGATATAATTTAGATAGGTAAATAATCATTTTAGATATATTTATAATCTAATTTAACATCACTCAAATAAAATTTAAAAAAAAAAAAACTAATTTTTAACATTAAATTTTGAATTAATTAAATTAATTATTATATTAAATATAATTAATTAAATTAAATTAAAATTTTATATTAAAAACAAATATATAAAAAATATAAAAATATAAAAAAAAAAATTAATCTTATTAAAAATTTCTAATTACATCGCATCGGAGAAATCTATCGAGTGCATTTTTTTAAAAAACTCCGATGACATTCAAAACACTCGATGTGATTGAGTCACATTCAATTCTTCTGATGCGATTAAGCTCATTAGCTCTGATGCGATTGAGCTTGTTTGCTCCGATGCGATTAAGCTCGCTTGCTATGATGCGATTGAGTTTGTTAAGAACTCATATCTTATACGATGCAATGAGTTTGTTAAGTATGAATAGTAAGTTAATGGTAATAGCATACGATAGTGTACATTTGTTAGTGGAGAGTCTCATTTTAAGTTAGTTTGTGTAATATTAATTTAATATGAATAGGTAAATAATGGTTAGTATTAACGTTAGAAATGGTAGCTTAGTCTAAATTGTAGGTTTGAGTTAATATAATGTTAAGTTAAATATTCTTATGTTAGTTTAGTTTAAAAGGTGGTGTTGGTTTAAAATAAAAATCATAACGTTAGTGTAAGATTTAGTTAGTGGTTAGTTTAATGTTTTTTAGATGTAATGTTAGTTAGTAATAGATGTAGTATTAACTTAATATTATGATAGTGTTAATTTTTAGATTAAAATTAATGTAGTGTTAGTTTAAAAATTAACATAAATTAATATAGACTAGTGTTAGTTTAGTTTTAGAATTAAATATTTAAAATAATTAATGTTAGATTAATTAAATTAATTAATATTTAAAATATAATTAATTTAATTTAATTAATTATTAATTTAGATTAATTTGTTTATAAATAGTTAATTATATTTGTTAGTTATATTAATATTCATTAATAAATAGATTATTAAATAATTAGTTTAGTCTATAATCAAGAATTAAATTAGAATTAATTATTAGTTAATTGTAGGCTAACTTAGGATTAGATTTTTAATTAAAATTCTGATTTTTTTTAGCCCAACAACAGAATTTCTAGATTTATTTCAGATTTGACTTATCAACTTTGGAGGCTCATAGATTGAGTTTTACTTGGCCAAATGAGGCTCAAGATGACTCATTGGAAAGAGAAAATCGAGGAGAACATTTCTGAACTGGTTTCACTAACAGATTTGGTCATTTATTAGGTCAAAAATCAGACAGAAGATCAAGCTCCGAATTTCTAAAATAAAATCAATTTTCTGAGTTTTGTTTTCTTCATTTTCATTTGCCCAAGCCTCTTCTAATTGCATATTCATGCATCAATATTATCCTTGGTTAATTAGGATTGTTATGAGCATCAATAAGAACTAAATTTTTTTTTATTTCTTTTTATTTAAATAGAATTTGATTGAATTTATTTTAATGTTAGAGATAATATTTTGATTTTATTGTTGCATCTTAATTCATTTTATTTTATTTTTTTACAGGAAAAACAATAGAATGGATATGGAGAAAAAGATCTCAATCAATGAGAAAGCTCCAGAAACTAAAGATTGGATTTTTTGAGCAAATAAAATTGGGTTGGACAGATTTTTCTTCAACAAACTCTCTTCTAAAAATAATTTTGGAAGGATTATAAATTGCAGGTTGAAAAATATAAAAAATGGCTGCTCTCCTCTGCAATTTTGGATTTCTAAAAGCATTTCTGTAATAGGAATTTAGAATTGTAGGAGAGAGGAGAGGAAATTTCAGATCTGAAGATTAATGAGGGTTTTTTCTTTATATCTTGAATTATGTATGATGAGCAGAGTTTGCATTTCTGCAACTCTAGTTTGAAAGAAGAAATTCAAGTAATTTAAAGTACTGTTAAAGACTAGGATCAGAGAAGCAGATTCAATTAAATGGTATTTCTGGCATTTCTGTATCAAATATAATTTTCAATTTTTATGTTAATAAAATTGTTGTTTCATTTTATTCATGTTTATGCATTTATGTTGATATGGATAATTTGTCTCAAATTGTTATGTATCTCTGCTCTTATGAATTAAACTCTAATTTCTGAGTAATCATTACTGAGAAATCTGTCTTATAAAACTAATTTATTAAATAGTAATGTGTTGAGAATTTCTTCAACATATTATGGTTTAATTATTAGCTTGACTGATTTGATAATTGATATCATTTTTGTGAATTTCTTCCAGAGTGTTGTTGATTTATTATTTCAGCCAAATGGTCTCAATAGAATGTGTTTTGGTATTCACAAATGTGAGATAATTGAATTTCTTCATTAGCTTGACATTAACTAAAAGCCAGACATATTTAAATTCTCATCAATCAATTATCTTGCTCTTAGTTGAGTTAGATCTATATCTACCTAATTAAGATAGGATTTAGATTAGTTTCTTTTTCTTTCATTATAGAATAAGTTTGTGTTTAAATTAAGTTTTACATTATTTTAAGTCCTCTTCTCAAAGAGGCAAAATCTTAGTTGTGGTTTAGCTGAACCCAAATTAGCTTAAGGGTCATTCTCTTGCCTTATCAGCAAGAAGAATTGATCTGATATCCCTGTCTATTGGTAGTTAAGGATACATCATAAACCAATAGCAATAGGAAAAAGGTAACTGGACCCAGTTAAACTAGTCGGAGCCACTATCATAAATGGAAAAGGAGCTGTATTAAGGTCTGGACCGGGTGGTTATCCCTCAATGTTGTAGCAGCGATTTTCGAGGCTTCAATAGGAGGATATGAGGATAAAAATTTATATAAATTCTTAGGTTGAGAGGGGCTTCAATAAGTGAATGTGGAAGGGATTTTAAGAGATTAACAATTATTAATTATTGGCTTTTCAATGACCCATGCCACAACCCCATGGGGTTTTAGCCCACTAATGGGGGTTAGAAACTTCAAACATGAATATCTCTCAAACCATGAAGAATTACATGGCATGACATATATCAATAGAAAGATCTCGACAAGTAGAAGCCATAAAAATCATTCTTGACCCATAATATAGTAATTTTGTGGGTAAAATTTCCCATGCAATATTGGGGTAGCCCTTGGTGCTGCTTGGGTTGACATCAATGAAAACACCTGATCAACACTCAAGAATTCTGGATGGGTGACACCTCCCAAGGATATAGCCAGTGGCTACATACAAGCAAATGGAAAGACAAGTGGACCAATGAGAGCCACACAGACATTTGGGAGGAGCTCAATTAAAAAATAAAAATTAGAGTAAAAATAGGACCTGACATCCTCCGCTGGGGGCATATTCCTAGTGGAAACTACTCAACCAAGGAAGCTTACAACATTCTTCATCAGCAAAACCCTGAACCAGTAAAATATCATATGGAAAAAGATATGGAAGGCCAATCTGTGGCTTAAAAGAGCTACCTTCATGTGGCTGCTCAGTAAATGAAGCATCTTCACATGTGAGAATATTTTGAAGAAGGGGTTTGTAGGACCCTCCGTATGCCATTTATGTCAGGATAACTTGGAAACCATCAGCCACCTATTGGACCATTGCCCTACCGCAAATTTCTTGTGGGACAGAATTGTAGTCTTATGCTGACGTTCCAACCGAACAAGGGGCAACATCATTAACACCATCAGTAGCTAGCAGGAGAATCTATACACCAGCACGCTTTTGAATAGACTTTGGAAAATCATTCTGAGCATCCTCATTTGGAACATTTGGAAGGAACAAAACAATTGCATCTTCAAAGAGAAGGCATCCACTTCAGATCAACTCTGGGACAGGTTCCACAATAACCTCTCTCAAACTCTGGCCTTAGACACTTGGATTCAAGAGGACCTCCCCACCTCTGCAGCAGAATTCCACATATGGAACAATTGGCAAATAATTCTATGTAATATTCCTAAAAGTAGCATGCAACTAATAGGAATATTAAATTTTGATTATTGCACTTAGTAGGTGAATAAATGGGGGAAAGAGAACCATAATTATCTTGTATTAGCATAAAATCCCTCTTGGTATGAAAAGGGGACATCCTAGTAGCTAGATTTTGCACTTTCCGTGTATGAATAGGAAGAGAATCATGTTGATTCAGTCAAGTTGACTAAGTCAACAACACAATATGGAGGAGTAGCCTTGATGGAGCTACAGCGCAGTTTTGGAGGGAAAGTGATCATGTGGTGTTGGAAACCCTAATGGGTGGGACCCAAGGTGAGGAGGCTCATAAACCTTATGAGGAAGGTGGAAGAAATTTGATTTTAGCTTATGGATTATTGATTTTTGTCTGTCTAGAGAATTGGAATTCTCTTGTTGTTTAGCAGAGCTGCAGTGATGTTTAGCACAAGGATTTCTTGTTTAGGAATCCTTCTCCTTTCTTGAGAGATCTCTTGAAGGAGCTTGAAATGATTTTCCTCGCATCTAGGCCTGAGACCAAGCATCCTCCTTCAGCTACAATGTTATTTCTGTTGAAGTATAACGTTGTGTTGCAGGGTGTTGCAGTGAGGGATCACAACACGACTTCCGAAGCTAGTTTTGCAGGGGAGGAAGCCTTTCTTTCTCTGGGAGATCAGTGAGGAATACTTTGGGCTGATATTTAGATCTTGGCATGTGGCCAATATAATCTCCATCTCTTCTAGCATAGTTATTTGTAGAAACTGTGTTATTTCTCTAAGTGTTGTAGTAACAGGGTCAAGACCCTTGTTTCTGAGCTCATTCCTTGGAGGAAGGGCCAACCCTTCTCTGGGAAATATTTGTACATAATTCTTCTTATTTTTCATGTATTATTCAGCTATTTTATTATATATCTATATTGTACTGCATTTTCCAGATCCGGATTCTGCAGATCTGTCATTCTTACACTTGTACTTTCATGAAAACCCTTGTCGGGTCATTTATAAAATGTATAAAGGGGGCTAATACTCTATTTTTCTCCATTATCTGATGTAATAAAATTTATGTATGTATTTTCCATCATATGTCATCATAAACCTTCAGAAATTTACGTTGTATTTGCTTCAGTAAATTCAGCATAGGTCAAGTCATGGAATTTGGGCATTTTTAAGCCATATCGGGAGTGGGAGATCTGTCTAACATAGCTAGAGTCCTTTTTCTTTGCTCTAATTTGGTATGTGAATCCCACATGACCTAAGATAAGGGATCCCACTACAATTTTCCCTTATTATTACGCAAATCTATGAAGTTAACCTTTTTAGGGTATAAATTGCTGCTTTTCCCCATCTTTTGTGGGTAGAATGGATCATACTTCTTGATGTTGTACCAAAAATTGATGCTGAAGCATTTTTTAACATATTTTATGTGTGGCAAGCTTTATTTTATTATATTATTGTGTTTACATACCGTTGTAGCCCTTCCTTGGGCAATAATCAAGCCATACTAGGTGTGGGAGGTCTGTTTTCCTCACCTAGTTTGATTGCTTTCTGATCTCCTCTTGGATTTGGGTCTTAGATTATCAGATATAAGGGATCTAAGGGAGGATATTGGTTGTTGAAGCAAAAATTCCTGAAAAATTCATTTTTCAGGCATGTCTTGCTAAGCAATCCCTTTTGGGGATATTACAGTGGTATCAAAGCATGATCTCTGGCTCAGCCTGTGAGTTCCAACTATCAGAGAAATAAAGAGAAGAAGTAGAGGTCAGAATGATGGAGAGGATGATATTACTCTCATCATTTTTCAGAACTAAGAAGAGCATCTTCAAGGATTTTTAACAGAAGAAAGAAGAAATATGCAAGGAAACTCCTAGAGAGTTTCGAGAAGAAGAAAGTTGGAATGAGACCTACAGAAGGTTTTAAGAAGACAAGGATGGACCATGCACTTCCTACTCTCACAAAGAAGAAGATAAGAAGTATGAAAGACACTTGGATCATCATATTCTAAGTGATTACTTGATTGAGTACAAATATCAACCTAAAGCCTTCAAGGAGACTCTAACTTTTCCTCAATTCCTCCAGCTGAAGGAAGAGAAGAGGCCATGTAGCAAAAGAGAAATAAAATGCAATATATTTCTTTTGTCTACATTTAATGGATCACACACATGTTCATAAAATACTTGGGTGATGAAGCTTGAGGCATTTTTCTTACTACATCCAGTGCTAGAGAAAGAGGCTGTTGAGATCTCAGTGCTACACCTAGAAGGTGAAGCCCACATTTGGTGGTTCAACCATTTGAGCCATGCAAGAGTGTCTACTCTTGCTAAGTTTTCTCAAAAGTTGATCAAGAAGTTTGATAGTAGATAATCAGAAAAGAAGGAGTCATCACCACCACTTGAGGAGCCTTGTACTAACATTGTCACATTCATGGAGGAGCAGCCACCTACATCAACAGTTGGGCAGCCATTACATTGGAGGAAGGAGCCCTTGCAGCCCTACAAGAAGTTCCTAAATCTCATCAAGGTATGAAATAATTCCCACTTTCTAATATTGAAGAAAATCCTTCTGGAAGTTGTGGAAATTTATATTTACATGACCAAGGGTCAAATCACATTACTAATCTAGAGCAGCAGGATTGCACTGTGCTGTGAAAATTTGAATGGTTCAAGGAAGAGATGAACCATCATCCACATGCATATTTTTTGAGTTGCACACAACCCTTGATGTTGGAGTGTAAATTTTTGGAGGATGAAATAAACCTTGTCCTAAGTACTCCTACAAAAAACCATAAGTTCATCTTTGAGATGGAGTATGAGGTAGAAACTATATCATTTGAGAGACTATCAGCGCTGCCAAAAAATAGCAGTGAGGAGGCTTTTCCTTTATCACATTTGGATATTGATGGATTCAAGGTGGACATGGGTATGAGATCTTTTCCAAGAGATCTCCAAGGAGATGCATTTCGACATTCCATGAAATGCAAATAGAAGAATTTGTTTTTGGAGGATGGAAACCCTCACTAGGGGAGTACTAAGAGGGAAGATGATAGGAGGCATCCACAAGGAGTTGAGTGGATGTGGATGGGAGGCAAGAGGCTGGTAAGCCACTTGCAAATCTATGACACAAGGCAGCAAGAGGAAAATCTGCGATGGCTACTCTTGAGAGAGTTTGGCCATCATGAGGCATATCCTTTTCCTAAGGGTATGAGGGTGGAAGACACTTGGCACGAGACTAGCATCATATGGCAGCCTAGAGGTTGGGTGTATGTAACGTTCCAAAATTTTTCGACAATAATTTGGAACATTAATTTTTGCTGATTTCAATTACAAGGAGAATAAATTAGTAAGGAGGCCCATGCATAGTGATAATATCTATAAAATCCCTCATAGTATGAAAGGGGACCATCATTGGAGCTGGTTTCCACATCCTCATGTGTGAATATGGTTATTTGCAAGTGGACAAGGTCAAGTTTGACCAAACCAACAGTGTTGGGCCAATAGGTGGAGCACACTTAGAGAAGTAGCGCAGTATGAATGAGGAAAGGGTTATTTGGTGGAGGAAACCCTAAAAGGAGTGGGACCCATAGAAAGGAGCTTTAATCTGTTTAAAAGGAGAACAAGGCAACCATTGTTACTCATTATTTGTATTATTCATCACATTGTCTACTCAGATAATTGTGCAAAAATTCTTTCTTTAAAGCAATTAAAAAGAAATAGAAATTGAACTAAAGTTGCCATTGAAAGTAAATAAAGAAGAACTCTTTTTAAAAGCAAGTATTAGAAATGAACAACAATCTGTAATTCAGTGGCTATGTGAATAAACAGCAAACTGTAACAATGTAAATAAACAATCTTTTTGTAATCTGAACCTAATGAATAAAAAATGATCAGCACTTTGGAATTGAACAGCAAATACTAACTAATGAATCTGAACAACAACTCTGTAATTAAAGGAATCAAATAGTTAATCCTTACAATCCCGTCGACAACAAACGTTATTAAGCAATCCAATGGAATAGAAAATGAAGTAAATATTGAACAAAAAAGCTTTATAAGAAATAACAAGATGAATAATACTGAAAGTAAGATTCTTGTTGAAATGGAACAGCAATGCAATTCATTAACGCAACACAGCAATAAACAATTTAACAGAAACTTAATTAAATTTACAATTGTAATAAAACCAATCACCATTATCACACAACGGTAGCTAAAAGAGTAGAAATACAAACAGTAGATCGATCCACCAGGGTCGGGCCCTCAACCACCGGTGAAACGCCGCTGGGCTACAACAGAACTAAGAAATTAAACGACAACATGTTCTTGTATTAATCATGCATAACAGGGTTTACAAATAGTCGATATATGTTTAATCAATGAGAGTTGATGAGGAATTGTGTAATTACAACAAGAAATCTCTCCATCTCTCATCCTTCCTCAATACATAATACATGCTCTCCTTTTATAATCAGAAGAAAAGAAATTAAATAGTAAATATGATCTCTCATAACAATATTGGATTATTCCCAACAACTTGATCAACCAAAAAATATATTTCCAACAATCTTTCAACAAGAGCAAGTTGAATTTCGATTTGCTGCTGAGATAATTTGGAGGACGACCGCAATAGTAAATCTGAGAAAATCATGCTCAAAGAACCTTCCGTTTCTCTCAATACAGGCTGAACTTGGGAAAAGTTTTTTTTGGAAAAGTAAATTTGGTCTATTCTAGATAAAACCCATGTTCCATATTTTCCATATTCTTATCCATTTGCCTAAAATCTCAACTACAAAATTGTCACTTCTTATTCCAACAAATTTATGAGTTGGAATATTTGATGATGATTTGGAGATCAAATCTATAATCTGGCAAATATCTTGGAGGCTAAAATGGTGAGCGATGTTACAAAATTTATTAATAAACCATCATTGATAAAATTATGCATAATAATCATCAATTTATTAAAAATAAAAGAGAAAAAATAATATTTATCAATAAGAGCATAAATAATTATAAAATAGATTTATATTATAATAAATAACATGATAAAGAAGAGTAAAAATGGATGAAATAATTGTTAAAAAGTGGTCGTATTCACGACCCAACATACCCCCAAACTAAATATATTGCATGTCCTCATGCAACCCAAAGACAAAGCCCATGTGTTAACCAAGCAAGGAAAATTGTTCATCCTAACTCATGAAATGGATGGAACAAATGAATTTTTCCTCAAATAATGAATATTCAATTTTAGAAATCTTGATAAAGGCATAACAATTTTTACAATTGACGTTCAACTATATGTATATGAAGTTGCAGAAAAATGTGACATAAGTAAAAACAAACTTCATTAACCATTTTCTCAAAAATCAGATCGTTTTGATGCACGAATCATAAGATATAAACAAAATGGTTGTAGGTGATAGTGCGAAATTTTATGAACTATTTTAGCGTGAAATTATTTGGGTTTGTGTATTTTAATGATACCTCCTTGTTATCCAGAAATCATAAGAATTAAGTTCATAGTTTTAAACATATATGCAAATCAATTTCTGCACTGTATAAAAATGAAATTATATGCCTTAAATGAGAAAGAGAGTAGAAAACATCCATCATGTGTAGAAATTCCCCCCCCAAACTGAAGAATTAGCATGTCCTCATGCGATTCTAGAAAACAAAGAGAGGTGGTTGCTACAATCTGTTGAAATCGATGTTTGGTATAAAACAACATGGAATAACGGAGGTGTTGGGAATGACTAAGAATATCAATGGATGATAAAGAATATTACTGACATGGTCATAAGAAAGAAATGAAAGAAATCAACGCTCCCCCAAACTGAAAGATGAGATGTGTCTAAAAAAAATAAATGGAAAGTGGTAAAGATGTGGAATGAATGATGATAAATAATGCTCAATGGATTTTCATGAAATTCTCCTAAATTCATAATAAATCATAAAATTATGTTATTTTACCTCAAGTGTTACCTCTGAAAAAATGTGGAATGACATGTAGGGACTGGCCTTTGTTGAAGCTGATGTAGATTGAGTGGATACTGAAAGTGATGCAAAAGGTGGAAGCCATGCAATCACATCATGTCTGAAGAATTGTGCGCGTTCGCGAGCCTTTGATGTTAGTTGCAATAGTGTGGTCGTGCTGCGAATAGAATTCTCCCCCCCCCCATACTTGTTGTTCTCATGTAAACAAATCATGATTTTGCATGCAATTTTTTGGAATCCACAATGTTAATTTTGAATGGCAACAAATAAGATGCATGCAAAAATTTTAAGCAGAAAAACTTTTGTAGAAATGCAGTATGAATATTGTGGCAAATAAAAGAGCAGCGTACTGCACAGTAATTATACAACATAGAAAGACATACATACTTATGATATGATCAACAAATTATCGCATTACTGAAATCAATGCATATTTTGAAATCGTAAATAGATATGGAAATGTTTATGTAATGATTCGAAAATAAGGGAAAAATGACAGCTGATGTGAAAAAAAATACTTATGCGGTCATTATCCACATAAACCATTATGATCGATTTATAAATAAATTTCATGCACAAGAGGTTCCGAACAAAGGGTTTAGGAGCATACTATTATTTGATATTAGATAAAGATATAAGAAAATGGTTTATCATTACTATTGATTTCTGAAAAATATGACTCCAATACCATCAATACAGCTCTGTTGCCCACAGGTGTCTATAACATTGACAAAGTTTCTTTCTCACCCTTGGAACCATTTTCCTTTATTTATGCCTAGGGAAGTGTTGTGTTATTTCATGATGGAGGCCACTGTGCTGGCTTGGAAACCAGATGAATCACAATGTCATTCACCAGGAAGGAGTGAAAGGTGGGTAGGCTGGCTCGTGATGAGACCTCCTATTCCAAGGACTTTTTATTTTTCTGAGTTTTCCATTGGATCATATCCCTAGTGTGGTGGTCATAATGGGAATGCCACTTCACTAGTCCCTTATGATCATGGTAGGTTAGCTCTTGATGAGACCCCCTATCCTCCATCTTCCATATCATAGAATTGTTAGTAATTATACAGATATTTTTTTCTTTTTTCTTTTTACATATAGCACTTCCCTATTTATATATAAAGGGTGGCTCAACACTCCTTAAGAGTAGGGATGGTGTAATAAGTTTGAGCATCTCAATAGAGAAAATATGCCCTTATTCTTATTCAATGAAATAAAAATAAAAGAGAGTTATGAGAATTTAGGGAAGAACCAACGTGATAAAGATAATCGATCATATTAATTTTAGTGAAAATAAAGACAACAAAGGGATATAAATAGTTCTTTCCTTTCATTTTTCTTATCACTACAAAAAAATTCTTAAAATGAAAATTTCTCTTGATTAGCTAATTCCAGTAACCTCAAATTTGTGTATCCTTGCATGAATTGTATGTTTGTCTTTCAAAGAGTCATGAAAAATTCACAAAAAAATCCTAAAAATGTTGTTGAAAAACAAGAAAAATGCATTCAAAAAGTGTTGTTCCTTTGGAAAGGAACATAATTTTTTTTTGCGAAAATCCAGTTCCTTTCAAAAGGAACAGCAAAAACAATTGGCCAAACTGCTATTCCTTTCGAAAGGAACAACAAAAATTATTAGCGGAAATGTTGTTCCTTTGGAAATGACAACAAAAATAAACGGTGAAAATTGTTGTTCCTTTGGAAAAGAACAACAATAACGCTCGCAACAATACTATTGTTCCTTTAGAAAGGAACAACAAAATTGTTGTTCCTTTGGAAAGGAACAACAAAAACACTCACAACAATACTGTTGTTCATTTCGAAAGGAACAACAAAAATTCACAGCAAGCAAAGTAAGAGCGATTCAAAAAATAAAATTCTATACAAAAAAACAAGCAAAGTAAAAGAAAACAAAATTTATGTACAGGTTTCAAGAAAAAGTAATTTATTTTTTTTTACAGAATTGTTGTTGCCGAAGAATTGTCTTCTGTAACTGAAACTTGCATGGTGGGGTCCTTATTGTTTAATTGCAAATGGAGAAGAAACTAAAATTTGGAGGGATCAATACCTGAAACACAAAAACATAAAAGAAATTAGAAAATAAACAACACTTTATTAAGTTACAACATCTATGATGTTATTTCCTAAGGTAATATCAATCTGTTAATGAAAAAAAATGATTTTCTTAAAAAATGTTTTGGAAGTAGTGGCATGAATATTCAAATGGAAATGAATTCTTCATTTCTTATGTTATGAATCCATTAAGTAATGAACTGGATAAAATTCCCTTGTTTTACTAAAATTCCTTTCAAGAATCGCTCGTCCATAAATTGACCTTCTTTGTTCTGCTAAGACCTGCAAAAAACGAGTGTCTACTTGCAATAAAACATTAAATCATGGAGAAAGAGAGGTGATCGGGCTCCCCTAATCCAATAATTATGCAAAAAAACTAACAAGTAGTTACTCTATAGAAAAAATCCATGGACAAAATAAAAATAATTTATTACCTACGGGAGAGCAATGACCAATCATGCTAACTAGCAGTGTTTCAATCATAACTTATTTGTTTTTCGTCCTATTTGAGTGATTCCAAATCAAAATAAGAGCTAATTCAAAGATTTATCTTTAATATAAACAGGTTTTAAAAATTCAATGCTATGATATGTCAAATTTTCTTAGAAAAACCTGCATAATAGAGTCATTTTCGATTTTCCAGCTTAGACCAACAGTTCATATTTCAAGCCTAAATTTTTCGTTTGATGGCGGATTGAACCAATTCAAATTGGAGATTAAATTATATTCATTTATTGATCTCCAATAGAAAAATTTTTTTAATAAAGAAGAATTTATGGGTCAAATATGTTAATGAACACCCGAGAAAACAGAGTTTCAAGAGTGCTGATTTATGATAGACAGTCCGTATTTTGGTCATAAATTCCTCATATGATATCAAAATTGAGTGATTCAAATTGTGTTGTAAAATAGATTCATATATGAATCTACCATAGAAATATATTTTAAAAATATATTCATTTAGGCCTCCAAAAACTATTTGTCCCAACTCTGTTCTTGAGCTTCCTACTAGACACCCTGTCAATGTTTTGGTTCTAAATTTTTTATTTAAAATCAAAATGGAGTGATTCAAATTGGGTTGGAAAGTAGAAACAAGTTTTAAACATATTCATTTTTGGTCCCTCAAAACATGACTGTTCCAACTTTTTATTTAGAAATTTCATTAAGCCCGCAAGCCAAAAAAATGATATTCAAGAAATTTTTCCACATTGATGATAAAAATGAATATAAGTATTTTTATAATTTTTATTTGAAATATAATTCATCTACATAAATAAATAAATTAGAATATTTATCATCAATGTTAATTTCCACAGCGTGTTGCAACAAAGAAACAATTATTTTTACAAAAATAAAAAAATGTGTTTGTTTTATTTCCTTGTTTATTTTATTTTATCCACAATCCTACTCTTCTTTGAGAATCGAATATGTTTATGTATAAGAGTATTTCCATTTGAACCATTTTAGAAATAAGGCCTCTAGTATGTACATACCCAAATTTGCAAAATGCATGTTGATAAACACTAGGGTATGAGAAGCCAACTTCCCTTGAAAAGATGGTGTCAAAAATTGTTGAAGTATGGAGTGATGTTGCAAACAAATGATGGAGTGAAACCAATCTTCAATATGTCCTTTACTTCCTTGATTTCCCATAGCCATCATATCATGAAGTTCTTGAGTTTTTAAAATGGTTTGTTGGTGCAAACTAGAAGAAACCTCATTTTCTTTCGTAACTTCTACAATTTTTGGATTTGATACATTCTGAGTCTCAGTGTAAGTTTTCTCCAATAGTGCATGTGAGATAGAATGCGTGGGAAGCATGGATAAATTTTGCAGTTCAACACTAGAAGCATGTTGTACTATTTTATTATGGTGAGGGTGTGGAATGAGTTGAGCAGGATATTGTGTAGGGAATGGATCCTCTTGATGATGTAGTTGATTGGGTTGAGTGGATGATTTTGATAAGCAAGCAAGGTGTTGTGGAAGAGCTGAAATATGTGTTTTTGCTACAAGATGAGGGAGAGTAGTCATACAATCATAAAATGAACCATGCCAAACTTGTAGACAAGATTGGTGGTGGTTATATTGAGATTGGCATGGCTGCCCTAATATATGAATATTCCATAATGAATTATGCAAGTAGGAGAATGGAGAGGAAGTGTTTTGAACCATACCTGTAGGTGATGATTTCCATGGTTTTTACCTTGTTGAAGCTTTCGCATCTCTTTGATATGCTACTTCCAAATTAGATAAGGAAGAGTGATTATCTATGGGATGCTCCTTTTGGTAATGAAGGCAAAACACTTCATCAAATTCTTGATTTTTCTGAACCTGCAAAACATTCAATTATGAATTTAGAGAGCTAATAAAGTCATGTTTAAAATTTTCAAATAAAACCTTTATTTCAGCTCTTATATCTTTTGTTCTTGTAGCGGATTTGGAAAACAAAGAACAAACGTCTCTAGAATTTTTACCAGCCTTGGAGATTCCTCTTGAATACCTTATGCACAATTCACAAAAATCATCATATGATAACTGAAAAACATCACCTTTTCCTATCAGATTTAAGAGTTCTAAAAATTCATCTTTGATTCCTTTAAGGAGTGTTTTCGTAATCTCTTTTTCCAAATTTTTATGCTTTGATTTTTGAAGGTTATATCGAAATAGCTCTACATAGTCCTCCAAGCTTTCATCTTCCCCTTGTATCATACCGAAAATATCTTCATTGGATTTGGAGTAGTCCTGGTACTTCTTCAAGAATATGTTCTTCATGTCCTCCCATGTTTTGATGTAGTTCCGTCCTAGGCTCATGAACCATCAGAGAGCTGCTCCTTTTAGAGTAAGAGGAAACACTTTCAACCTTTGATCATTAGTACAATAATCATATCCTATACAAAGTATTTCAAACTCAAATAAGAATGTATCTGGACCTTCATTTGTCAAACCATGAAAATTTGGTAGAGACAATGAGGGAATTATGTGCATTTGTGTCACTCCTCCTAGATCCTTGATAGGGAATTCGAAAGTTGCAATGTCAGCCATTTCTTATCATAATAGAAAATTTTCTTCATGTGTTTCTTTAAGGATCCTCCTTCTAATGTTCCTGTCAATTGGTTACCGAAATGGGTGGTGCTTAAATCACCACTCGAGTGGAATTACAAGATTTTTTTTTCAAAAATTCTACCTCTAAAATTTGAGAAAACGCAAGAATTCATTCCTCCCTTAAGCTTTCACTCAATTCTACTGTGAATCAAGCCAGTGAACAAGTGTGTTCCTTGCTCAGTGTGCATGTTCTTACCTTCCGTCTTTATACCCAATTCTTCTCAAGTAGATAAAATTAAATATGCATCACTCTTTCTAAATGGCATACACTCTCCTCGGCAATGGCGCCAAAATGTTGAGGTATAAAAGGTATCTTTTTAACATCTATTTATCTCACATTAATTATCAATCCAAGAACGAATTTTTATTTCAAGATTGTACTTAGTCTGAGGCAACAATTTATCCAAGAGTAATGCTCTTCAATATGTAGTACAATGTTATAAATGCAAGAGTAAATGGATGCTTGGAAAAGAAATCTAACATAAACTCAAACGCCATGAAATCCAACTATTCACTCAGCAAACATCAATTGATGATACAGTAGAAATAACTCATTCCTCTAGAAATTGATGCAATTGAAATAAAACCGAAACAAGACAATCAATCTGGGAACAAGGAAGCAATAACCAATGTTCTCTACAGTTGACATTCCTACTTTAAAGCAATTAAAAGGAAATAGAAATTGAAATAAAGCTGCTATTGAAAGTAAACAAAGAAGAACTCTTTTTAAAAGCAAGAATTAGAAATGAACAACAATCTGTAATTCAATGGCTATGTGCATAAACAGAAAACTGTAACAATGTAAATAAACAATCTTTGTGCAATCTGAAACTAATGAATCGGAAATGATCAACACTCTGGAATTGAACATAAAACACTAACTAATGAATCTGAACAGCAACTCTATAATTAAAGGAATCAAATAGCTAATCCTACCAATCCTGTCGACAGTAAACGTTATTAAGAAATCCAATAGAATAGAAAATGAAGTAAATATTGAATAGCAAAGCTTTATAAGCAATAAAAAGATGAATAATATCGAAATTAAGATTCTTGTTGAAATGGAACAGCAATGCAATTCATTAACCCAACACAGCAATAAACAATTCAATAGCAACTTAATTAAATTTAAAATTTTAATAAAACTAATCACAATTATCACACAATGGTAATTAAAAGAGTAGAAATACAAACAACGGAATGATCCACTAGGGTCGGGCCCTCAACCACCGGTGAAACGCTGCTGGGCTACTGCAGAACTAAGAAATTAAACGACAACATGTTCTTGTATTAATAATGCATAATAGCATTTACAAACAATCGATATTTGTTTAATCAATGACAGTCGATGAGGAATTGTGTAATTACAATAGGAAATCTCTCCATCTCTCATCCTTCCTCAATAAATAATACATGCTCTCCTTTTATAATCAGAAGAGAAGAAATTAAATAGTAAATATGATCTCTCATAACAATATTGGATTGTTCCCAACAACTTGATCAACTAGAAAATATATTTCCAACAATCTTTCAACAAGAGCAAGTCGAATTTGGATTTGCTACTGAGATAATTTGGAGGACGACCGCAACAGTGAATCTGAGAAAATCGTGCTCAAATAACCTTCTGTTTCTCTCAATACACGCTGAATTTGTGCAAATAATTCTTTAAAAAAGTTAATTTGGTCCGTTCTGGACAAAACCCATGTTACGGATTTTCCATATTCTTCTCCATTTGCCCATAATCTCAACCGCAAAACTGTCACTTCTTATTCTAGCGAATTTCTGAGTTGGAATATTTGATGATGATCTCGAGATCAAATCTACAATCTATCAAATATCTTGGAGGCTAAAATGGTGAGTGATGTTACAAAATATATTAATAAACCACCATTGATAAAATTATGCATAATAATCATAAATTTATTAAAAATAAAGGAGAATAAATAATATTTATCCATAAGAGCATAAATAATTATAAAATGGATTTATATTATAATAAATGACATGATAAAGAAGAGTAAAAATGGATGAAATAAGTGTTAAAAATTGGTTGTATTCATGACCCAAAAACCATCTCCTTTAGCTATTTTTCAGAGGATGAGTCTCTCTTCTCTTTAGGAGATCAGATTGGAGGCATTCTGGAGCTTATTGCAGACTTTGGCATCAAGGCCAACTCAGTCCTTAGCCCTACACCACAGTTCCATCCAGTGACTGCGTTATTTTGAGTGGAGCATTTGCAGTGGGGCTCTTGCAGATTATTGGAGGATAAGATATTTGGTGAGAGGATCAGCCTTTCATTCTAAATATCTATTGGAGGAGGCATATTCAGTTTGGGCTTCATCTACAACCATCTCCATCCAGTTCTATTTCTGAGTTGCAGCTGCTACCCAGCAACTCCGTCATTTTGCAAATTTTGTGTTTCATAGCCAATCCTTCCAAGATTGACTTGAGGTAGCCTTTGGGATTTGAAATCATCTCTCCCAATGTTTTATTGGGCAATATATTGATTCATCTATGTATTTAACATATGTAGCATGAAGTTTCTCTACAAAACTACGCTGTCATAGCTTAAGCTTACTTGTGTAGTAGTGGTTTTCTCATGTTTCTTGTACTTGTTCCTTGAGGTTGAGTATTGCTTGTCTTGAGTAGCATTTTCCTCAAGATCTTGTATATATTTGTTGCTAATATTATTTAATGATATGGCTATGGGTTTCTCTCACATTTCTATGAGTTGAGTGTTGCTGCTACTCCATTATTATGGTTTTCATATTGTTGAGTCTCCAACATTAGAATATCTTGAGATATTCTAATTGTTGTAGCATTTTCCTAATTTGGAATATTACAGTGGTTTCAGAGCATGATCTCTGGCCCAGCCAGTGGATCTCAGCCATCATGCTATCAAGGAGAGAGAAGATGAAGACTCCATTTCATAGAGAGAAAAAGGAAGATGAGCTTACAAAGCTTCTTCCAAAATCTGTACAGAGCATTCATGAAGAATTTGAGAAGCCAATGAGGGAGATTTGTACAGGATCTCCAAGATGGTTTGAAACTAAATCAAACTCTAGATTTTCTTGTAGGGGATGTGAGCCTACAACTATACCCTATGATATACAGCGTAGTCACATGGCTAGTTTTTCCATGAGAAAAGAAGAAGAAGAAGAAAAGCCGAAGGAAGGAACTCTTAGTGGTTTATTGCATGAGTATGAATCTCAAAATTGAGGGTTTAGAGATCATATTACTTTTCCAGATTTTTTCAAGATCATGGTGAGGAGGAGCAAGCATCATGATGAGGATATATTTATTCTATCTATCTTTGATGGTTCCCCTACTTGTTCAGCCAGGGCTTGGATAGAAGAATTAGACACCTTTCTGCAGCAGCATCAGATTCCCAAAGATGAAGCCATCAGAATAGCAGCGTTGCACTTGGGACGTAAGGTCTATGCATGGTGGTTGTTTGAGTCATTTACTTTGAAAAATGTAAATGCCTCTTCCTATGCAATTTTCATTAGAACTTTGATAAAGAGATTTGGTAGGAGAAATTCTAAAAAACATATGGAGGAAACCATAGACTCAAAAACATTTCAGAGAACCATGAAGGGGGATGATATCTCACATGATGCTTTGTTGGAGGCAAGACCTTCATCTTGTATTTTGGCACAAGGAGGAAAAGAGATCCTTTTTCCAAAAGTGGATCCAATCATTGGAGGGTTGCCCACTCATATTGAGGAAGCTAAGGGAAACAACGCTGTCATTTCTAGAGTTGATATAGCACCTCATGCAGAGGAAGGAAGAGCTCTTGCTCCAACAGAGGGATTCTTGCAGCCTTACAAGGAAGTCCCCAGGATCTCATACATGGAGGTCCAAGCACAATCAATGAGCAGCATGATTGTGCAGCACTACAGCTGGAAGAATGAGGAAGGGAGGAAGAGCAGGATCTTGTGTTGAGAAGCACACATCCTTCTCTATTTCAGAGAGCTAGTGCAAAGAGGAGGTAGACTCTATTGTGTTATGAGAGCAAGGGCAAGGTTGCCCAACCATATGTGCAGTCCATTCTTGATATTGATGTCTCACTGCAAAGAGGCATTCCACCAGGGAGGCCACCAGATCTATCATTGATGAGATACATTTTGTCTTTGGATTCACCAGTCTTGGATTTTGGAGAGGGGAATAGTTTGGAGGAGAAATTTGGCATGGAGGATGTCAAAGTAGCATACAACGGCATGAGGAGAGCTACACATGCCAGATCACTAGCACTGTCTCTTGGGAGGATTGATCCTTACTGGAGATCTCAACTCTTGGTCGAGTAGTCCAAGGATCTTGGTGCATGCATGATTCTAGATGATCCTGATAGAGATGATAGATACATGGTAGATGATATAGTCATCTATTCACATGATAGATTCTTCTTGACTAGAGATTCTAGTCTCAAGGAAAAGCTATTTCATGCAGCACAGGAGGACTTATTTTCCATGCACTTTGATGAATATCTTTCCTTGGCAGAGGAGTTCATTTGGGAGGGCATTCAGAAAGACATATTTCAGAATATGGAGAGATGCAAAGCCTGGTTGATGATGGAGAGGGTGTCGCAGCCACCTTCCTACTCATTGGGAGTAAGGGAGCATTTTCAGTTGAGCCTTTTCAGCTCAAGTCTTCGAGTACACAATGGAGAATGTACAATTTCACCTTATGTTTTATACTTCTTGTCTTTTTATGAGCATCATATTGTACCCAGGAGGATTATTCATTCTTTCATATTGTATAATTATGTACTTGAAGCCATTTGTAGCATTGAGATTGGCTATCTCATTGGTGGTTTGTGTGGAAAGCCACATGATTCTTGGTGTGCACCATTGGCACCAAATTGTACTTTCATATTTCCATCTTGTAAAATGATTGTGGCAGCAAACAAGTGGCTGGAGAAGCACTTGTCTATGTTTGATTGGATGTAGGCATGGGGTGCACTGCACTGGTTCCATGGGAGGAACCTTGATCTAATTTCCGGTTTCCATTTGGCAACTTGTTCTTATTGTACTATGCTTCCATGTATTGCTGATATGTTTATGTTTATGGGGAGCTTTATTTGGAGAGTGGGCTTGAGATTGAAGATGCCCATTGGGAGCATGATTCTCCTTACTATACATGTTGTACATTTCAGGAGAAACCATGGGCCAACCATGAGGGCCACATTGCATTTCTTTTCTTCTTGTGGGAAGGACCACTTGAAATACTTGAGGAGGCACTCCATGGATCATGGAGAGATGGAGGAGTTAGCACAATCAACTCTTTTCCCTTTGAGGACAAGGGGAGACTCATCTATGAGCCACTCCATTTATATGAGAAAAACATATGGTAATATTATTTTTGACTTGCATATTGATTTATCTCTATATATGCATCTCTTAACCATATATGTGTAGGGATTTGCTCAAAGCAAGGATATTCTTCCTTCTAGATTTGATGGTCTACATGAGGCCATTATGGATGATCACTCCCTAAGTGGTTATGGGGAGGTGATTTCTCATGGAGGATGTACTCACATTGCACATCACATCATTCACTTTCTCCAGGAGAATGGGGCAGCAAGAAAATGGTGGGGAGGCCACCCATCATTTTATTTTCTTTGGCAGTGGAGATTCAAACTGTGTTCGCTACATTTGAGGGACAATTTTCCTTCTCCTTTACTTCACATGGCAGCCAGCATGATTCTCCTTATGGTTCCCTTGGTTGATATTGTTGGAGCTTTCCATGGGAGCATGATTAAAGGAGAGGCACATTGGATGGATGTGTCCTTGAAGGGAGAAAACTCTCACACACTTTGCACTACATGTTCTACGGGGAGAATGGGAGATGGTATGGCCACTACAACAACTCATTTTTTTCCTTATGAGGTGAGCCATATGAGTAATATGATGCCATATGATGATCACTTCCAACTCATCACATATGAGATGATTTGGGCCAACATGTTTCATAACGCTGGAGGAGAGATCTTTGGAGATCTAGTCCTCATCTTTCCACTTGAGGGCAAGTATTTTGCAGCCCAAGATTAGCATACACTCTACACTTATCCTAAGTGGAGAGGAGGATAGCATGGGGTAGGCTATTTTGTCTACCAGGATCAGATTTTCAGCCCCCCTACATTGCCAGAGCCAGAGGTGGAAGATGACTTTCAGGAGTTGCCATGTTGGGAGGTGACTCATTTTTCATGGATGATTGCTTGGGGGATGGAGGATCCACATGAGGAATATGTTCCTCAAACACTTCATAGACTCCATGAATTGAGAGGAGGATTTCCAGTTCCCTCCTTGTAGTTGCTTGGGGACAAGCAACATTTGGGAGGGGAGGATTGTAATGTTCCAAAATTTTCTGACAATAATTTGGAACATTATTTTTTGTTGATTTCACTTAGGAGAAGAATAAATGGATAAGGAGGCCCATGCATAGTGATAATATCAATAAAATCCCTCATAGTATGAAAGGGGATCATCATTGGAGCTGTTTTTCACATCCTCATCTGTGAACAGGGTTATTTGCAAGTGGACAAGGTCAAGTTTGACCAAGTCAATAGCGTTGGGCCAAGAGGTGGAGTGCACTTAGAGAATCAGCGCAGTATGAATGAGGAAAGGATTATTTGGTGGAGGAAACAATAAAAGGAGTGGGACCCATGGAGAGGGGCTTTCATTTGTTTAAAATGAGGACAAGAAAACCATTTCTACTCATGCTTTGTATTATTCATCACATTGTCTACTCAGACAATTGTGCATTCTTTGTTGTTTAGAAATAATTTCCAGGGGAATTCTTGTTTAGGATTACTTCTACTTCTTGAGAGGTCTCTTGAGGGATTTCTCTTCATTTTCCTCACATCCAGGCTTGAGGCAAAACATCCTCAATCAAGACAACATTATTTCTGTAGCAGAATAATACTTTGTTGTTGGGTGCTGCAGTGAGGGTTCACTACACCATCTCCTTCAGCTATTTTTCAGAGGAGGAGTCTCTCTTTTCTTTGGAAGATCACATTGGAAGAATTATGGAGCTTGTTGTAGACTTTGGCATCAAGGCCAACTCATTCCCTAGCCCTACATCGTAGTTCCATCCAGTGACTGCGTTATTTTGAGTGGAGCATTTGCAGTGGGGCTCTTGCAGATTATTGGAGGGAAAGATCTTTGGTGAGAGTATCAGCCTTTCATTCTAAAGATCCATTGGAGGAGGCATATTCAGTTTTGGCTTCATATACAACCATCTCCATCCAGTTCTATTTCTAAGTTGTAGCTGCTACCCAGCAACTCCGACATTTTGCAGATTTTGTGTTTCATAGCCAATCCTTCCAGGATTGACTTGATGTAGCCTTTGGGAGTTGAGATCATCTCTCCCAATGCTTTATTGGGCCATATATTGATTTATATATGTATTTGAAATATGTAGCATGCATTTTCTCTATAAAAATACACTGTCATAGCTTGAGCTTACTTGTGTAGTAGTGGTTTTCTCATGTTTCTTGTACTTGTTCCTTGATGTTGAGTATTGCTTATCTTCAGTAGCATTTTCCTCAAGATCTTGTATCTATTTTTGGCTGCTATTATTTAATGACATGCCTATGGATTTATCTCACATTTCTATGGGTCAAGAGTGTTGCTGCTACTCCATTATTATTGTTTGCATATTGTTGAGTCTCCAACATTAGAATGTCTTGAGATATTCTCATTGTTGTAGCATTTTCCTAATTTGGAATATTATAGTGTATCATGTTGATTTGATCCTCTTCATATCAATCAACATCTTTTCACCTCATGATTTCTATGATGGAGGTGTGAGGGAGTAGCAAGAGTCATTATTGTTGTGGCTTATCTTGGGAGAGTATGGGTAGAGGGTTTTCCATACTCCTTATGATATTTTAGGAGGAAGGAATGACACAATCAAGGTGCAAAGAGGCTACCCTTTAGCATTGAAGGAAAAGGAGGAGCTTCCACATAGGAAGAATATATTCTCACATAGAAACATGATGGTGGATTTTTTTGACATGTGAAATGTCAAGGGAAGAAATCATGGAGGGACTAGATCCTTATCACTAAGGCCTGTAGTGTTGTCACTTAGGAGTATGCCTTCATTGATGGAGTGTTCCAAGAGGAGTATGTATCCCTCCATTTTGCACATTTTTATGAGATGATTATCATGGGAGGACTCATTCAAGGACCTCACTTTTAGAATACTCACTATGTATGGTAAGAAATGCATTTCTATACTTATTGATTGTTCCATTTGGTATTTGCATCTTTTTACCATCTATACACAGTGCATTGCTCCAAAAAGGAGCAAGATTATTTTTGGGTTATATGGTCACTTTAGGGCCAACCTTTGTAATAATGATAACCCATTTCTACATGAATTTGGGAAATTTTTTTGTTGTTTTGATCATGTATAGCTGATATATATTTTTTCTTACTACCTTATAGTAGATGAGAAAACGTACACAGCAGGTAGCTCATTGGAGAACAGCTTGCCACATGATGTTCTAAATCAGCAGTAGGAAAGATTGCAATGTATCCACCACAGAAATCATGTGTATCATCCTCACTTGCACATAACCTTCACAAAATTTCTGATTTGGATGACATATGGTAGTGATGTGCCATTCACTTTGAATGGAATGGTTTGGGCTAGCATGATCCATAACTTTGCAGAGGGGATCTCTGAAGATCCAATCTTTTTATTGACACTTGAGGGAAACTTGTTTGTAGCCCATGATTACCATGCACTCTACACTTATCATGAGCGGAGAAAAATATAGTGTCGGGTAGGCCATCTTGTATACCATGTTTAGTTATTCAGCTCACCTACACTTCATGAGCCAAAGGTGGAGCAGATTTTTCATGAGTTGCCATGTTGGAGGGTGACTCATTTTATATGGATGATAGCTTGGGGGTGGAGGTTTCACTTGGGAATGAAATTTTCCCATGCATTTCAAACTCCTTGCCTTGAGAGGACCTCTAGATAGAACATAGTTGTCTCCTTGAGTATTTTACTTTTGCTTGATGATAGCCATTTGGGATGTACACCAAATGCTAACTTGTATGCTTGGGAGAGGCACTATGGAGTTTCATTGTTGAGACAACATCTTATTCTTTGGAAGAGCTCATCATATGAGGATGCTACAGGAAGAGGGAAGGAGACTTTCTAGTTCTATCCTTGTAGTTGCTTGAGAAAAAGAAACATTTAGGAGGGGAGGACCGTAATATTCCTAAAATTAGCATGCAGCTAATAGGAATATTAAATTTTGATTCTTGCACTTAGTAAGTGAATAAATGGGGGAAAGAGACCCATACTTATCTTGTATTAGCATAAAATCCCTCTTGGTATGAAAAGGGGACATCCTAGTATCTAGATTTTTCACTTTTCGTGTATGAATAGGAAGAGAATTATGTTTATTCAATCAAGTTGACTAAGTCAACAACGCAGTATCGAGGAGTAGCCTTGATGGAGCTACAACACAATTTTGGAGGGAATGTGATCATGTGGTGTTGGAAAACCTAATGGGTGGGAACCAAGGTGAGGAGGCTCCCAAACCTTATAAGGAGGAAGGTTGCAGACATTTGAGGTTAGCTTATGGATTATTCATTTTTTTCTGTCTATACAATTGGCATTCTCTTGTTGTTTAGCAGAGCTGCAGTGTTGTTTAGCACAAGGATTTCCCATTTAGGAATTCTTCTCCTTTCTTTAGATATCCTCACATCCAGGCTTGAGGCCAAGCATCCTCCTTCATCTAAAAATTTATTTCTGCAGAAGTGTAACGTTGTGTCGTAGGGTGTTGCAGTGACATATCACAACACCACTTCTGGAGCTAGTTTTGCAAGGGAGGAAACTTTTCTTTCTCTGGGAGATAATTGAGGAAGAATTGGGCTGATATTTAGATCTTGGCATGTGGCCAATGTAATTTTCATCTCTTCTAGCACATTCATTTGCAGAAACTGCATTATTTCTATGAGTGTTGCAGTAACAGGGTCAAGACCCTTGTTTGTGAGCTCATTCCTTGGAGGAAGGGCCAACCCTTCTTCGAGAAATATTTGTACATCATTATTCTTCTGTTTCATGTATTTTTCATCTATTTTATTATAGAGCTGCAATGTAATACGTTTTCCAGTTCCAGATTCTACAGATCTGTCATTCTTACACTTGTACTTTCATGAAAACCCTTGCCGGGTCATTTATAAAAAGTGTAAAGGGGGATAATACTCTATTTTTCTCCATTATCTGATGTAATACAATGTAGGTATGTATTTTAAATCATATTTAATCATAAAACTTCATAAATTTACGCTATATGTGCTTCAGCAAATTCAGCATAGGTCAAGTCATGGGATTTGGGCATTTTTAAGCCATATCGGGAGTGGGAGATATGTCTAACATAGCTAGAGTCATTTGTTTTTTCTCAAATTTGGTATGTGAGTCCCACATGACCTAAGATAAGGTATCCCACCATAATTTTCCCTTATTATTATGAAAATATCTGAAGTAACCTTTTTAGGGTATAAATTGCTGCTTTTCCCCATCTTTTGTGGGTAGAATGGATCATACTTCTTGCTGTTGTACAAAACATTGTTGCTGAAGTGTTTATTAACATATTTTATGTGTGGAAAGCTTTCTTTTATTCCATTATTGTGTTTACATACTACTGCAGCCCTTCCTTGGGCAATAATCAAGCCATACTAGGTGTGGGAGGCATGTTTGCCTCACCTAGTTTGATTGGTTTCTAATCTCCTCTTGGATTTAGGAATTAGATTATCATATATAAGGGATACAAGGGCTGATATTGGTTTCTGAAGCACACATTCCTGAAAAATGCACTTTTCAGGCATGTCTTACTAAGCAGACCCTTTTGGGGATGTTACATTCTAAACACCCCCTTGGACATCAATCATAGAAGTGCAGGTAGAACCCCTGATCCTGAAAAATGTTATCCCCCCTTTAATGGCTTCTTAAAACGAAATTTTGATGGTGCATCCAAAGGTAACCCTGGAAATGCAGGATTCAGAGGCATTATTAGGAACTCTCAAGAAGACCCTCTTTGGATTTACTACGGGAACATAGGTTCTGACAACAATAATTCGGCAGGGTTAGAGGGGCTTATATAGGGTATTCAAATTTACATATAGTTTCATTAATTCCCTTGGGAAAAGGAGGGAGACTCATAAATAATAACTATGACTGCAACAAAAATCCTTCAAGGAACAACTTCCTAAAAAGTATCCAACAGTTGGAGACTTGCCCATAAGCTCAAGGGGCTAGAGTTGTTGATTCAGAACCATAGAGACATTAAGTTTGGTCACGCTTGTATGAAGGCCAAATCTATTACAAATATCCTGGGGAAAAAACGGGTAGAAAGCAACTGTGAGCTACATCTCTCCACCCTAACACAAGTTTGAGGAGGAATCACTTAGACAAGATTTCCTCACTCTCATTCAGAAGGTTCTACTCCCCCTGGGTGCAGGTGACAGAAATGACACACTTGAAAATCACATCCCAAACTACCGGAGGGTAGAGATCTCCTGCGTAGAGCCTCACCTACTGCGGATCCGCAAATCGTTAGCCACTTGCATGAGACTCATAGCATTAGGTGAATTTTGAGGTCTAAAATGGGCCTCCTAAGGAAAATGTACAATCAAAATTCACTTTATGAGAACCAATCACATTTTAGGGGATGACATCATCCCTAATGGTTGAGGTGGCATTGCTTGAGTTAAAGGTACTTACTTATCACATTCTCAATGGTGGATAAAAACTCATGGTTAACCATGGTAGTGCTCTAAGTACTTTTAAATTCAAAGTAAAGTACTCATAATAAATGTCATTTCACACTTTTTGAATAAAAATATATTATTGTCATTTCATATTTATTGAAAGAAACAATGCATATCCCTATACATTTATTATATTATATTATTTTTATATAGTATATTAATTACATGTTATTATACAATTTAAATAATATAAATTTAATTAATAGCATCTAATATAATTAAGAATTTATAAATTTATATTTATATTTTATTTCAAGTTATTTAAGTACAAAGGAAAAATGCATTAGTTGTTCAATCATAATGACTTTTTCTTGAAAAACTCATTCTTATTTATAGTCACATCAATACAATTTTTTTATTAATTCGATTTTGATACAAATTTTGAATTGAATTTAACTATGGTTACATGGATTTTGGTGCAAAAAGTGAATTGCAAATTCATAAATATTATTTTATTGGTCTAGCTATTATTTTATTATTTCCTTAGGAGGCCCATTTTAGACCTCAAAATTCCCCTAATGAATCAGAAATGATGATGAGAGGATAGGAATTGCGTCACCATGTCTAGAGAGTCACCTTGCATCTATCACCATAGATGATCACCATGATTAACCCATATTGCAGCCATCCCTCTTCCCTTGAGCCTGCTCAGGTGATCTATCATCACATGCAACTGTGTGTGAAGCCTACTTATTTCCTATCCTCCTCACACACACCCCAGCCCCTTTGAAATGATGAGATCTCGGGCCCTTTTAATAAAAAGTATTTATCTCTGCCCCTCGCCTCTTTAACTCTACTCGAGCTTCTCCCTCACTTCAGAAGGCTGTGAAGCTCTATACTTAGCGTTGCACTGTGCAGTCTCCTTTGGGTTTCCACATCTCTTCCTACGCACCTTCCCCCCTACTATTCCCAACCCCTGAACCCTAGTGCTGCTTGCCCTTCTATGTACCCCCCCTTAAACCACTTTCCCCTGCCTCTTCGCGCAATAGCCCCCAAACTTCTAAGAGAACTATCGAAGGAAGACAGAGAGGGGCTATCCCTGGCCACTATCATCGTGGTGAGGACAATCATCTAGACTTGATGGAAGGCTCCTCATCCAACACTTTGTGCGTCAGATTCCCGATCCCGAGCAGAATGAAGCAGCCCCTGGGCAAGCTGTGTAGAGAGGAAGACGCAGCCTGCAGAAGTCTAGTATCTCTCCCTAGATGGACCTTCAGCACCAAAAAAATGACCTGTTGTTAGTTCAAGAGGATGAAGATGAGGATTCAGACGTTTGGGTGATGGATTCCAATGGCAAAGAAACATGTGTCCCTGATGATGTAGATCCAAACTCCCCCATCCTCTGTGCACCGGTCCACAAACTGAGGCATACAGTGGCAGATGCAGAGGAAGCTGTTGTGTAGGCTCCTGATTTCCCCATTAAGGAGGAGGTCCCCAATAGTGATGATGAAGACGAAAAGTGAATCCTGCGCAACTACAGATTTATCCCATATTTTTTGTCAAGCTTCCCATCAGTGATGTTTTTCTACCATTTACTTTGTGCTACTTAGACATGCTAGCACTACTACACATAATGTAATTTTCTCTTTTAATTTTTGTTCGGGCTGGTTTCCTCCTCTAAGGCAGCCTAGAAACCATGTAATTAATATTGAGATTGGCTAAGTGTAGCTTGCAAACCCAGCCTGTAGCATATGTAACTTCTCTGTTTTCAAATTAATAGAATATCCTAATTTACCAAAAAAAAAAATATACAAGCATCACATTGCTTAAGTTTCCTAGGAATAGTAGGCAAACTAGTAACACCATTTTTCTTCAACAAAACAAGGATGTCATAGTTTAAGTGCCCAAATATAGCATGTCATAAAATACTTGATAGAAGTATAGCGTCATCATAATGATAACTGTATGAAACATTTTGTGCAATAGAAAAGGTTTCTTGCAACTTTAGAAGACTTTGTTCTTCTATCCTAGTCATGAAAAGTGAGTGATTTGATGCTTTTCTAACCTCAAACTTTCCATAAAATATATGAATGGAGTTTCCTTCCTAGCGGAGGTACACCAAAGACAACAAGTTTCTCCTCAACTCTTGGAGGTATAGAGGATAATGTAGAATAAAGTCTGGAAGTCTAGGAAATTTGAGCCTTATTATGCCAAGCCCTAATGGCTTGAGTTTTGACTTGTCTACAAATTATACTGCTCCATCAACATTGTTAGTGAATTCTTCAAATAAATCTCTTCTAAAAGTCATGTGGAAATTTTCTCTTGAATGAAGAAACCAAGAATATTTCCATGAATAAAGTGAAGCATTGAATAATTCTCCAGTTACTCCAATGTTGCAATGTGACACAACAGAATGACCATACTCAGTTGCTTTTCCTTTCCCTTTAATAGGTTTTTTACCCTTTTCTTCATTTATTTCTTTCTCGATTATGCCCAAGGAATATTACACGTGGAAACACCAGGCCCATCTATGTTGCATCATATATAATGAATATCATAACTTTCACCTTAGAAATGTCTTCCCCCTGCCTCTAAAATCGTTCCTTCCTCTTCCTCTTTGACCACCTCTTCCTCTAGAAGAACCTTCTGCATTATTATTCTCTTTATTTGCAAGGAACATAAATTTTTTAGAAGACTGAGGATTTTTTTTCTTCCAAAAATCCCTCTTTATTTCAGCAAAATTCTTCTCAAGGGTGTCAAAGGAAATCTCTTTAAGTTTTCCACTTGCTTTCAATGACTCAATAATGTGAATAACTGGGATACAATTCATTGACACAAGCAATGAGATGAAAACATATTTCAACATTAGTGGTTTTTATTTCATGCATAATGGATCTTATTTCTGATGCTAAAGCAAGAGGTTCATCATTGTTCCACTCAAGATTGAACAACTTGATCATCATTTGAACAACTTCAAGATCATGGTGTGAGTCATAAGTCCTTCAACATCTTTAAAGCTTAAAAATAATTTGAAAATGGTGAAATATGACAACTCACCTCTTCCTTTACTGACACTGCAATCAAGGAATAAGCCTCTCTATTCTTGTTTTCTGAAATGGTAAGTTCCTTGTCTGAAGTAGGTTTTTCAGGTGCATTGTCTCCTTCTCCTTCATAAATTCCTTTCCATAACTCATTAAAATTTAATGTGTGCCTTATCTTCCTAGACCAGTCATGATAGTTCTCTTTTTTAGTGATAAATACTCCCACATTGGAGATGAGTAAATGAATTCTTGCAAAACTTATTGGTTGGTTTCGAATAAACTAAATCCTTATACTAGTAATTTTGATAAAAAAACCTCTTCAACAAATTACTGAAACTCAACTTTCAATGTGTATATAAGATTTAACCATCACATATACACATCAACCATACATCATTTATGAACCATTATATAATTCAATGGTTTCCCAAACTAAAAATCATATGGGATTATGTGTATGATCATACTCCACAGGGTATATCATAATACACCCCTCACGACACTTCAAAAAAATAACTCAATGTATTCCATACCATAATGAATTTCATATCCCATCATCACATGCCATCCATATGCACCATGATACCATATATTCCATACATAAAATTTTATATTTCACTACAAAAATCAATGACATAAGAAATAACACCATTCAAATAAATGTACAGTATTTAACACATCATTCAAAACACGGTCTCCAAGAATTTCAACACAAAAATTTCATACTAGTTACAATGTATACCACAAACAAGTTAATGCAACATTTAGTCCTCTAGATAATAATTCCGCACACAAAAACCTTGAACATTAACGTAGAAAAACATACAAAATTCACCATGACATGGGTTTCAATCAACGTTCACCATGGAAAGGGTTTCGACCAATAGTTTGAATCTGCATGCATTCAGTGCACCATTATCCAACACAAAAAGTTTAAGATCAGGATTGCACATAGAGAAAATTACCACACATAGAATTTATGGCCAACAAAAATTGAACCATGTCAAATAAATAAGACTCAATTTTGACCCTCATAATTTGTGTAATATCCCCAAATTGGGACTGCTAGCAAGGCATGCCTGAAAAACACATTTTTCAAGAATGTATGCTACAAGATTGGAAACCAACACTTGGATCTCTTAGATCTGACAATATAAGACTTGAATCCAAGAGAGATTCAAAAACAAATCCTTCTAGGTTAGTTAAACATACCTTCTCCCCACACCTAGTGCAGCTAGAAAATGCCCAAGGAAGGGACTACAGCAATACAAAAACAACACTGCAGGAAAATAGCACAGTTCAACCCAATATTTGTGGGAGATCAATATAACGGTTCATTAATCACTTGTACATCAGAAAATTAGGTTTACAATTAGACCCATACAACGTACAAGAGAAAATGGAAGACTATACAGAAGAAATCCTCATAAATGAGGTGCTACAACCACAAGAAATGTCTGAATAAGCTTGACAGTGTTATTTTCATTGGCTGAAATAACATTAGATTAGAAATCAGATCTATTGCATATCTGTATACAAAATGATCGATCTATTTCAGATATGTATACAAGAAAGGCTCCTTTATACACTCCCCTAGGGGATTTCAGCAATACATGAATAACAGTGAGTAGATATGAGATCTAAGTTGCAGATTTGCAGTATTATTAAGAAAATTCTGAATAATATGATGTACATCAGATCAGATCTGAACTAACATGGATTTTATGGCTAATCCATAGATCGCCACAGTGAGAGGAAGAATCCAATCACTAGAGATCTCTCCTCCAAGATGATGCCAAAACGCCCTACAACTCTGCTCTTGCAAATAACGCAGTACTGGAAGAGGGACTACACTATAGGCTCTAAGTATGATTTTTCCTGATGCCAATATATGGATCTGAAGCTCCAAGGGTATATAACACTCTTTTCAAAGGGATAGAAGACTCTCCCAGTGAAAAGGGGTGCTATAGATGCATAGATCTGAAGATATCTATCCTCCACTTGCTGCAGCTCACAAGGACAACCCAATCCTAAACATGATCAGTGTTGTAGGTGAAATATGAAGCTTGGCCAAATGCTAGATAGTGGACAAGAAAAACAAGGCTCCTCCAAGAGCTACTTTAGGAAGGAGGTGATATTCCCGCTCAGGAACACCCAATTCTAAACAACATTATTCTCATCTAAACAGCCAGCGAATGATATATGTCTAACCAGAAAATGTATTCAAAAAATTATCATCATCAAAAACCCTCTCATGCTGCTCTCCTCTTCCTTTTATAAGAAAAAAGCCTTGTCAAACCCTAAACCACTTCAATGAGTTAGCTCCTTTCACATGTGAAGCCTCCATCTAAAACTGCGTTGTGCATCCATGAGATACATTGCATCTAGACTGCATTGTAGATTTGGTCATGGTTGACCCACTCTCATAGATCAAACCCATTCACACATGCAAGTGTTTTGTTTACATGGCCCAGATTTATCTTTATTCACATGGGCATTGATTTTATTTAAGATTCACACCTCAAATATAAAAGTTGTCGACCTAGTCAAAGTTGACTTTGTCCACATGCAAAAAGTCTCTTTTAACACATGAGGGTGTGAAATACAGCTTCTAGAATGATCCCATTTCATACCAAGAGGGATTTTATGCTCATTTAAATGAAGTATGGGTCTCCTTCCCCATTTATGCATCTACTAAGTGCAAAAATAAAAATTCAGTATTCCTATTAGCTGCATGCTAATGTAAGAATATTACAATCCTCCCCTCCCAAATGTTGCTTGTCCTCAAGAAAATTCAAGGATAGAACTGAAGATTTTCCTCCCAAGGCATGGAGACTGAAATTTATTGGGGAAAACATTTTTCCCCAAGTGGATCCTCCATCCCCAAGAAATCATCCATACAAAATGAGTCACCTCCCAACATGGCAACTCCAGAAAAGTTTCCTCCAACTTGAGATCATGTAATGTAGGTGGGACGAATATATGAATATGGTAGACATAGGAGCCTACCCCACACTTCCTTCCCCTCCACTTATGATAAGTGTAGAGTGACTTACGATCTTGGGCTGCAATAATATTCCCCTCAAGTGGAAAAATGAAGACTAGATCTCTAAAGATCTCGTCTCCAACGTTGTGAATCAAGATGGCCCAAACCATTCCATATGTGATGGATGGGAAATCATCACCATATGGAATCTTCTCAAACTCATGGCCCACCTCATAAAGAAACAAGTTCTTGGCCGTGGTGGCCATATCTCCTCTCATGTTCCCATTAGAACATGCAATGCAGAAAATGTGGGAATCCTCTTCCCAAAAGAACACATCCAACCAATGTGTTTCCTCTCCAATCATGCTACCCATAATAGTAAGGACAACAACAACAATTGGAACCATGATTATCATCAATATGAAGGATATTCTTAAGGTTTCATTTAGTGTAGGACAATACCAATAGCTTCCCATGAAGTTACATCGCAGTTCTCCTAACTGCTGCTTCAGAAAATTATATGGCAAGTTGTTCCTTGATACATGGTTAATTATGTATGTCATCATTTCTACCAATGAAAAATGAATGGTCGGGTACACTAGCTAAATATACATGAAAGGATAAAACACTTTCCCAAGGCCATATAAAATATGGTTGTCTCAATCATACAATTTGGCCCAATGTTGACCATGGAGCTCAATGAAAATCTTGCCCTCTTGTGGAGAAATGCATTGAATAGAAATGGTAAGAGTATGCAAATACTATTCTAGAAAATAAATAAATGCAAAAGCAAGATTTTCACCATGTACTAAAAGTAAGATGATGATGGGATCTTTAAACAAGCCTCCCATCAAGAGGAATGAATCATATGTTGCTGGAAGATCACCATTCTTATGCTTGGAAATCCAAGTTAAGAAGATCATATTGTTAGTATGAATTCTTCGTCGAAGTGTACGAAAAAGAACCACTTTAGCTACGCATAACTAATAGCCCTAACAACAATAGAGGCTGCAAAACATCTTCAGATCTGCAATTAGTAGTTAAAATGCTGCAACAAACAGATCTATAAATAGAAAGATATTAAGCAGAAAAGTAAAGAGTTTTCTCCATGCATCCAACAGACAAGACAAGAACACGATTTTTGAATGAATTTTTATATTACAGGGCACCTGGGAGGAAACAAGAAGGTGTATCCAGATCTCCTCAATGGGATGGGTTCTTTGTAGTCCTCAGCACTTCAGATCTAAGCTTTCTCTCTTGTAGATGTAGAAAACCCAATGTAGAAGGTAGAGCTCAATGGGAGCAACAATGGCAGAAAATGAGACCGAGTGTATAGATCCAGAGTGATCTAGTATGCAAAAAAAGGTGAAGAATGATGGGGAAAACCCTCCTATTTATAACAAAATATTGGGTCCTTCTAGATCTTGGTGCATGATTAAAATAATGTTAATCACATCTAGATCCACCTATATGGAATATTTTATTATTATTTGTTGGAGGGAAAGAGTGTTTGACTTGGGTCAAATCCCTTGATTAGTGAAAAATAAATAAATAAATGATTTATTTATCTTTTTAAGGAAGTGGTTGGGATATAATCAAATAAATAATGATTTAGTTGATTAATGGTGGTTGATTTGGTCATATTTAATAAGGAATATTATTTAAATAATTATTCCTAGAAAATAATAAGATAACTATGGGTTTATCTCATTAATTTCTTTGTTTTTGGGTTAAACATGACTGGGAATAATAATTAAATTATGGTTTAATTAATTATTCCTTTCGGGGTTTCCTAATTAACATAGTGAAAGCAGTTTTACTTGGGGTAAAACTGGTCTTACATGGTGTACTTGGGTCCATCTAATGATGAAAGGTTAGATGACCCAAAAATGGTGTAACAGATTGCCCCCCAGCGTGCGAGTGTCAGGAGCAAATCGTATGACCGAAGTACGTTGTAAGAATACAATCACTAGACAACAAAAAGGGATGTCAGAGAGAGAAATGTGAGGTAGATAGTGTGCTGAAGGACTAGACCCCGAGGAGACGAGACTCGCAGGTGCAACAAGTCTCTTTTTATGAGAGGGTACCTGTGCTGAAGGCGGCGGGGGAGGCATACCTATGCCCGCCGTACAAAGTACAAAAGAATAGTGTGTCCAGTACACAAGGGACCGAACCAGAGAGTACAGCTGGCATAATCAAGGGCCAGATAAAAATACAATGAAGAGTCTCACATACATGCTGTGCCTGGGATAACAGCCAGGACTAGTACAATAATATCTGAGTACATGAGATAAATACAACCCAAATGCCCCCTGTAACTGGGGAAGGGCTCACAAAATCTGACTGATACATGCAAATCATAGAGGTGCCGCAAGTGGCTAAGGCCAACATCATCAAAATCTGGAGCGGCATCAAAGGCTGCAATGAAGAGGTCATCCGGGCATGTGGGGGGCTACCTGCAGGGCCACCCCCTCATGAGGGCTGAAACATCTCACACATGCCCGGGAATCATCAAGAACCATCACGGCCACCGGACTGTCTAAAGATACGCATCTCGATCGCACAAAGGAGCTGGAGAGGCAATCAAGTCAGAGGGAAGTGAGAGATCCCCCTACCTGATCCGAGGCACCGAACAAGAGTGGGAGCTGGAACCAAGGTACACCGCCCTCTAGACCTTGCTTCTGGAATAAATGTGCTGATGTCGACAAAAGGAGGTCCGCCGTAGGTGAGGCAATGAGAGATCCTCAACTTAAGGCACGAGAGAAGAAAAATAGAGCGACAGACAGACTGACACCAATGATGATAGTGGAAATGGGAAGGATGGAGTGGCGAATGGACGACTTCCCTTGTTAGAGCATAAAGGGCATGAATGACATGGCAGCGACTGACACAATATCGAAAGGGACAGGGGACAGTGGGGCTGAGGGTCATGATATGCGACACAAGAGAGGAACCAAGCAAAGAAGGATGGAGGGCTATAGTAGGGTGTAAAAGGATGCAGGATAGACTCCATGAATGCAATGATGACTCGACTTGGATGCTCTAAACAAGGGCGACTGTATAGTGCTGCCACACAGTAAAGGCCCCAATGGGGGGTCATAGAAGCATGAGTACAAGGTGGGCACTCATGACGAAAATCAACACGAACATGGACAAGTAAAGGGGCGATGTGGTGCCCCAAGTACAAGTGTCGTAAGTGAGGAAATTCGATTTTAAGGAGCGGTGAAGTGACCCTTCGTGGAAAAAATGTGTCCGGGTGAAGTATCAAATCACCAAAAACTAAGTAAAACCCATTTGAGAGCTCGGTGAGATCTAACCAGCGGTGCTGACGGTTCGTCGAACGGGGCTACGGTGTGGTCGCAGCAGGCGAAAGAAGAAACAGGGGTTCTCTTTTAATGAGGCAGTTTTCCCTCCAAAATCATTCATTTGCTATTGTTGCTGTGGTGAATGTGGAGAGGAGAGAAGGCCCTAAATCTTGCGGCGAACGTAGCGGACAAACCGATCGTTGGATTCGAGATCTGTCAGTTGGAGGTAAGAGGCCTAACCTTGCTCTTGCATTTTGATGGATTAGATTTGCAGTTTAGGGCCCAACACCCCAGAAATAGCCCCTCCCTCATCTCTACGGCCGGGTCGCACTTTTTGGGGCAAAAAGTGCGACCCAGGACGCAGGTTTGAGGGCAGAAAGTGCGACCTGGTCCAGAAAATGGCAGAAAACTGCGACCTGGGAGATGAGGGGGGCTTGGTGCTGTTTGATGGCTGGGAGTTGGGTTTTGGTGTGTGGTTATGGTTTGCCCAATCTGTACCCTGAAAAAAATGATGTGTTTGTGCAGGTATGGCAGAGTTGCGGGTCAAATGGAGAGAGAGGGATCTGGAAACACTTCGGACAGAGATCCAGGCGGATCAGGGCGTTCGTCGTGTATTGGCCAGATTTGGGGTTCTCAAGTTTGTGGAGAACCCGTTGATGAGAGTAGGGGAACCATTACTGGCCCGGATTATCAGTTATTGGGATCCAGATCAGGAGATCTTTGTAGTGCAAGGGCACAGGATCGAACTGACGGTCCAGGATGTGTACTTTCTGACCGGCCTCCCACCACTGGGGATCGTGGGAGACACGCAGCAAGTGCTGCCGCGGGGGCGGCATATCATGGAGTTCGTGGAACGCCATTGTCGACCGGGTCTTCAAGTCAAGGGGACTCGAATATCGGTCGGGGATCTAGAGAGGCTAGAAACCCGTGCAGTGGTCGCAGCTGTGCTGCGAATCCTGGGCAGCCAGGCGTTCCATCACATCACCGGTGGGCAGATGATGATAGTGGAGAGCGTGTTGGGCGGGACCTACTTTGGGTGGGCCGAAATGATGTTGGTGGCACTAAAGTGACAGTTGTCGCTATGCAGGCGGCAGGTGAATCATGATTGCTTATATGGGACTTTATTGTGCGCCTTCTTCTTTGAGAAGATCCCGACCTTGAGGCCTCGTGTGCAGCTTCCAGATGGGGGCCCTAGAGAGCCCAGGATGCGTCGTTGGGGACGACTACTCTGCAGAGGAGGAGGAGGGGCGGTCGGGCGAGTGTTTCGACCGGAGTTCTTTGCCCATTGGGATCAGATGTCGTTGTACATAGACGACTACCCGTATAGTGGGATGAGCTACTGTGGGGATCCGGATCTGCCACTTCCGTCTGGTCGAGTCTGGGGGCCCGATGGTAAGTGACAAATTGTTATTCTTATATGGGCATGTTAAAGTTTTTGAATAGTAAATAATGATACTGATTCAGGGACTTTTGGTATGCAGATATAGCACCGGTAAAACCGGCCGGATATATGGGACGACCGGCAGCGTCTGGAGCTACGGGTCCGAGTGGATCGAGAGCAGCGCAAAATGAGGGTGCAACCGCCCTACTGGAGGACATCCGCCGTAGATGTGAGCAGCTGTTGACCGGAGTGTCGGAGCGCGGGTGGCAGGATTTAGACGACCAGTACATAGAGCCATGTGTTGGTCTCCCCTCGGAGTGGCGAGGTATCATGCGGCGCATGGCGATGGCTGGTCAAGCTATGCGTGATCTACATGCTGCAGGGGCAGAGCCATTGGTCCAGGAGCCTCCAGATAGTGATTAGGGGCATATGGTGCCCTCGCTGATGTATGTAGGGGCAAGTGGTGCCCCCTAGAATGTAGGGAGGGGCATATGGTGCCCCCAGTTTTTGGTTTTTGTTTGTAACATGCTATGGGCATGTCGGATGTATATGTATGGGGGGGCGTATGGTGCCCCCAGTTTTTGGAACATGCTGTGGGCATGTCGTATGTATATGTATGGGGGGGCGTATGGTGCCCCCAGTTGTTGGAACATGCTATGGGCATGTCGTATGTATCAGAGTAGATGGACTCATCAATATATGGTTTGCGACACATATTATGGATATGCATCGTCTTTTGATGGTTGATTTAATGTTATTGTCTTGTATGAATTGTGTGTGATAAATGCCAATCTAGAACATGGTTTGCGATACTATCTATGTAGTGATTCTGGTCTCTGGGTACATGGTTGAAAGTGATGGTTTCAAACGCATGTATTAAGACTTTCACTCGTAAATAGCGTCTAAACAGCACAGGGTTATGCACACGATAAACACCATTTAGTTGCATTACAAGAAGCAGGGAATCCAAATGAACGTGCAGATGGCGGATGCGATGCAAGAGGGCATCAGCTAATAGGCCACGCACTGCATCATATTCGGCCTGATTTTTGGTGGCAGAACCAATGCATACCCCGTTAGACAGGACGAGGTGATGCAAGGGGGTGAAGATGGCCCACCCTGCCGAGGCAAGATTCCTGGAGTAGCGACTTGCACCATCGGCGTAACCGATAAAGGGTGTGGACGGGGGGTCCTGCAAAATGGTGGGACAAGACAATAAATGAGGGGGTGAAAGGAAATGACGGCAGCGTGAGGGTACATAAGTCATCGAGCCGTAATGGCAGGGGGAAGGGGCAGGATGATCAAGACTCAAACAAGGTGATGTATGAGAGCTATCGGAAACATGGCGAGGATTCGGGCTGCGGAGGTCAACAGAGACATAGGTGGAGTGATCTCGAGTATCAAGGGACACAACGGGGGAGGCTGCGGACGGGCTAGGCTCCGAGTGTCGTGCAGAGGAGGATAGGTAAATAATGGTGACTGTAGACTCCGTCATCTGAACATCAGGGGGGGGAATGTGGATGGGAGCAGAGGGATCCTCAGGCTGGCCTGAAGCATACTGCGCGAGAATGGGAGAGGCGGATTGATTTTGTTCAACCTCATACTCGCGGATCACCTCAAGGGAGGCACGTTAATGCATCAGGTGAGGACAATAATGGGAGTAGTGGCCATGGAGACCGCACAAAGCACAAGGCTTATTGGTGCGGAGAGTCTTGGGGTTCTTGGAGACGGTCGAAGAAGGAGTGGGATCTTCAGGGACCGTAGTGTCGGGGAACGCGACTTTTACCATGGGTCGGATACGAGGTAACTCGAGACAAGCATGGGTGGCATGACCAATGATATCACATAAGGCACAAGGCTTCGCGGGCGGAGAAGGAGCCGGAGTGGTAGTGGTGGTTTGGTCTTTGGTCGCCCCCTTGCGGGCTTTGCCTTTTTTCCCGGGAGCCGTCATAACAGGAGAAGGGTCCTGTGGAGGTGCTGGGGGCACAGTGGCTATGGAGGAAGCGAGGGGGACCGGTTGAACCGGTGTCAAAGCCATGTAAGGTTTGGGGTGACCAGGGGGAGTGGCGGCTGGGGGATCAAGGTACCAAACTGGAATGCCCAAGGTCAAGTTAGGGAGGGAGAGGGTGGCCATGACGGGGACATAATATACTTTGGGAGGGGGAGCTAAGAAAGGGATCTGCCCAGCAGGGAAATGACCAGGAGGGACGGCTCCAAGATGGTTAAGGCCAGGAGGAACTGATCCGGGAGGATAAAGGGGTTCATGGATACCAGCTGTAGGGGGAGGGCCAGAAGGAGGAGGTCCGGTTGGCTGAGATGAATGGCTAGGAGTGGGTTGCGGAGGGCGGGGAGGAGGTGGCTGACTAGCCGAGGCAGGCCGTTTATGGGTAGCCTGAGACGATTGCATCATGCAAACATTCGACAAGCTGGGATCGGTAACAGGAGGGGGGGGAAGATGAGGAAAAGTACCAAGCAGGGTGGAATCTTTATAGACGCCGGGGGAGACACTGGTCAAAGAATCGACGGTTTGCTTGTTGGCTACGGAAGAGATGGTCATCTCGGAGGAGGTCTGAGATGGCGGCTCATGATAAAATAGCTGGTCGATGGTGACTATCTTCCCATTATGTGGAAAATACATCTTGCGGAAAACCGCGGATGGGACAGTAGACATGGCATAGGTGTAGCTTCGCCCCAATAGAATGTTGTAGTCTAGAGGGGCGTCAATGACTTCGACGTCAACGCAAACAGTCTTACCGGCGAGGGTGATGGGACAGTTACGAAACAGGCCAATAGGCTGGGAGGCATGACCGTCCCACGCTCGAAGGGTGATCATGGAAGGGGCCAGCTCAGGGGATCCGAGTTGCTTCCAAACCAAAGCGGACATCACACAGGTGGATGCCCCCTCATCAATTATACACCGAGACATAGTGGCGTTCCGGATTTTGACTGGGATTTGGAAAGCAACGGAAGGAGGGAGAGGAGGATGGTCCGATTGAGTGGCGTCAAAAACAATCATTTGGTCATCAGCAGGATCAACAGCGCCCACGGCCGATAGTAGAGCCCTCTTTTGAGAAGGGCACGACTGGAGGAGTTCTAGTGTGGAAATGGCAGCAGGGGATTGCGCCAAATCATCTACTATACTATACGATTGAGCGGCTCGACCGGAAGCAGCATTTCGGCGTAAGGGGCCCTTTGGAATCTTTGGATGAACCTCAACTTTGGGTTGAGGGATGTGTAAGGGGCCACTGGATGTCGAAAGAGGCTCTGTAGAACCTGGAGATGGAGGCTCGGGAGCAGAGTGAGCAGGAGGCTTGGGGTACTGGCGAGACCGAGTTTGAAGGTGAAGGTCGACGGAAGGGGAAGGATTAGAACACATCATAAGGATCTGGTAATCAGAGGAACCAGAAATGGACGAGGGGGTGGCTACATGGATGTCAGGGGTTTGGGTAGCCACGAATCCCTGTTGAGGGAAAGGATCAGTGAACACAGCTGGCTGGGTAGTGGCCACATTAAGAGGAGCATGAGCGGAGGCGTGTTGTCCGCGCAATGTGGCTTGAGACTCCCACATCTGTCGCATCTGGGGTAAGAGAGGACAATCGTGAGTGTAGTGACCGTAAACACCGCAACACGAACAGGGCTTGTTTGTGCGAAGCGGCCTGTCCGGCCTGGGCGGAATGCCCTGAGGCTGGTTGCTAGTGTTAGGGTCCATACCTGAATTGGGTCCTCGGTTACCGGGGGCAGATGGGTTCTGGTTGCCTCGCCGCCTTCTTTGAGAAGAAGGGGGATTAATCGCACCCTGCTGTGCAAATACTTGCCCGGGAGGGGGTTGTATGTGCTGTTGCAGGTTGTGAGGAGGCAAGGGAGGCGGAAGCGCATATGCTGGAGGAGCTGGCGCACCAGGCTGCGGATAAGGGTAATGGGTGGGTTGGGCAACATTGGGGTAAGCATGAGGTTGGGCAAAAGGAGGAGGCATGCCGTATCCCGGATACATGCTACCGGGAGGGGGACGAGTGTCGGAGGAGCTGGCCCCTCCCTGAGGGAGACCATAGCCCATAGGAGGGTGAGTGATGTGGGTGGAAAGAGATTCAACAATACCGTTTATGGAATGAGATGCCCCCGAGCGTTAGCGCCACCGGCCCGGGGGGTCAGGAAGAATCCGTATAAACATAACCAGATTGAGCGTAGATCAGGTCATATTTCAAGGCTATTTGGAGGGCGGCTTCTTCAGTTTGAGGAAAATGAGAGGCGACATCTTTGCCGATGGGAGCGGGAAGGGTGCGCAGGAACCAGTCCATGTAAACCCGATCTTCGAAGGGAGGGGCTCAACATAAGCTCCGTCTTCGTCGCCATTCCTGAGCATGGGCGGAAAGGCGTGTTGAAGAGGCTTGCATAAAGGAAGTCAAGAGCTCCGTGCCAGTATCGTATCGGAGAGGGAGCTGGAAGTATGACAAAAAGGCTTGGGCAAGAGTCTCAAAGGTGGTATGGGTAGAGGTGGCTTGTTCAACATACCATTTAGAAGCTTCGCCAGTAAGCGTGCATTGGAACAAACGAAGATGGATGGAGTCATCGGTAATGGAATTGGAGGAACACCACATGTGGAAAGATCGGACATGATTGATTGGATCTTCTCCATTAAGGCCCTCAAACTTAGGGATATCTGAGGGGAGCTTGGTTGGCATAGCGGGCCAGTTAGCATTGTGGTGAATGGGGTCATTGATCAACTGATGGAAATCGGGGAGGCTGAGGCCTCGGCAATGTACGGCAGCACGTGGGTGGCCGGTAGTGGTTGTGGCGCTCCGCTAGGAAGTGGGGCCAAAGATGGGCCGGGAGAACCGCTAGCGTTAGGGCCCGGACCGTACATGGTGAAGGCTGCAATGGGGAGAACCGTAAGGAGAAGGGGGACCCGATGAATCAGAGAGGAGTTCCGAGTGTGGACCAAGGTGGACTGGCTCGACGACGACGGTGCGGAGCAGGTCGATCAACCGGGAACTGAGGATGAAGGCCAAGAAGTCTCCGGGAAAGGCGCCTTTGGGGCGCAATGATGACAGGAAGAAGGAAACCGACAAGGGCAGAAAGGGGCAAAATCAAGAAGGTCAAGGGCAGATAAGGTGCAGTGACGATTGATTTTAGAGTCTTTGCCAGGCGGTGTAAACCAGGCGCTTCTTCACTTAAGGTCGGTGTGTGGTGTGCGTTAATTTTAATTTTTAAACCCTTTCGTTGTTGAGAGCAAGAAAAAGTGTAGTGCCGCGTAGCTGAAAATAAACCTACAGAGAATGTAATAAAATGCTAACATAACAGAGAAATAACAAATTTACGTATGCATCTATCTAACCCAAGAAGGTGGGTCTCTCACAACTATGCTGAAAAGAAAGGAAAAACTATGGAAACACACACAAAGGAAGCTCAACAGATCTAGGGTCGAAAGGGACAGGGATCTGGAGGACAAAGCTGCAGGAAAGAGGTGCAGATCACAGCCAAGAGACAGAGGCAAGGTGGCTGGAAAAAGTAAGGAAATCAGCAAAAACCGGAGGGAGCAAGGCGGAGGCCTTCAAAGGAGGTCCAAACAAAACGACAAGAGGTGATTTGAAAGGAAAAGAGGCTGATTTCAAAGGATCTGAAAGGGAGGTAACAGATCTGGAAAGAGGGGGCTGAAGCTCTGAAAAACCGACGGCTGAAACAACTAAAACTCTTCCACAAAAAGTGGAGGGTACTAAAGCCCTAAGGGGCTGGGTTCCCACTTAGATGAGTAAAAACAGATCAGATCTTGGTCAAGGCTGGCCGAGACAGAGGGCCGGAAGACTCGGCAATAAGCCGCAACAAAAAACCCGGTGTGCGTAAACCCTGTTTGAAAAAGGCAGTGTCGCAGCTTTCTCGACTGATTCCGAGTGCGGTCGCGGCAGGCTTAAAAATTAAGACGCCCCACCAGGGTCCAGGTACGAGTTTGGGGCCAAAAATTGAGCAACATTCCGGTTGTCTCGGCGGCAGATTTTCTGAAAAGTTGCCGTCTCAGTTGCGGCTGGTGTCGCTTACCTGCGCAATAGGGCCAGAAACACACGAAAGTTAGAAATTTTAAGTTTTTAGGGTTTTATGTGAGAAAAATGACATGAAAAGAGAAAAACTAAGCAGCTAAAAAAGAAGCCCTAGGGCCTGAAGTAGCTGGATATGCGGGAATATGAAAAACGACAGCGGTCGTAATTTAAAACCCGTGTGGAGTCGCCATTTGTTAGTATGAATTCTTTGTCGAAGCGTACGAAAAAGAACCACTTTAGCTACGCATAACTAATAGCCCTAACAACAATAATGGCTGCAAAACATCTTCAGATCTGCAATTAGTAGTTAAAATGCTGCAACAAACAGATCTATAAATGGAAAGACATTAAGCAGAAAAGTAAAGAGTTTGCTCCATGCATCCAACGGACAAGACAAGAACACGATTTTTTGAATGAATTTTTATATTACAGGGCACCTGGGAGGAAACAAGAAGGTGTATCCAGATCTCCTCAATGGGATGGGTTCTTTGTAGTCCTCAGCACTTCAGATCTAAGCTTTCTCTCTCTTGTAGATGTGGAAAACCCAATGTAGAAGGTAGAGCTCAATGGGAGCAACAATGGCAGAAAATGAGACCGAGTGTATAGATCCAGAGTGATCTAGTATGCAACAAAAGGTGAAGAATGATGGGGAAAAGCCTCCTATTTATAACAAAATATTGGGTCCTTCTAGATCTTGGTGCATGATTAAAATAATGTTAATCACATCTAGATCCACCTCTATGGAATATTTTATTATTATTTGTTGGAGGGAAAGGGTGTTTGACTTGGGTCAAATCCCTTGATTAGTGAAAAATAAATAAATAAATGATTCATTTATCTTTTTAAGGAAGTGGTTGGGATATAATCAAATAAATAATGATTTATTTGATTAATGGTGGTTGATTTGGTCATATTTAACAAGGAATATTATTAAATAATTATTCCTAGAAAATAATAAGATAACTATGGGTTTATCTCATTAATTTCTTTGTTTTTGGGTTAAACATGACTGGGAATAATAATTAAATTATAGTTTAATTAATTATTCCTTTTGGGGTTTCCTAATTAACATAGTGAAAGCAGTTTTACTTGGGGTAAAACTGGTCTTACATGGTGTACTTGGGTCCATCTAATGATGAAAGGTTAGATGACCAAAAAATGGTGTAACACATATCAATGTAATAGATTCTTCCATACACTACTCCATCTCTCTCACCTCCTCCTTGTTCACCAAGTGCATCAATTGTGAAGTGATCCTGGGAACACTCCATCCATATGTCCATGCTCCAAAGTGACAGTGTTGTTGGCCTATGCAAATAGGCTCCTGCCAATACATAGCTCCATTATTTGACATGCTCATTGTCAAAGACATCTCTCATAATGTTGCTACAAACAAGAAGCTCCTTCCAGAGTGGAATTACTTCCAGATCATCCAAGGCTAAGGATTATACCCTTTGCACCATGATAGTGCCATCTCCTACCCTTGCAACATCATGCAAAGTGTGAGAGAAAATATTCTCCTTCTCTCCCAAGAACATCCAAAGCAAAAAAATATTTTTCTGCCTCCCCATACCTCCATCATATAAATCATGTGGTAAAAAAATGGTGATTGATATGAAGAATGTCATATCAACACAATGTTTCCATACTCCTTGCTACCCAATTATGAAAGCATCCTGCCACACATCTTTCCCCCACATACCCTTAGAAAGAGGATGATGGCCAAACTCTTTCAAGAGTAGCCAACACAGCCAAGCCTCCTGCTACCCAGTATCATAGATCTGCAAGTAGCTTTCCAAATTATTGCTCATCATCCACATCCATTCATTCACCAGTGGATCATGGGCCTCATTCTGCAAATAATTGGTATCCTCCCATTGTAGGACACCAACCTTCTCAAATATTTTAATAACTTTGCACTTCATGGAATGTTGAAGTGCACCTTCCATGGGATCTGTTGATGAGACCTCCTCCTCATGCATGGCCTTCCAAAACTAGTGGGGTCTTGGATCTGCTGCAAGTAGAAGTCTCTCTTTGAGTTGTGGCATGCTCATTGAGAAAGTGTCATCTAGAGAGGAGAAAATTTTTCTCATATCAATATGTATACCACTTGTCATTTCTTCCTCCATGGCTTCCTGAATGAAGCTAACATTTGAATGCTCCCATGAGGAATGGGTCTTCCTTCCTTCACTGCTGCTTTTAGACAGCACAGTGCAACTCTGCTACTCTAGATTAGTAGTAAGTGATGATTCTGGGTCATGCAAAAACATATTTCCACAATCTTCCGACATATTTGCTGCAATATGAGAAAGTGGAAATTCAATCATACCTTGATGGGCTTTGGGAACAACTTGTATGGCTTCAAGAGTTCCTTCTTCTACTATGTTGGCTCCCTCAACTACTGATGTTGAAGGTTGCTCCTCCAAGGTTGTGACAATGCTGGTACAAGCCTCCTCAAGAGGTGGTGAGGGCTCTTCTTCCTCTGATTTATCTTTATCAAATCTCATTATCACCCTTTGAGTGAAATCTGCAAAAGAAGATACTTTTGCATGTCTCACATGGCTAAACCACCAATTGCTTGCTTCACCCTTTAGGTGCAGCACTGCAATCTCAACTGCTTATTTCTCTACCACTAGATGTAGTAGGAATAATGCACTGCATCTTATTTCCCAATCTTTGGCTGCTGATGTCCCATCAAAAGTGGACAATAGAAACCTATTTCCCTTGATTCCTCCATTGTTGCAGGGTCTCCTCCCTTCCTTCAATTGAATGAACTGTGGGAAGGCTAGAGTCTCCTTGAAGGCTCTATGTTAATAATTTTACTCAACACGGTAATCAATCAAAATTTGATGATCCAAGTGTGCTCCATGCTTCTTGTCTTCTTCTTTGTGAGAGTAGGAAGTGCATGGTCCTTCCTCTTCTCCTTCTTGTATCTTCTTAACCTCCTTAGAGAGGTTCTTCCTAGATATGAAAAATTATGAGGGAAATTTCATTCTTTTCATCATCTTGATCTTTGTCTTGAGACTCACAGGCTAAGCCAAAGATCATGTTTTGATACCACTGTAATATCCCCAAATTGGGACTGCTAGCAAGGCATGCCTGAAAAACGCATTTTTCAAGAATTCATGCTACAGGATTGGAAACCAGCACTTAGATCCCTTATATATGACAATATAAGACCCAAATATAAGATATATTCAAAAAAAAATCGTTTTAGGTGGGTTAAACAGGTCTCCCCACACCTAGTGCAGCTAGAAAATGCCCAAGGAAGGGATTGCATCAATACAAAAACAACACTGCTGGAAAATAACATGGTTCAGCCCAATATTTGTAGGAGATAAATATAATGGTTCATTAATAACTTTTACATCAGAAAATGAGTTTTATAATTAGGCCCATACAATGTACAAGAGAAAATGGAAGACTATACAGAAGAAATCCTCAGAAATGAGGTGCTACAACCACAAGAAATGTCTGAATAAGCTTGATAGCATTATTTTAATTGGCTGAAGTAGAAGTAGATTAAAAATTAGATCTAGAGAAGATCTATATTCAAAATGATAGATCTATTTCAGATTTGTACACAAGAAATGCTCCTTTGTACACTCCCCTTGGGGATTTCAACAATACATGAATAATAATGAGTAGATCTGAGATCTAAGTTGCAGATATATAGTATTATTTAGAAAATTCTGAAGCATATGATGTATAGTAGATCAGATATGAACTAACATGGATTGGATGGCCAATCTACAGATCATCACAGTGAGAGGAAGAATCCAATCACTAGAGATCTCTCCTCCAAGATGATGCCAAAACTCCCTACAACTCTGCTCTTGAAAATAACGTAGTACTGGGAGAGGGACTGTGTTGTAGGCTCTAAGTATGCTTTGGCCTGATTCCAAGATATGGATCTAAAGCTCCAAGGGTCTAGAACACTCTTGTCAAAGGGATAGAAGACTCTCCCAGTGAAAAGGGGTGCTAGAGATGCATAACTCAGAAGAGATCTATCCTCCACTTGTTGTAGCTCACAAGGAAAACCCAATCGTAAACAAGATCAACACTGTAGGTGAAATATGAAGTATGGCCAAATTCCAGATAGTGGAAAATACAAGCAAGACTCCTCCAAGAGCTTCTCTAGGAAGGAGGTGGGATTCCCGATCAGGAACACCCAATGCTAAACAACATTGTTCTTAGCTAAACAGCCAGAGAATGATATATGTCTAACCAAACAATATATTCAAAAAATGATCATCATCAAAAACCCTCTCATGCTTCTCTCCTCTTCCTTTTATAAGAGAAAAGCCTTGTCAAACCCTAAACCACTTCAATGAGTTAGCTCCTTTCACTTGTGGAGCCTCCATCTAAAACTGTGATGTGCATCCATGAGGTACATTGCATCTAGACTGTGCTGTATATTTGGTCATGGGTGACCTAGTCTCATAGCTCAAACCCATTCACACATGCAAGTGTTTTGTTTACATGGCCCAGATTTATCTTTGTTCACATGGGCATTTATTTTATTTAAGATTCACACCTCAAATATAAAAGTTGTTGACCTATTCAAACTTGACTTTGTCCACATGAAAAAATTCTCTTTTCACACATGAGGGCATGAAATCCAACTTCTAGAATGATCCCCTTTCATACCAAGAGGGATTTTATGCTGATTTAAATGAAGTATGGGTCTCCTTCCCCAATTATCCATCTACCTAGTGCAAAAATAAAAATTCAATATTCTCATTAGCTGCATGCTAATGTAGGAATATTACACTCTATTTTATGGTGACATAATCAAGGTTCTATAGGGATAGCCTCACCAAAAAAACAGCCTTACAAAATATATATATTCCATCACCATATCACATCGCATGGAATTAATTTTTATCAATTCTTCAAGAGTTACAGAGGGGAAAATAATTTAGTAGAAATAAAATAGAGCAGGGAATCTAGTAGTGGATAGGAGTTACAAGAGAAAATAAACTAATTTTGGGAATTCGCTCTCACACCATGTCAAGCCAAGAGTAACTCTGAATGTAATTATTGTTTCACATTAAGAGAGGATATGAATATATACAAGGAGAGGGATGCTATTGGTTTTCATCCCCCAATGTATTTTTTTCTTCCAACTACCTTTTTTGTTTATTTACAATATTTACATAGGATTTTATTATCCCAAATATTAGGTGTCAACAAAGATGACTAAGGGTTTTAGCCTTTAGTGAGGGAGTAGGAAATTCCTTCCATTAGAAGTTGGATAACTTTTGGAGGTTGCAGCCTCCTACAAGTAGGAGCCTGCATAATGGTAATAATCTATGCTAGTAAAAAATGTAAGAAGAATTTCTTTATAATAAGAAGAAGAGGACATAATGACAACAACAATGGTTTCTCCCACATTGGATTTCCTCGTAAAATGTTTGTGTCCATATGTGTTGATGTGTTGGTGTGTTCTTATGGTTTACATACTTTTATACTCATTGTTAACTAAATAATCTCTAATCTATAACATTGCATTATGCTAGTGATATAATTTATGAAGGAAATTTGGAAATGAAAGGATAAAATACGTAAATTTGAATTGGGAATTCAATACTAATTCACCCCCTCTCTCAGTATTTATAACATCATGAATTTCATATTGTACCTTTTATATTCATAGATTAACGTGTCTCTGAAAGGAATAGAGTTCCATACATCACATCCCTAAGCTTTCAAATATAATTCCATTTTGGATTCCCATATTCTATATTTGGATTTATCGAACTTAGGAGATGGATAACCAAGCTGATTTTCTTTAGATTTGTAGACTATTGTAGTACCAGAAACTTCCTTTGATTCTTTTGAATATTTGGTGGCTTTCTTCTTTGACTTTCCGATATTGATTAACCTATGATCTTCCTTCCATTTTTTCATGATCTAATAATATAAAAAAATTCCTAAAAATAAAAGTCCTCAAATGTTAGTGAAAACAACATCAAATTAATGATCTCATCACATGGAATCCAATGCCACAAATAACACCTCAATATGAGTATGTATGCGATAATTATTCCCAGGAAAAGTTACATTCAAAATTGGCAGAAGGAAAGATTTAGTTGGCACCAGATAAGTTTGTATCACCAAATTTGGCAGTTTGGTCAACTAGAAACTACATTCGATGAAATTCTAGTTAAGTTTGGCGAAAAAGTTATTTTGGGTTAAATTTGGCGTAACTACGAAATATGGAATGCTTTCGCTAAATTTGGTAGCATGCTTGATGGAACAATAACATGGGAATATATGTCCCAATAAAATGGTGCCATGTGGCACCCAATTGGTGCAAAAATGGGAAACAATCGACCATAATGGGGTTAATTTTTAACTGTAAGGTGGTTTAAAACAATATAATTGGTGGCAGTTTAAAATATTTTAAATATAACATATAATGGGTCTGTGGGGTTTCAAACTATGACCCACCAATAACTAACACTTGGTAAATAATACACTAACCGACTACACCAACCAACGGGATTTGTTTTATCCATTAGTTATATTATTTTTAAACCCTCACTCAGTCATTTGATAGATAACCAAACAATGGTCAGAGTAGGGCTGACAAAATGCAGAGCAATGGAACCAGACCAAGCCGATGGAAAGAGTAGTGCAACCCTATGGAAATGCCTATCAAGGATTAAATTCCGAGAATATATTCCCTAAAATATTCTAAATAATATTCCCAAAATATTATGTGATGGAATATCGAAGATTCTTTGGGGTGCCATAGTTGACAATGTTAGAATATGATCACATTTATACTCATTTTACTCAAACTTTTGCAAGTATTTCATTGCTGTAGTCATATTCAGGATTTGATTAGCCCATTCTCATATCACTTATAGAAGAGAGGTATAATGATATATTTTATGGTGTACTTACCTTTCATTTCGTTGAGATAACTTAGAGGCCTCTCCACTTTACAATTTGGCCTAGAGATGTAGCTCACACATTGCAAGTGAATTGCATTATCAGATATTGGTGCATTTTTTTATAGTATGCTTTATGTTTCTTCTTCTTAAAGTGTCACAGTTATGGTTTTACATGCTATTTTATGTAATTATACTGTCATCACAAAATAAAATATCCAATATCATGTTGATATCACAGAGGTCTTCATTTTTATTTGAATTGCGAGTGTGGATTATAACTAGGGCCAACCTCAAAAAGGGTGAAGGAAAACTCAAGTATTTTGACCTAGAGATTGGGCATGCAACAAGAAGAAGGAAAATTCACAATTATGTTTTTCTCATTGAGAATGAAAAATATTTACATAAATATTTGTACAATATGACAGACATGTTAGATAAATTGTTTGCACATTATGAGAATAGAATAACAAAGAAGGAGGATAAGAAGAAAGAGAAAGGAAGGGACAATTCTTTGGTAACTCAAGGAAATGGAGGAGACCCTCTTGAACCTCCATCTCCATCTTCAAGTGAATTTTATTCTTGTTATTCATGTATGTCTCATCATTGTAACAATCATCATAACAATGCTGCGAGAAAACCATTATTGAAATTAGATGTGAAATTTGATTTTCCTATGTTTAATGGAGAATCTAATGAAAAAATGCTAAAACATTGTATTAGATAGATTAAATTATACCAATTTATATCATACATCAAAGAGGATGTGGTGAAGATGCAGTTAGCATCTCTTCGACTGGGAGGCACAACTCTTTTATGGTGGGATATCAAACTACAGAAAGGTAGTCAACATAATGGTAAAATATTTCTTGATGGTTTAATTTTGTTTCGACATTAAGAGGGCTATTTTACCCATTGCGTTACGAAAAAAATTCAATGATGTAGTGGTAACATTTGAGACAGGGAAAAGGTAAAAATTTTCTAATTTTTATAAAGGAGTTTAGGAAACACACATTGGCATTAAATATTCCTTTAAGCTCACCTGATACTTTGATGAAATATATTGGTTCTTTGCAGATTTATCTTTGGCATTCATTGTTGTTGTTTAATCCCACTTTTAGCCATCAATAAAAAATTTTCATAACTGATGATGGCTAAAACAGGTCTATTAGTCTTCAAGAAACAAGTTTTAAGCAAAATTGTGAGTTCTTGAAGCCTTGTTGTGTACCTTGTCCAAAAAATTCCACCTCTTTGATATCTTCACTTCAAAACCTTCAAAGAAAGCCCTGCTGTTATAAAAGAGAATTTTTTCAGACCCATTTTCCATCATTTTTTCCTTTGGAAAATCCCTCTTAAAACCCCTTCATTTCACCCATTTTTCCCATTTTTACCCCTTATTTTACTAAAAAATCCTCTTTAAACCTGATAAAATCTTTTTATTAAGGTTTGAATCCCTTTTTCCCCCTATCGAAAACTCCAAAAACCCTTAAAAACCTTCGTTTTCTGTCCAAATCCTTCATTTTAAAAAATCAGGCCTTTAGCCCCTTTCACTTAAACCCAGCCCCCTTTCCTACCATATGACCAGCTTCGCGACTGAGTGCTAAAGCCCATCAGCGGTCGCACTTTGGCGATTCCAAGTTCTCGCTTCCATTTTCTTTTTTCGTCGATGGCCGATCTTTCGATGAGATTGGGACCATCCATTCCCCAAGATCTAACGACCATCATACTCCGCACTCCATCACATTGCTCCACCACATCGCTCCATCGCATCGGCGCATCACATCATGCTTCACCTTTTACTTATCACCTTCCCTTCTCTACCAATGATCATTCCCCGCCGATGGAATCTTCGTCGTTGAGCTTTCCCAGATCTAACAGTCCTCGCTCCATCGCTCCTCGACGATCCCAGTTCCCTTGTCCCTAGACCCTCTTCGCCACTGATATGTGAAGCCCCAATTGAATCCTAGCCATTGATCTCGATCCCGATCCGACGGTCCTCCATCCATCGCACTTCGCTCTACCATCATCCTTCGACACATCGCAATTCCAAATTCCTCCTTCCCAGACCCTTTTATTTGTCGATTGTCGATCCCCTAATTCAATCGCAACCATCCATTTTTCTCGATCCAATGGCTCTAATTGATCCCCTCCTTTCAACTTCGCCCAATAGCTTTTTGATACGCGACAAAACTGTTGACGTCATTTCGTTGGGTCCCACCTTTCTTCTTTGCATCCTTTCTCCCTTTGCATTTAATCCTGACCTTCGATCTCCCAATTCAGACGGTCTAGAATTATTTTTGCGCCCGGTCCTCCCAATACTATTCAATGCTCCATACCAATGTGAAATAGGTGGTTTTTGGATGATACGTATCATCTTATTGACCGTATCACATTCATATAGCCCCAAACTTCTTACCACTCTCCCTCCACGTGAATACCATTGGCGGTATTCCCAAAATCTCTTATCATCAATTCTACGCCCATATTTCCTTTTAAACCCCTGTTTCTTCGCCCCCGATCGAGTCCTCTGAAGAAGTTATAGCCCCGTTCGTATGTTTTTCATAATATTTTGATGGTTTGTTGCAGGTTTAATGGTAGATAAGATATGATAGCTGTCCCACAGTCCAGTAAAGTGACATGACCGAGGATGACGATCGTCTGTGGCCGAATTCAATATTGAAAGGGACATAAAGGGTCAAAAATTTCAAGTTTTTTCCAGTGCGTCATGAACACTGGTCATCCAGTAAAGCCCCCCAATGCAAGTACCTGTCCTCAATCAAATGAATACCAACAGTGAATATTAGAAGAGAATTAAAGATTAAAGGATTAAAGCAAAGTATGAAGATCAAATTTTAATCCACAGTTAAAGGATAAAGACACAATATAAAGCCAAAGATGATTCGAGAAGGCCTGATTAAGCCTTAAAGCACAAATTAAATCCTAAATCAGAGTTTAAAGGCCTAAACACAGAAATCAGTAGAAGAAGAGTGTCGAATGCCACATCTACAGAAGCTATTACTCCACCAAAGTACCAAAATGCCACCTGTCAACCTAATTTTCTCAAAGAGACATGCAAAGTTATTATAGTCAGAGATATTTTTCAAATGCAGCTCAGAAGTTATTGCTAGCCTACCTAAAAAATCCCAAAGGTCAACAAAGGCAGCTAAACAGTTCACAGAGTTAATGAAGTGCAGAGATGGACTTTAATTCATTTTTCCTTGAGCCCTGCGTGGTCTCAAAGGTTGAAAAAAATTACTTTGTCATTTATGAAGCCTTCAGAGACCTTCTCTTTCACTCCACCTCCTCTTTCTTCTAGAAAGACTCCATGAGGAGCTCATTGTAAAGGGTTGGAAAATTGTTAATTTTTGAACTGTTATTGAGTAAGATTTGCTGAGTAGTTGTAATATAGTAGGCTGTGAAGAGAAGTATTGGACTGTAGAGAGCCATTGGACTCGAGTATGTAACTAGTCTTGGACATCAAATAAACAAGCAGATTCATAGGATCCTGATCTATATTATTGGTGATGTTTTTCTTACTGTAATTGTTACTCTCGTTATGTTTTCATACTGTCCACTTTCTCTGATAAAGAACATCAAATATAGATTACGATTTACTTCTAAAAGTACCCTAATTCTGACTGATAAGCTTTATTTGTATGTTATATTCTAAATGTGTGTTTGAGAATGAATCAATAGAGTATAACGAGTCAAGGAATGTTGGCGAGCCCATGTCTTCCTGAGTAGAAATTGAGTTTTTGTTCTTAAATGATCTTTTCATTGCATGCTAAGTAGAGTCCTAATCAAGGAAGTTTATGGCTAGCCCTGTCCCTTGTTTAGTCTTAAACAGTTTTTTTGAAGATTTCCCTTAAGAGTATGCCAAAATCAAGATAGGTTAAACGTCCTTACTTGATCTTAGGCTACTTTTCATGTTTATCTTAAATGTTTTCTACCCTTGAGAGTATGTCGAAAGAAGGATAGGTTAAAATTACTTACCTAATCTTAGGCTACCCTTCGTTTTCTTATTTTTTTTCTTCTTTCACCACACTTCTTAATGCTCCATACCACAAACTCAACTTAAGAGATATTTTGATAGAGATGACTTGCCCTATGGAAACCCTTGAATAGTTGTTGTGCAAGTAAACACTTTTATGACTCCAAAGCCCAACGGATTGACACTTTTTCTTAACCTATCTTCCCATGCTGAGATATCCTTCAATTTATTCCCTCCTTCACACTCCACATGACCTTCTCAGTTAATGATTCCCAACCAAAAACAAAAATATCCCTTATACTTCATAACTAGCCTAATATCATATCATAAGTTTTAAAAGAATATCATTCTAAACACATATGGAGAGGTCCCTCTCTGAATCCAGGAGGGCTAGATCCTAGGATTCCAAAGTGGTTTTGATGTTGCCTTGTCATTTGGTATGCCAATCTGCCAAATCACATGACCACAACATAATGGCGACACCGCTGGGGATTTCTGAGTGAATTACATATTATACATCCTAAGATCTCAGAAGACCCACAACATCCTTAGATTGGTATTCAATTATTGATGGTGGACAACTACTCATATTAAAACATTTGAAATCATCCACCTGGCGACTCCACAACTCTCAATAGACCTAAAGACTCCAATGGGAAACCCATTCTATCATACCATCACTCATATTCAGTCAAGGAAACTTTGAGGATTAAGTTTTCTTTGTTAAAGACTAGTTTGCCTCTAAAATATTGTCATATCTAGCTAAATTTTATTTTCTGTCGGTCTAAAATCAACATAGTGGCCACTCCACATCCCAACATATCAAAGACCAAATCACTCCACTAATAGAAGACTCTGAACAATTTGCAAAAATGCAGTCAAGTCTCATAGCAGAGCTTCGTTATGGAATATCAAGTGACCTGGCAGAACTTGAATGTGAGGACCTTCCAAAGGTTATCCTTCTCAGCTCAAAATTCAATGCTAAACCTAAGCTTAAGAAAATTTTCCTAGACTTGGTGGTTGAAAGGTATGAAACTGAGATTGAAATGTTCAATTCACAAGAAAAATCATACCAATTCAGGGACCCTAGAGCATTTTTTGAAAGTCTCCCTCCCCTTAATAAAGAATAAATTTCACTACCTTTTGATGTGCAGGAAAAGGATGATTGTGCTTTCAAGAGCCACATTGAAGATACAGTGAACCGAGCTGTCTGGGATGCAAACAATCAATCAATTATGGGAGGCCCAGAAGAAGAAAGTCCACACCATATTTTTTTGATCCTATATTAGAATACATGGAGGTTATGATGGACTCAAATTCATAAGAATGGATCTTTTGCAAGAGCAAAATACATAAAAGGTTGTCACCTTTTGTGATAGCCTTGGTTTTGAAGATTAATATTCAATATGTACTATGGTTACCCCTAACAAGCAGCTAGAATTTCTATTCCTTTTTTTCACTGCTCAACTGGCTTCATTGGAACTATTGTATCATATAAAACAACAGATATTTTCGAGTTAGATTAGGGTAGGTAGGAATGTCAATAAAGCTCAGCCTGTGAGCATTTAGTTATTTTTTTGTTTTTTTCCTCGAAAGAAAAATTGAAAAAATAAAAAAACAATATAAAAAGAGAAAAGAGGGAAGATATAAAAGAGAAAAGGTACAACCCCATACCAAAAAAGAAAAGAAAAATCTGAAAGTGTGCAAGCCTAAATGCCACTACTTGAAAGAGCACTGCTATTTAGTCATATAGCATAATCATGACTAGATAGATTTTAATTTACCACTAATAGGTTAGTGAAGAAGACTTTCCAAACAATGAAATCTTAGATTATCAGTAGAATAGATTAGGATAGAAATAAATGGATCTAATTAGACCAAAATTTGAGCCAAAGAAGAAAGAAAAGAATGGCTCTAATATGCTGAAAACCTGAACTAAGTAAGAAGAAAGAAGGATGTTCTTAGTTTTCAGATCTTAAGCCTTCACAGTTTTTTTTTTAATTTCTATAAATTTTAGTCTATGTGCAGCTTTTTTTTATGCCATAGTCTTACAAAAAATTAGACAACTTAATCCTGGTTTGTCTGTATTCAAATTTCTGTTTTAGAATATAGAGAATTCAGATCTGTGATACAGTTCAATCTTGACAGATAGTATCTTAAGTAGAGAATTTATGAGTTCGACTGTTTAATCTAAACTCATGGAAGTTATAAGGGTAGAAATAGATTAGTTTCCTGCTTTCAATAAAAGAATAAAATGTTGATGTTAAAGGTTTGCAAGTCCAAGCGCACCTTATGAAGAAAAAATGTTAGGAAAGTAGGTTGTGTAGGTAGTTTTTTGGGGAATGAATTATTATGTTTGATATAATACTGATCATATTTTCAAAGCAGCATGATCAAACAAGAAAGAGGTTGTCAAAATGAAAAGCACAAGTCTACATTGCAGAGATAAATTTCTAAGGTTCTTGACACCTCCAAGGAGCTGCCATCCCCAAGTGGAGCCACTGCTAGCCATCAATAGAATTTTGTCATAATTGATGATGCCTAAAACAGGTCTATTAGTCTTCAAGAAAAATTTTTTAAGAAAAATTGTGAGTTCTTGAAGCCTTGCTGTGTACCTTTTCCCGAAAAAATCCACCTCTTTGATATCTTCACTTAAAAACCTTTAAAGAAAGCCCTGTTTTTATAAAAGAGACTGTTTTCAGACCCATTTTCCATCATTTTTTCCTTTGGAAAATCCCTCTAAAAAACCCTTCATTTCACCCATTTTCCCCATTTTTCCCCTTATTTTCCTCAAAAATCCCCTTTAAACCGGATGAAATTCTTTTATTAAGGTTTTAATCCCTTTTTTCCCCTTATAAAAAGCTCCAAAAACCCTTAAAAACCTTCATTTTCTGTCGAAATCCTTCATTTTAGAAAATCAGGCCTTAAGCCCCTTTCGCTTAAGCCCCAACCCCCTTTCCTACCATATGACTAGCTCCGCAACTAAGTGCTAAAGCCCATCGACGGTCGCACTTCGGTGATTCCAAGTTCCCACTTCCGTTTTCTTTTTTCTCCAATGGCCGATCTTCTGATGAGATCAGGACCGTCCATTCCCCAAGATCTGACGTCCATCGTACTCCGTGCTCCATCGCATCGCTCCACTGCATCGCTCCATCGCATCGACGGATCACATCACGCTTTTCCTTTTCCTTATTCCCTTCCCTTCTTCGCCGATGAGCATCCCTCACCGATGGAATCTTTGTCGTTGATCTTTCCCAGATCTAACAGTCCTCGCTCCATCGCTCCTCGGCGATCCTAGTTCCCTTGTCCCCAGACCCTCTTCGCCACCAATATGTGAAGCCCCAATTGAATCCTAGCTGTTGATCTCGATCCCGATCTGACGGTCCTCCATCCATTGCACTTCGCTCTACCATCATCCTTCGGCACATCGCAATTCCAAATTCCTCCTTCCCGGACCCTTTTATTTGTCGATTGTCAATCCCCCAATTCAATCGCATCCATCCATTTTTCTCGATCCAAGGACTCTCATTGATCCCTCCTTTCAACTTCGCCCAATAGCATTTTGATACGCGACAAAACTTTTGACGTCATTTCGTTGGGTCCCACCTTTCTTCCTCACATCCTTTCTCCCTTTGCGTTTAATCCTGACCTTCGATCTCCCAATTCGGACGGTCTAGAACTGTTTTCACGCCCGGTCCTCCCAAAACTATTCAACGCTCCATATCAATGCAAAATAGGCGGTTTTTGGATGATACGTATCATCTTCTTGACTGTATCACATTCATATAGCCCCATACTTCCTACCACTCTCCCTCCGCGCGAATACCATTGGCAATATTCCCAAAATTTCTTATTATCAATTCTACGCCCATATTTCCTTTTAAACCCCGGTTTCTTCACCCCCGGCCGAGTCCTCTGAAGAAGTTATAGCCCTGTTCGTATGTTTTTTATAATATTTTGATGGTTTGTTGCAGGTTTAATGGTAGATAAGATATGATAGCTGTCCCACAGTTGAGTAAAGGGACATGGCCGAGGATGACGATCCTCGGTGGCCGAATTCAATATTGAAAGGGAAATAAATGGTCAAAAATTCCAAGTTTTCACGAGTACGTCATGAACACTAGTCATTCAGTAAAGCCCCCCAGCACAAGTACCTATCTGCAATCAAATGAAGACCAACAGTGAAGATCAGAAGAGAATTAAAGATTAAAGTATTAAAGAAAAGTATGAAGATCAAAATTTTAATCCACAGTTAAAGGATAAAGACAGAATATAAAGCCAAAGATGATTTGAGAAGGCCTGATGAAGCCTTAAAGCACAAATTAAAGCCTAAATCAGAGTTTAAAGGTCTAAAAACACAGATCAGCAGAAGAAGAGTCTCAAATGCCACATCTATAGAAGCTATTACTCCACCAAAGGACCAAAATCCTACCTGCCGACCTATTTTTCTAAAAGATACAGGAAAATTTATTACAGTCAAAGATATTTTTCAAATGTAGCTCGGAAGTTATCGCTAGCCTACCTAAAAAATCCCAAAGGTCAACAAAGGCCACTAAATGGTTCACAGAGTTAATCAAGTGCAGAGATATACTTTAATTCATTTTTCCTTGAGCCCTGTGTGGTCTCAAAGGTCGCAAAACATTTACTTTGTCATTTATGAAGCCTTCAGTGACCTTTTCTTTCACTCCACCTCCTCATTCTTCGATAAAGACTCCATGAGGAGCTCATTGTAAAGGGTTGGAAAATTTTTAATTGTTGAACTGTTATTGAGTAAGAGTTGCTGAGTAGTTGTAATATAGTAGGCTGGGAAGAGAAGTATTGGACTATAAAGAGCGATTGGACTCGAGTATGTAACTGGTCTTGGACATCAAATAAACAAACAAATTCACAGGATCCTGGTCTATATTATTGGTGATGTTTTTCTTACTGTAATTTTTATTCTATTTATGTTTTCATACTGTCCACTTTCTTTGATAAAGAAAAAAAAATATAGATTAGGATTTACTTCTAAAATTACCCTAATTCTGACTGATAAGCTTTATCTGTATGTTATCCTCTAAATTTTTGTTTGAGAATGAATCAATAGAGTATAACCAGTCAAGGAATGTTGGTGAGCCCATATCTTGTTGAGTAGAACTTGAGCTATTGTTCTTGAATGATCTTTTCACTCCATGCTAAGCAGAGTCCTGATCAAGCAAGTTTATGGCTAGCCCTCTCCCTTGTTTAGTCTTAAATAGTTGTTTTGAATATTTCCCTTAAGAGTATGCCTAAAGCAGGATAGGTTAAAGGTAATTACTTGATCTTAGGCTACTTTTTATGTTTATCTTAAATTTTTTCTACCCTTGAGAGTGTGCCGAAAGCAGGATAGGTTAAAAGTCCTTACCTGATCTTAGGCTGCCCTTCGGTTTCTTATATGTTTGCTTCTTTCACCACACTTCTTAATGCTCCATAGCACAAACTCAACTTTAGCAATATTTTGATATAGATGACTTGCCCTATTGAAACCCTTGAATAGCTGATGTGCAAGTAAACCCTTTTATGACTCCATATCCCAATGGATTGAAACTTTTTCTTAACCTATCTTCCCATGCTGAGATATCCTTCAATTTATTCCATCATTCACACTTCACATGACATTCTCAGTTAATGATTCCCAACCAAAAACAAAAAAATACCTTGTACTTCATAACTAGCCTAATATCATATCATAAGCTTTAAAAGCATATCATTATAAACACATATGGAGAGATTCCTCTCCGAATCCAGGAGGGCTAGATTCTAGGATTCCAAAGTGGTTTTGATGTTGCCTTGTCATTTGGTATGTCAATCTGCCAAATCACAGGACCACAACATAAGGGCGACTCCGCTCGGGATTTCTAAGTGAATTACATATTATACATCCTAAGACCTCAGAAGACACACAACATCCTTATATTGGTATTCAATTGCTGATGGTGGACAACTACTCATCTTAAAACATTTGAAATCATCCACCTAGTGACTCCACAACTCTTAATATACCTAAAGACTCCACTGGGAAACCCATTCTATCATAACATCACTCATACTCAGTCAAGGAAACTTTGAGGATTAATTTTTATTTGTTAAAGACTAGTTTGCCTCTAAAATATTGTCATATCTGGCTAAATTTTCTTTTTTGTTAGCCTAAAATCAACATAGTGGCCACTCCACATCCCAACATAGAAAATACCAAATCACTCCACTAATAGAAGACTCTGAACAATTTGCAAAAATGCAGTCAAGTCTCATAGTAGAGCTTCGTTATGGAATATCGAGTGACCTGGCAGAACTTGAATGTGAGGAACTTGTGAAGGTTATCCTTCTCAGCTCAAAATTCAATGCTAAACCTAAGCTTAAGAAAATTTTCCTAGACTTGGTGGTTGAAAGGTATGAAACTGAGATTGAAATGTTGAATTCACAAGATCAATCATACCAATTCAGGGACCCTAGAGCATTTTTGGAAAGTCTCCCTCCCCCTAAGCAAGAATAAATTTCACTACCTTTTGATGTGTAGGAAAAGTATGATTGTGCTTTCAAGAGCCACGCTGAAGATGAAGTGAACCAAGCTGTCTAGGATGCAGAAAATCAATCAATCATGGGAGGCCCAGAAGAAGAAAGTCCGCACAATATTTTTGTTGATCCTATATTAGAATACATGGAGGTTTTGATGGACTCAAATTCACAAGCATGGATCTTTTGCAAGAGCCAAATACATAAAAAACTATCACCTTCTATGATAGCCTTGGTTTTTAAGATTAATATTCAATATGGACTATGGTTACCCCTAAAAAGAAACCATATTTTCTATTGTTTTTTGTCACTGTTCAACTGGTTGCACTGGCACTATTGTATCATATAAAACAGCAGATATTTTCAAGTTAGATTAGGGTAGGTAGGAATGTCAAAAAAGCTCAGCCTATGAGCATTTAGTGAGTTTTTTGTTTTTTTCCTTGAAATAAAAATTTAAAAATTACAAAAACAATAGAAAAGGAGAAAAGAGGGCAGATATAAAAGAGGAAAGGTACAACCCCATACCAAAAAAGAAAATAAAAATTTGAAAGTGTGCAAGCCTAAATTCCACTACTTGAAAGAGCACTGCTATTTAGTCATATAGCCTAATCATTACTAGATAGATTTCAATTTACTACTGATAGGTTAGTGAAGAAGATTTTGCAAACAATGAAATCTTGGCTTATTAGTAGAATAGATTAGGATAGAAAGAAATGGATCGAATCAGACCAAAATCTGAGCCAAAGAAAAAAGAAAAGAATGGTTCTAATATGCTGAAAACCTAAACTAAGTAAGAAGAAAGAAGGATGTTCTTAGTTTTCAGATCTTAAGCCTTCACAGTTTTGTTTTAAATTTCTATAAATTTCAGTCTATGTGTAGCTTGTTTTTATGCCATAGTCTTACAGCAAATCAGACAACTTAATCCTGGTTTTTCTGTATTTAAATTTTTGTTTTAGAATATAGAGAATGCAGATCTGTGAGACATTTTAATCTTACAGATAGTAGCTTAGGTAGAGATTTATGAGTTCAACTATTTAATATGAACTCATGGAAGTTATAAGGGTAGAAATAGATTAGTTTCATGCTTTCAATAAGAGAATAAAATGTTGATGTTAAAGGTTTTCAAGTCCAAATGCACCTTATGAAGAAAAAATGTTAGGAGAGTAGGTTGTGTAGGTAGTTGTTTGGGGAATGAATTATTCTGTTTGATGTAATACTGATCATCTTTTTAAAGTAGCATGATCAAACAAGAAAGAGGTTGTCCAAATGCAAATCACGGGTCTACATTCCAGAGTTAAATTTTTGACGTTATTGACACCTCCAAGGAGCTTCCATCCCCAAGTGGAGCCACTGTTAGCCATCAATAAAAAAATTTCATAACTAATTATGGCTAGAACAGGTCTTTTAGTCTTCAAGAAACAAGTTTTAAGAAAAATTGTGAGTGCTTAAAACAACACAATCCTGAAGGGGACTACGCTGTGGATAATGGTTGAAGCTTGGCCTACTATTGGATGGTGGAAATGAAGCTCAATGAAACTCCCCTGATAGGGCACTCGAAGTCCCCTGAGGATGAGGGTGGGATTTCCGCTTGGAAACACACTTATGCAAAACAGCACAACAGACTCTGCTAAATAGTTGAAGCATGTAGAAATTCATGAAAGACCAGAACATGAAAAATAATCAGAATTCCTTCTATGGCTACCATCCCCTTCATTATATGCTTTGTGAGCCTCCTTACCCTTGGCCCCACTCATTAAAATTATACTATCATGGATAATTCCTCCCACTAACACTATGTTGTCCCTCAATAAATCTCTAGTACCTCCATACCAGCGCTGTTAATTTGGTCAAACTTGACCCCAACCACATACTTCAACCTCTATTCACATCTAGGAGTGTTTTATCGAGCTGATAAGATGACCCACATTCACACTAGAAGTGAGTTTATTCCTACTAGGGATATTTATGGGTCTCCCTACCCTCTTATTCATCTATCTAAATGAAAAAAGAAAAAATTAATATTCCAAATAGCTTAAAGCTAATTAGGAATATTACAGTCCTCCCCTCCCAAATGTTGCATGTCCTCAAGCAACTGTAAGGATGAATGCTGCAAAACCTCTTCTCCTTCCCTTTGATTGAAAGGGTGGCCTTTGCTGAAATGGAGCTTTTGCCCTTGGAAAAGAATCTTGTAAATCTCTAGCCCTCTCAATATCATCTTGAAGATTAGTTTGTTTAGTAGATTTGACCAACCCATGTAGAAGCTCTGATAGCTCATCAATGAACATATAAACCCTCCTAGCTACAGATAAATATGGAAACATGATAATTTTTTTTAGAAATTTAGAGATATAGGTCTCTAGATTACCTGCCTCCTTGAGCTTAGCTAGCTCAATAACAGGTTCCTCTGGGTCTCTTCGATCAAACCTCTCTACTAACCTCTTACGGAACTCTGAATATGCAGTCACATTGGCATGCCCCAATGTAGAAAGACAATTAAACCACCAATCATGTGCCTCACCTTCAAGATGCAGCACTGTTATTTTAATGGCGTCAATATCTGGTACTTGGTTCAACTCAAAGTAGATGTATAGCTTCTCCACCCAAGACTTGGTTGTGCACTTGGATGACCCATCAAAAGCGGGCAATAATAATATACCCATGGTTTGTTGTAGATCATTTTTCTGTATGAACCCTCCACTTCTATTTTTATGTCGGGGTTTCCTCTTGTCTTTGACTTGAAAAAAGTCCGAAAAGTTCAGATTATCTTTGAATCTCTGAGATTGAAACTCATACTCTAGAAAATAATCTTCAAGAGTTTCATGTTCTTTGGGTCCTCCACCTCGATTTCCCACTGTTAGGAATGTAGGCCTAGTGGAGCATTGGGAAGTTTGTTGCTTCACTAGTTTATCATACCAATGACGTGAAATGCTGAAACTTTCCGCAACCTCTCCTGGAAGGGAGCTACAACCCCCTGCTCTCGTTTACCTGCCTCTCCTGGAAGGGAGCTACAACCCCCTGACTAAAGGCTACAACCCTCAGCACCACCACGGACCACATTTCATCAATTTTTAGACTGGATCCAATAGCATCACACAACATACCTTGTAGGCCACCAAATTTACTTATTTTCTTCAGAGGTGCATCCTTAATTCAGCAATCTGTTACCCATTCCAAACAGATATACTTCAGAGTGAAGTATTCATTCACAACCCTTATACGTTCTTCATGATTGAACCAGGAATTAATCATCGTCTGATCTAAAGGTCTTGATAAATCATCATATACACAGGTGTGCATAGATTCAGATATATTAGAGTTTATTCATTCAGATATCTCTAAAAGAGATTCGTTTATTATCGACCCTTTCGCACGCACTTCTTCATGATTCTCATCACCTTATATAGTTTTTTCTTTTAATAAAACCTTGGGTCAAAACCACGAACCGCTAATGGTATTCATGGACGGGGTCCAACAATCTACAATAGTCATGACCTCCCCAAAACATACAAAATTGCTTTTACAACACGAAACAACCCATAAAGGAACTTTATCTCCGACATATAAGTTTATGATAAATAAATCATTTTCAATGGATTGGCGTGGTCATAATCTTTAAAACTTAGCTCCGACCCCCCACCTATATGGTTAACAAGCCAATCAAATTCCAATCTTTGACCTTGGTCCCACATCGCAGTTGGCCATTTGCGATGTGTGATATGCAATGGCACGACATCGCATTGCAACTGACAACCGGTGGAAACATATGGCAGAAATAACAAATATGTGATATTGCGATATTACGATGATCGCATATTGCAACATTCAATCGGCGCGCACATATATATACCATGCAATTGTGCGATGTGCGATGATCACATATCGCAACAATAACGAAACTCTGGTTTGGGCGTAGGGTGATTTTCTGACATTTCGATGTTGCGATTGTGCGATGGCGCGACGATCGCATATCGAAAATAATCCATATCAACAAGACACTTGAAACTTCAAAATTGTGCTTTGCGATTTGCGCTCAAGTGGTAGGGACCACTTGTCCTGCCGCTTTCAAAGATTTAAAGTCCTTCCGCTGTTTTATTCAATTTTCTTCATACTTGGTTGTTGATGGCTTAAATGCCCAAAATCACTGTTTTTAAATAAACTCTGCTCCTCCGTAGTCTAGAACTACAACTGTCTTCATTCCACTATAAAATGCCACTACCCATCACCATAATGACAATTCATTCATCCTTACATGTCTCATTCTTTTTGAATTCGTGTTGTTGTTCACCAAAACTCTGCTGTGCCTTTGTACTCTTTTCTCCCATTCTATCTCTGCTCTTTCTTTTCCAATTCCTTTGCCATCAATGACACTATTCCAAAAATCTCCCCCTTTGGCATTGATGGCAAGATTCTTCCTCTGATGACCTTATAGACGCCCTTTGTTGCTTTTCTTGCTTTTCCTCCCCCTTTGACATCAATGGCAAAGAGTTTGAACCGACAGTGCCACTGCATCTTCAAACATAATATGACCAGAAATTCATCCTTCTCATATGACCAATGCTCCCCCTGAGCCTGTGCATTTAGAGATGCCTGACAGCACTTCACAACCAATGTAGTCTTCTGTAATTAAGTAGAGCTGATCCTCTGCATGGAAGAGACTACTCCCAGTTTTTGTCTGAGATATTTGAATGCTTCCCTGGGTAGAGGTTTGGTAAATATATCAGCAACTTGTTCTTTGGAGGAAAAATATTCGAATTTCACCTTTTTCTCAAGCACTTGTTCTTGTAAGAAGTGATATTTGATGGGAATGTGCTTGGTCTTGGAATGCATAACAGGATTCTTTGAGATACTAATGGCACTTGTATTATCACACATAATGGAGATATGGTGGTGAACATTTGATTTGAAAATATTGTAGAGTTTGCATCATCCAAAGAAGTTGAGTGCAACATGATGTTGCAGCCACATATTCTGCTTCTGTTGTCGATAAGGCAATGGAATTTTGCTTCTTGCTGAACCAAGATACTAACCGGGGCCCCATAAAGAATGCACCACCACTAGTGCTTTTTTGATCATCAACACTTCCAGCCCAATCTGCATCAGTGTATGCATGAAGAGTAAGATCAACATTATTTGGATACCACAGTCCAAAGTCTTGAGTTCCCTATAGATATTTGAATATTATTTTCATAGCCTGAAGATGAGATTCTTTTGGATTGGCTTGAAATCATCCAACAATCCCAGTGAGATAAAGTATACTTCCTATCATAGATCTGTATTCTGGTTGATTTACGGTGGGGGAATCATCATTAGAACTGAGATTGCATCTAGTTATCATTGGTGTACTTACAGGTTTCCAATCTTCCATGCCGTACTTCTTTAGGATTTTCTTGAGATACTTTGCTTGTGATAGGAATATACCATCTGTTGCTTGTTGCACTTGCAGGCCAAGAAAAAATGTTAGTTCCTCGAGTAAAGACATTTCAAATTCTTGCTACATATCAGGAGCAAATTTTTGACTCATAGACTCTTTATTACTTCCAAAAATGATATCATCAACATATACAACCACAATCAACAGTTTTTCATTTTCAGTTTTTGTGTACAAGTTGCTATCAGCAGACCCCTTTGAAAATCCTTGTTGATGAAGATATTTGTCAAGACGATAGTACCATGCCCTTGGAGCTTGTTTGAGACCATATAGAGCCTTTTCAAGTCTACAAACAAGTTTTTCATCATTTCCCAAAATGAATCCTTTTGGTTGTTCTATATAAACTTCTTCTAGATCACCATTGAGAAAAGCAGATTTAACATCCATTTGATAAACTTTGATTTGTTGGAAGCTTGAAAATGCAAGAAACATTCTTATGGCTTCAATTCTGGCTACAGGAGCAAAGGTTTCTTCAAAGTCTATACCTTCTTGTTGAGCATACCCTTTGCACACAAGTCTAGCTTTATTTCTTATAACATTCCCATTCTCATTTAACTTGTTTTTGAATATCCATTTAGTTCCAATGACATTTTTGTCATGAGGCCTTGGTACTAACTCCCAAGTGTGATTCTTTTCAATTTTATCAAGCTCTTCATTCATGGCTTGAATCCAACATTCATCTTTGCTAGCTTGACTGATACTGTGAGGTTAAACCATGGACAGAAATGCCAGATTGCTAGAAGATCCCACAAGAGTCCTTCTTGTTTGTACACCTGATTGATTTTCTCCCAAAATTTGAGATTTTAGATGATTCTTTTGAACGTATCTAGATGGAGCCTTTTCAGACAGCTCTTCTTCAGGTTCTTCATTGGGTGTACTATTTGTATCATTACTATTTGATGTAGAAGGATATGTGTCCTCATCATCTTCATCTGTTGTTTGCTTTTCTTCTTTTGGGGCTGCAGTAGACTCATCAATAACAACATCAATACATTCAACAATATTTCAAAGTCTTTTATTGTAACATTTATATGCCTTACTCCTAGAGGAGTAACCAAGAAATATTCCCTCATCAGCTCTGGGTTCAAACTTGCCAAGTTTTTCATCATTATTTTTTATAAAGCATTTGCTCCCAAAAATTCTAAAATGCTTTATAGTGGGAGGATTACCATACCAGAGTTCATATGGATTTTTATCACTATTTACACGAACATGTGCTTTGTTGAGAATGATTGCTGCTTTATGTGCTGCTTCTCCCCAAAATGTGTTAGGTGTTCCGGAATCATCAAGCATAGCTCTAGCCATTTGTTGAATTGTTCTATTCATTCTCTCTGCAACACCATTCTGTTGTGGAGTGCCAGCTACAGAGAACTGTCTTTTTATGCCATGTTTTTCACAGAATTCAAGAAATTCTTTGGATGTATATTCTCCTCCTTGATCAGATCTAAGACACTTGATTTTTAATTCTAAGTCATTCTCCACTAGTGCTTTGAAAATATGAAAATTTTCAAATGCTTCATCTTTTTGTTTAAGCAGCCCAATCCAACACATTCTAGAGAAATCATCAATGAATAAGATATAGTATTCTTCACCACGGGGTGATTTTTTCCTCATAGGTCCACATATGTTAGTATGAATGAGTTCAAGAGGCTTACTTGATGATCCTTCCTTGGCATTAAATTGTACCCTGGTTTGCTTACCGAATTGGCAAGATTTGCATATGATATTTTCAGGTAGAGTAATATTGGGAAAGTCACGAACAGCTTTAAGTCTACTTGATTTGTTGATTTGAGAGAAGCTCAGATGCCCCAACCTTCTATGCCATAGCCAATTTTCTGAATATCTACTCAAATAACATTGTTCTTTGGGGTTCTTCAATATATACAAGTTGTTTGGAGTTCTTGTTCCTTTTATAATTTCTTTACCTGTATCAAGATCACATACCACACATTCTTTTGAACTAAAGACAACTTCAGTTCCTTGATCACACATTTGACTTACACTTAACAAGTTATGCTTTAATCCATCCACATACATGAATTCATTAGCTTTCACCTTATCCTTTAGGAAAACAGACCCTTTACCTTTAATTACCGCAGGAGTATCATTTCCAAATGTAACATTCTTCTCCTTTTCTAGAGCACTATATGCAAGAAGTTTGTCTTTATCACCTATCATGTGTCTTGAACATCCACTATCAATGTACCATTGGTTATCTTCATCTTCTGCAAATAACGCTATGCCACAATTTTCAACCTGTAACTCCTTCTTTTTCCATACTTTGGATCTTGAAGGAACATGTTCTTTTGGCTGAACTTTGCTCCTACATTTAGATTCTTCATGACCAAAGTTATTTCAATAAGTGCATTCAACTTCATTTTGAAGAGGAGAAAAGTTGTTATAAGTATTCTTCTTTGCTTCAATATTAGTCCTTTTCTTTCTTTCTTCTCTTGTCATAATAGTTTTATATGCTACACATTGAATAGATTTATGACCAAAATTGTGACATGAGAAACATTTTCCATTGAAGAAGAAATTTCTGCGATCATAAGATCTTCTATATGAATTTATCTGTTGATTGGTGTTTCTTTGAAAGACATTCCTGTTAATGTTTCTTGAATTGAAATGATCATGCTTTACCTGTAAATATTCTTTGTTCCCTTGCTGAGTGGCAGCATGTTGTAAACCAGCTGTAACTACTTTTAGATAATTTGGTGCTGATTCCTGAGAAGATTCTCCAATATATCCAAGACCTGTCTTTATAAGAGGAGAACGTTGTACCTTGATAATCTCATCTAAGGTTTCAGACCCTTTAGAAAATCTAAGATTCAGAGTCTTTACTTTCCCAAGTTCTTTTCTTAGATCTACTACTTCACATTCTAATTTGTCATTGTGTTTCTCTTTATCTACAAGCTAATTTTTCAGAGTTTCTATGATTATTTTGCTCTTTTCTAAGCAAATTTTGAGTTTATTGTTTTCATTAAGAAAATCACTGTCTTCTAGAGCATCCACAAAAGTATCCTCTTCTTCTCTAGATTCTTTTTCAAATGCCATGAGAAGTCTCAGATCTTGTTCACATTCTTCCTCACTATCAGATAACCCATCACTATCTTCATGAGTATAGTAACTCTTTTTAGAGCAAAAATTATTCTTATTCCTTCTTGCTACTTCCTTCCCCTTTTTATGAGTTTATTTATAAGGACACTTAGCAGCATAATGACCAACTCTTCCACAATCAAAACATTTGAAAGGAAGCTTAACTCTGAATCGTCCTGTGCCAAGTTGAAGTTTCTTTACGAAGTTTATCTCATCTTCTTCTGAGATATATCCTGATCCTTCTATTATTTGTACTTCCTTTCCCTTTGTAGAAGTTCTAAAGACTGCTTATTTGAATTCAGATGGTCCTCCTCTTCTCATTTCATATGCAGTTAGTATGCCATGAAGTTGTACCACAATAAGATTTTGAAGATCCTGCTTTTATTCAAGAGCTGAAACTTTTGACTCAAATTTTGTTGTTAGAATTCTTTAAATTTTCTCAACCAAAGTGGATTCGGTAATTTTTTCTCCCAGATTTCTCATGCGATTTACAATATCATCAAGATGTAGAAATAAATTTGCAATTCTTTCTTCATTAAGCATTTTAAGATTCTCATATTGGATTCTAAGAGTTTGAAGCTTAGCACTTTTAACCTTTGCATCACCTTCATAGCTTAGAATGATTTTGTCCCATATTGCCTTCGCTGTATTCAGCTGCATGACTTTGAAAAATTCTGATTCAGTTAGACTTCCTAATAGAGCATTGACTGCCTTTGCATTTGTTTCATAATGCTTTCTTTCCGTTGGATCTGTTGGTACTGCAGCTGGATATTGATATCCTCCTTCAACAATTTCCCATACCTCTGCTCCCAGAGACTGAAGATAGGATCTCATCCTTTTTTTCCAGAAGATTAAATTGTTTCCATTAAATAGCGGAGGCCTGATAGATGCTGTTCCATCTTGATTGCTCATCTTGCTTGATCTTCATTCTAGCGGCTAAGCTTTTCCAGAAGGACCTGCTCTGATACCAATTATTGGGAAAAATACTGAGAGGGGGGGGGGGGGGTGAATCAGTATTTAGGACTTACTTAACAATTTCTTTTTCATTCTTTAAAAAACCCATACGCTACTTTGCTGAAGTCAACTAGTGTATACATGCGGATATCCTTCATAAAACTCACGTATATACAGAGATCTTATTATGCCATTAATTCTTTACTTAGATCTATGCTATATTCATTCTTCTAATGATTAGATAACAATAAGCATGTGCAGTAATAACAGAATAAATCATCACACATAAGCATCACACAAGAACACCAGGATTTAAGGTGGAAACCTAAGTCAGGAGAAAAACCACCGCTGTCGTCGTCTTAGTCTTCAATATTTATTATATAAAGAAAACATGTTACAACCATCTACTGGCGCAGACCCATACCAGCACGCAGGCACCCACCTGCAGAAGGCTACAACCTTCTCTCGTTTACTAGCCTCTCCTGGAAGGGAGCTACAACCCCCTGCTCTCGTTTACCAGCCTCTCCTGGAAGGGAGCTACGACCCCCTGCTCTCATTTATCAGCCTCTCCTGGAAGGGAACTACGACCCCCTTCTCTCATTTATCAGCCTCTCCTGGAAGGGAGCTACAACCCCCTACTCTCGTTTACCAGCCTCTCCTGGAAGGGAGCTACAACCCCCTGACTGAAGGCTACAACCCTCAGCACCACCACGGACCACGTTTCATCAATTTTCAGACTGGATCCAATAGCATCACACAACATACCATGTAGGCCACCAAATTTACTTATTTTCTTCAAAGGTGCATCCTTCATTCAACAATTTGTTACCCATTCCAAACAGATATATTTCAGAGTGAAGTATTCATTCACAACCCTTATACGTTCTTCATGATTGAACCAGGAATTAATCATCATCTGATCTAAAGATCTTGATCAATCATCATATACACAGGTGCGCCATAGATTCAGATATATCAGAGTTTATTCATTCAGATATCTCTAAAAGAGATTCGTTTATTATCGACCCTTTCACACGCACTTCTTCATGATTCTCATCACCTTATAAAGTTTTTTTCTTTTAATAAAACCTTGGGTCAAAACCACGAACCGCTAATGGTATTCCTGTATGGGGTCCAACAATCTACAATAGTCATGACCTCCCCAAAACATACAAAATTTCTTTTACAACACGAAACGACCCAAAAAGGAACTTTATCTCCGCCATATAAGTTTATGATTAATAAATCATTTTCAATGGATTGGTGTGGTCATAATCTTTAAAACGTAGCTCCACCCCCCACCTATATGGTTAACAAGCCAATCAAATTCCAATCTTTGACCTTGGGCCCACATCGCATTTGGCCATTTGCGATGTGCGATATGCAATGGCGCGACATCGCATCACAACTGACAACCGGTGGAAACATATGGTGGGAATAAAAAATATGTGATATTGCGATATTGCGATGATCGCATATCGAAAAATTCAATCGGCGTGCACATATATATACCATGCAATTGTGCGATGTGCGATGATCACATATCGCAACAATCACAAAACTCTGGTTTGGGTGGAGGGTGATTTTGCGACATTTAGATGTTGCGATCGTGCGATGGCGCGACGATCACATATCGCAAATAATCCATATCAACAAGACACTTGAAACTTCAAAATTGCGCTTTGCGATTTGCGCTCAAGTGGTAGGGACCACTTGTCCTGCTGCTTTCAAAGATTTAAATTCCTTCCGCTGTTTTATTCAATTTTCTTCATACTTGGTTGTTGAGGGCTTAAATGCCCAAAATCACTGTTTTTAAATAAACTCTGCTCCTCCGTAGTCTGGAACTACAACTTTATTCATTCCACTGTAAAACGCCACTGCCCATCACCATAATGACAATTCATTCATCCTTACATGTCTCATTCTTTTTGAATTCGTGTTGTTGTTCACCAAAACTCTGCTGCGCCTTTGTACTCTTTTCTCCCATTCTATCTCTGTTCTTTCTTTTCCAATTCATTTTCCATCAATGAAAATATTCCAACAACCCTCTAGGGGATTCTTTTGGTTTCTCCATCCTCATCTCCTTGATTTCTCGAGCAATATCTTGCATGGTTTGAAGAAGAAGCTTTGAAAACTCCTTTTCATCCATCTCTCCTGATATTGGAGTTTTGCCTTTCTCTCCTTTGGGTTCTGTATAATCATACCCCTGGTTTTTATTAAGATACCGGTTTCCCCTTTTAGTGACTGGCTCTTATTCTTTTGATGACATAATTGTTGTGCTACACAGGCTGAGCCAAGATTATGCTCTAATACCACTGTAATATTCCAAATTAGGTAGAACAGGAATATGGCACCTAAACGTGGAAAATGCAGTGAAATATCAGCACATCAAATGAGAGAAGATCATGAAACCATTAAATTATAAATTATAGCAGAAAATGTGTACAAAATCTTGAGGAAAAATACACTCAAGCTAGGCAAAACAAGCCTCTAAGAACCCAGTACATGAATCATGAATAAAAATTGCTATATAAGAATGTTGGAGGCTAAGAGAATGCATTTTTTATAGGGGGTAGCTACCACTGAAGATGAAATTACATGGATCTGCTGATATAGTGCTTAGAAAATTTCGAGATCCGAGATCCATACCTTCTAATGCAATCCCAAGACAACCCAGAAAGGATTTCCGGAAATACACTAAATATAAAAATTCCAAAATGTAGCCTTAGGGATGAATAATGATTTTCAACTATATCATTGATAGGAGGTGGCTAATATCATATAGGATTGGATAATACTCCTCCAATAGATGTCCTAGATGAAGGGCTTCTCTTCTCACTGGAAATCCAACTCACAAGCTCCGGCACTAAGCCCTCCATTGCAAATGCCCTGCAAAATAACACAATTTCTAAAGGAGACTGCATTGTGGATGATGGAAAAAAATTGGCCTGATTTGAGATGACAAAATAATGCTCACAGACCCTACTTTCTAGCATCCCAGATGAAGGGTTGCTCCCCTCACTGGAAAACAAGATCAGAAAATGGATCTATCAATCCTCCACTACTACTTCCCTGCAAAACAACACAATCATGAAGGAGATTGTAGTGTGGATAATGATTGAAGCTTGGTTAGATGCTGGATGGTGGAAATGAAGCTCAATTAACCTCCCCTGAGTGGGAACTTGAACTCCCCCAAGGTTGAGGGTGGTATTTCCGCTCGGAAACATGCTTGTGCTAAACAGCTCAACGGACTTCGCTAAATAGCTGAAGCGTGCAGAAAGTCATGAAAGACCAAAACATAAAAAATAATCTTAATACCTTATATTTCTTCCATCCCCTTACTTATATTCTTTGTGAGCATCCTAACCCTTATCCCTGCTCATTAAATATGATACTCTCATGGAGACTTCCTCCCACTAACACTACGATATCCCTCAATAACTCTCCAATATTGATCAGGAGTTCATAAATTTCTCTCAAAATTCAAAATTATAGGATTGAGTTGAAACCAAATGGTTGCATATATCTTGTCTTATTGATTTCGACGTCGCAAACGGTTTGAAAAACCAATGTCGTATGTGGGAGATATCATGTTCTGATAAAAATTCCAAATAGGTAAAATTGCAACAATTTGACCAGGTTTGACTGGGATGCATAGTCAGAAAAGTGAAATGTAAAATAAACAAAAAGGAATACTCCTCATAATATTACTTTCCAACGAGCCAATTGTACATTGAAAAGTATCACAGTTTTATTTAATGTACGGGTTTGGGGGGTCTAATGAGAAGCTACCACGTGGCCAGCCCTGAGGCCGCCAGGTGGCCCTGAAACCGCGTTGTAAATTTTTTTTGAGGGTCCGCAAGAATCAAACCCCATACCTCCCACTGGGCATGTGCACACATTACTGTCTAAGCTACATGAGTTACTTAACATCTATGGGTTGCGGTTTTGTATTATCGTGTGTAGAAAATCGTGTTGGGGGTGGGGAACCACTGGTGGTCCCAACTCGTTAATGGTCCCCCTATGTATTGTCACATGGAAAATAACAAATGTTAAAAATCGTGGCCTATGCAACGAACCACCAGCCATTCTGATATGTATTTTCACATGCCAACCATTAAACGACAACTCCCTACACGGAGAGGCTATCCCGACGGCTATCAACCTGGAGTTCAACTCAGTCAACTAGAGTTGAATGCAAGTTTTGCCCAACAGTTATGTAACCTGCAGTTTGGGGGTGTGCATGTGACCACCATCAAACTGTTAACATTTATTACATGGTTTCAACGATGTTAAGTTGAGCAGGCGTGCCGAAATTGGCAGGTATGTCAATTTTATCTCCAGTTAAGTGGAGTTCTCCACTTTTAATGGAGCTTTCCTAGGTGAAACTAGGCAAAAGAGTAGGAGACTCAATTTTCATTGATTATGAGTGAATGAAGAGTAATTTTTATTAATTGGAGCATTCTGGAGCCATTGGTTTAGAGAAAAAATCCATTAGATCATTGTCAGCATAATGAAATATGGACATGCCATTAGGAGCTAGACCAACAGATGTAGCCCAGTAGGGGTGAACTGCTTCATCATGCATGTTGTGTAAATTTCATGTGGTGAGTTATTTCTCTATTTTACACTACTTTTCAGTGTTATTTAAGCTTGGTTTATGCTTCTGATTCACTAAAAATCATCTAGAATTCATGGTCAAACTCCTTAATCCTTATGCAAATTAATGAACTAATTATGCACATTTTTTTAAACTTAAACAACACTTAGCACAACAAACATAATACAATCACTTCAGATCAACTACTTCCATACCAACATTGTTGATTTGGTCAAACTTGACCCCATCCACACACTTCAACCTCTATTCACATCTAACAGTTCTTTATCCAGCTAATAAGATGATCCACATCCACACTAGAAGTGGTTTTATTCCTGCTAAGGAGATTTATGGGTTTCCCCACCCTCTTATTCATCTATCTAAATGACAAAATAAAAAATTAATATTCAAAATAGATGAAATTTAACTAGGAATATTACACATTTCAGAATCCAAAAGTGAGATAAATAGTATCAATGATTCCTTAGTTTCATGTTCTCATTATGATCATTATTTTTGTGCATTCGAAAGGCATGCTAAGGGAATGCGTTCATAGCTAATGAAGAATATCAAATATGTAGGAAAGTTCCTAGGAGATAATGCCTAGGGAATTAGGAATCCCATCCAAGTGGGGGAATTACCTCAATATGAAGTACTAGGCTATGTTAGAGAGTAAGTAGAAGAAAATCCCAATACCACTAAAGAGAGACACTCCAAACCCATGGAGAAAGGGGAGTCTTCAAGCGACAAGTTTGAGTTAGTATAGAATGTTGAGAGCATGTCGCAACCTTCCAGTGATAGTGAGAATTTCAAAGGAATACATAAGTCAAGTCAGCCTCTCTAGAGATGCACCAGAGGCTATCATTAAAGGAATGATAGGTCACCAAAGAAGGAGAAAACCCATTAGCTTGGTTAGGACGTAAGAGATGGGTCGCCTTTTTAAGCAGTTGAGTATGGAAACCATTTTAAATAACATTTTTCTTTTTAAAGACTCTATATATGGACAAAAACTTGTAAAAGTGATGATGTGCATAACATCACTAGAAGTATGCAACATAGTTATATTTTTTTCCTTTAGTTGGATAGGAAAGGATATGGCTTATTTTATCACTCAGAAATCTTATTGGATGTAACAAAAAATTTCCTAAGGTAACATTTTTAAACTAACTTTGTAGATTGAATGCTTGTCCCTTCAATCCAGAGAGGGCTCTCTGTGATAACCTAATCACTAAGCTTATCAACTAGCTATGTCTTCACACAATGGCTAGATCTTTAGTACGGTTTGCTGAAATAGGGTTTGGTTGGGATGAATAAATTAATCCATTGGGAAATGGGGTCAACATATTAAGCTTTTAGATGTATATACCAATATATTGAGTGTATGAATTAAGAGGGAAAAATGAAAGAGAGATGGAAATTGTAAACATATCAAGAATTATTTGGATGGTAGTAGAAAGAGAAACAATCCACTATACTAGGGCATGAAACATGAATCCTGCAAGTTTTAGGAGAAATATTGCATATGTCTAAACCATATGAACTACAACATTAAATAATGAATTATGTCACATAATCTCAATTAAACACTAGAAGATAGTAGATAAATGATATCACATATAAATGAAACTGTCATAGAATAAAAACTAATTGAGCATACCATCACATGAATATACTATTCTAGTCTTCTTGGCACTTGAAAATATGAATAATTTGATCACACACAAAAAAAGAGAATAATTTGTTTCAAATTCCAACCTTTTTCTGTTCTTTCTGATATATTAAATAGGAAATTACATGAATTTTTAAAGATCTACCAATTCTAGGAGTTTAACTATTAAATATTACAAAAAATCATAATATAATTTCCTAAATGTCACAAAACCTACTACACGATGTAATAAAATATACTATCCTAGATATTATAGATATTCTAGCCTTATCTTGGTATTCAAACTAAACCAAAATATCTGTGCATCTGTTATGAGACCTTCGTCGATTGTATGGAACATATTGATGAGTCGAGTACTAGATTTCGCGATATAGAATTGTTTGTGATTTTATAGAGTAGTTCACCATTTAGGCCATGCATATATCCTTGATGTATCTATCTGTGAGATACATTGAACCTTCCAAAAAAATCTCCTTAAGTCACACACCCTTATTACACTTGTCTCCCCTGTCCTATGTCATTTCCTCTTCATCGAACTTGTGACTAGAACAACCATGTGCATGTATTCTATCCACAAAAGCTTGTATATCTCATCATAAAACCTTATTTTATCATGATGAGAATATCAAAAATCTTCAGCAAAGTTTTCTGAGATATATTTGTCAAAATAAGGGTTTCTGTTTACGACAAAAAATCATTCCCCTATTTTTGGATCAACGAACTTCACTAAAAACCCAACTTTAATTATAATTCCATGGCTTCAGCATCTTGAGAAATCATGATCAAATTGTCTTGGATTGATTTTGATATGATAACCCATTTACATTTTTCTTTTATTTCTTTGTTCATTGTTAGGGTTTCTTGTTCCTTTTTTAATGTAGACTTTATTTTCCTTTTTTAGTTTTTTCTCTTCTTACCTTTGGGAGATTATGTATCTTCCCCTTCATCAATGACTATTGACTCTTTTATTCTACTGTTAAATTTGACTTTGGAGCCTGGTATCAACTTATTGACAGCTCTGGTGTGAGGCTTTCTCAAATAATAAACCCTAGAATTTTGTTCTCAACTTGTATCCTCTGCCTCCCTTTCTGGTCACTTTTCCTTTTTCAATGTTGTGAAACCAACTCCAAAAATAGAAGAAAAGAGATATCAACACCTTAGAAATAAGCCACTTTGAGGGGGCAACCTCCAATACATTACATGAATGAGAAATTCTTGGATGATACAAATTACAAAACCTCCTTTCTATATATAGGAGTCCGTGGGGCCACAATGTAATCTTAGCCGACCTAACAATAATAATTTAAGGGCACAATAATAATAATATGGGGGTTATAGAGGTACAATAATAATGATAAGAGGGTTACACTAACAACAGTAAGGGACTATACTAGTAATATAGGGACCTAACATGCCCCTCTCCTTCAAAATAGTGTCGTCCTCAATGCTTGAGTAGCTCTTGGTGCTTCTGTATAAAATTATCATCCTCCCATGTAGAATCTTCAGTGGGTAAGTTCTTCCACTTGATGAGATACTCTAAAACTGATTGATTTTGTACATGTCGAGTTCTTGTTTCCGTGACCACTTCAGGTTCCACTATGATTTTTCCTTCCTCATCAAGTTCTGGAAATATTGTTTGAACTGGAATATTTTCACCTATAACCTTCTTTAAGCATGAAACATGGAAAACTGGATGCACTCATGAAGAAGCAGGAAGCTCCAATTTGTATGCCATAGTAACAATCTTTTGCAACACTTTGTAAGGACCATAGTACTTTGGCGATAATTTATTAGCCTTCTTAGCTTGCTTGACGGACATTTGTTTGTATGGTTGTAGCCGTAAAAATACCCAGTCTCCTATAGCAAAAATTCTCTCACTGCAATGTTGATCTACCTGTTGTTTCATTCTATTTTGTGCCAAATTCAGGTTATCCTTTAAGAGGTGGAGAACTTATTGTTGATGCTCGATGTGATCTTCCACTACTTGAACCTTCAAATTTTGTCTTAAAGATGATGTGATGGATGGTGGATGATATCCATAAAGTGCCATAAATGGGGTCATTTTTTCTGCAGTAGAGAAGGAAGTGTTATACCACCATTCAGCGAGAGGTAAGCATTTGACTCTTTATGTTTGTTTATCAGATACAAAAAAACGAAGATATCCTTCCAAAATTTTATTTACTGTCTCAGTTTGCCCATTGGACTGAGGATGATAAGATGAGCTATGAGCTAATTGAGTACCCAAAAAATAAAATAAATCCATCCTAAAATTTCTAGTAAAAATGGGATCTCTGTCGCTCACAATAACCCTTGGTTTTCCATGTAGCTTTTGAATTGTGTCCATAAATGTAGTAGCAACAGTACTTGATTTAAATGGATGAGATAATGCACAAAATTGTGGATACTTGGTAAGTCTATCAACTACCACCATGATGACACTCTTTCCTTTGGAAATAGGTAAACCTGTGATAAAATCCATTGAAATATCCTCCCAATGTTGACTTGGAATGGATAAAGGTTGTAGAAGACTCAGGGTCTTAATTGTCTCAACTTTATTTTGCTGGAAAATCAAACATTCTACGACAAAATTTTGAATATCATATTTAAGGCCATCCCAAAAAATAGATTTCTTCACCCTGTGGTAAGTTTTTAAAAATCCTGAGTGTCCTCCTAAGGGAGAAGTATGCAATTCGAAAAGAATCTTTTGTTTTAGTTCGGAATTCTTACAAAGATATAAGTGATCTTTGTACCATAAGGAATCATTTTTCCAACTAAATGTATTGGATGTAATATGATCTTGCTGCAAATTTTGAATGAGTCTCCACACTTTTTCATCCTTCTTTCATTCATCCCTTTCTTTGGTTATCCAATCTGGTTGGATAATAGAAATGGCACAAAGAAATGCTTCCACCTCTTCATTATTTTGAGAGTGCATCTGCAACAACATTTATCCTCCCTTTTTTGTTTATTATTTCAAAGTCATAACCCAACATATTTGTGACCCATTTTTGTTGCTCATCTGAAGATAGTCTTTGTTTCAAAAAGTGCTTAAGACTATCATGATCAGTTTTTACCTTGAAGTGTCTTCCCATTAGGTAAGTTCGCCATTTCTTTAGTGCATGCAATATTGCTAACATTTATTTCTCATAAATAGCTTCCTGTAAATACTTTCCTTTCATTGGATGACTTTCAAAAGCAATGGGTCTTCCTTCTTACATTAAAACACCACCAATTACGTTTCCTGAGGCATCACATTCCATAATAAAGGTTTTTGTGAAGTCTGCCATAGATAAGACCAGTGCTAGGCACATTGACTCTTTAAGATGTTCAAAGGCGTAGTTGCTTCAGGAGTCCATGAAAAATCATCTTTCTTCAATAATGTTGTTAGAGGTGATGCTATTCTCCCATAATTCTTAAAAAACTTGCGATAATACCCTGTTAACCCGAGAAATCCTCGCAACTGTTTTATGGTTGTGGGGAATTTCCATTCTTTAATGGCTTTAATTTTTTTAGTGTCTACCTTAACACCCTCGTGAGATACAATATGACCCAGATATTCCACCTCTTGTACTCCAAAGAAACATTCGGATGTTTTTGAATATATTTTTTTCTCCTGCAATAGTTTGAGCACCCTATCAACATGTTGAACATGATCCTTCCAAGACCTGTTGTAGATTAGTATATCATCAAAAAATACTAGCAAAAATTTTCTAAGGAAGGGTTTGAAAATGGAATTCATCAAGCCTTGAAATGTAGAAGGTGCATTGGTAAAGCCAAAAGGCATGAACAAAAATTCATAATGACCCTCATGAGTTTGAAATTCTATTTTTGTAATATCTTCAGTCTTCATTCTAATTTGATGATATCCTGAATGAAGATCCAACTTGGTAAAATAAATTGCTCTATGTAATTCATCTAATAATTCATCAATTAGAGGAATGGGAGATTTATCTTTAATGGTGAGATTATTGAGCTCCCTCTAATATGGACACATGCACCGTGATCCATCCTTCTTGTGTACCAATACTACAGGAGCAGAGAAAGAACTTTGACTAGGTTGAATTATACTAGCCTCTAACATTTCTGCAATCATACGCTCAATTTCGCTCTTTTGGACATAAGGATATCTATAAGGCCTGATGTTTGGAGGAACACTTTCTGGAATCAAATGAATATCATGACCATGATCATGAATAGGTGGGAGTCCTTTGGGAGTTTCAAAAACCTTGTAATGATTTTCCAAGACTTTTTGGAGATCTGCAGAAATAGATGATTTTGATGTTGGAACATCTATTGAGCATAATTGTGAAATTACACCTCATTGCTCATTCTTTAGAAGCTTTTTCATGACAATAGAGCTTATTATATTTCTCGGCTTCCTTGCAATACGCCGTAATTTGAATTCCTTTCCTTCTGAAAAAAATTTCAAGAAAATTTCTTGAAAATTAAAAACTACTGTCCCCAAATATTGTAACCATTGTACTCTTGGTACAACATCAGCCCCTCCCATAGTAATGGAAATCATTGTACTATTCAATAGATATTCCCCCATGGTTAGCTTGATATTATGGCATTTTCTGGAGCAATTTATAGTTCCTCAATTTGCAACCATCACTTTACATTCTAGTGCTAGGTATAGGAAACAATTCAATTCCCATGCTACCTTACAATGAATAAAATTATGGGTACTACTTCAATCAATCAACACTATTACCTTTTTCTTCTTGATATGTCCTTATATCTTGAGAGTTTTAGGAGTGGTAATTCCTGGCAATTCATTACACGATATGGTCGGACTCATTTCTTCCTCTTCTGGGGTTGGTTCCTGGTGTATATAATCTTCTTGTTCATTTTCTTCTTCCTCTTCACAATCTATGTAAAAGAATTTCTTCTCAACACACTTATGAACTTTAGTGTATTTGCTATCACAACTGTAGAAAATCCCTTTTTCTCTTTTTTCTTCTAATTGTTGTGATGTCAACCTTGTAGGTTGTGGAAATCTAGTTGTAGCAACACTTCCCTCTTTATAGAAGTGAGTGGTAGGCTTCCTTGTCACCATAATTTTACATTCAATTTTTCTTGCGAACCTGAATGCCTTCTCCAATGAATCAGGTTCCAAAATATGAACTTCATGTTGGATGTTATCCTTTAAATTGCCTATGAAGATATCAATCCTGTGTTCCTCTGGAATATCAGTTACCCTTATATTCAATTTTTGGAAGTCCTCAATGTGCTCCCCCACTAAACCCTTTTTCTTGAGATTTATCAATTGGCTAAAGAAGGTGTTGCTCTTTGTATCCTCATAATGTACTATCATTTCCTCTGTAAAAATTGACCAAGTGACAATTTTTTTACGGGAGCAAAGCCATCGATACCATACAAATGTATTTTTTTCTAAATGTAAAGTTGCAATGCGTACCTTTTGTGTGTTTTGCACATTATTGAGATCAAAATATTGCTGCATATGTAGTATCCATGTTACAAGATCCTTTCCATCAAAATTCCTCATATCCATTTTTGGAATATGGTGGTTCTTCCTGCCAACATTAGAGTTTATGAAATCACTATTAACATTTATTTTTTTCTCATCATGAGTTTCCTCTACTATCGTTTTACTAGGAAACATTTGTTGTGTCAACTTTGTCAAACCTTCCATGTCTTCTTTTAGATCATTGTTCATGTTTTCCATTTTTTCATCGATCTTAGCTTCCATGTCATCCATCTTAGATTCCATGCCATCTTCCATGCCATCTATCTTAGCTTCCATGCCATTATTCAAACCATCCATCTTAGATTCCATGCCTTTATTCAAACCATCCATCTTAGTTTCCATGCCTTTCCTCAAAACTTCCATGTCATTTTTTGTTTCTCTTTGCAAGAGCGAAATTTGTTGCACTTGCTCTTGTAAATTTGATATGTCATGTTACCATTCTTCATCCTCATGAATCATAGTAGAGCCTTATAAAGGCTTAATGGGTGTTGAATTATTTTTAGGGGTCATTTTAGAATCCAATACTGATATCTATTCTACAATATGCCCTTGGAATCAATTCAACTTGATTCTTCAAACAAGACTTATGCAATTCGGGGAAAAAACAATACACACCTTTTACTTGCTTTTGAGGAGCTCTATATTTAAATTGAATTATCTCTATAATTGCAGATCCTAAATATCTAAAATTTGGCCTTGTAGTAGCCCTTTGATTTTTCTTTCAAATGTCATAGGTCTGACCTGATTTGGATTCTTCAAGCCAAAGTTATGTCTAGTATCCCACAATGACCCAATTATGGATTGGTTCAGTAGAGCGAACCTACATGAATTGCCACGTGTCATTGTTTCCTCCTTTGGCTTTGAAATTGATAGATAGGAAACTACAGTCCATGTAATTGTTGCCACTTTTACATCATTCCAATCCGATGCTCAGAGAGATAGTTATGAATATTTTCCCACGATAACCTATTTGAGATGAAATTCGGGAGCCTGAAAAAGACCTAACTTCCACAGATCATATCTCCGTAAATATTGCGAGCCAAGCTCTGAAATTTTTTGACGTTATTCCTCAAGATCTTGGCCTGATTCTCTAAAAATTTCAGCTTCTGAATATTCGTATAAAAAAATTTATAGCACAAATGTCGCGATGACCTATTTAGGTTAAATTCAGGAGCTTGCAAAAATCCATAGCTTCCACAAATCATATCTCCTAAAATATTGTGAACCAAACTCTGAAATTTTGTGACAATGTTCCTCAGGATTTCGATTCGCACTCTAAACATGTCAGCTTCTGAACATTCATATAAAAAAATTTATAGAGAAAATTCCACGATGACCGGTTTGGAGCAGCGAAAATGCTAGAATCCAAAGCTCTGATACCAAATATTGAGAAACCAGCTCCAAAAATAGAAGAAAAGAGATATCAACGCCTTAGAAATAAGACACTTCGAGGGGGAAACCTCCAATTCATTAAATTAATGAACAATTATTGGATGATACAAATTACAAAACCTCCTTTCTATATATAGGAGTCCATGGGGCCACAATGTAATCTTAGTGGGGCCACAATGTAATCCTAGTTGACCTAACAATAATAATGTAAGGGCACAATAATAACAATATGGGGGTTATATGGGTACAATAATAACAATAATGGGGTTACAATAACAACAATAAGGGACTATACTAGTAATATAGGGACCTAACAAACCCAACTTTAATTATAATTCCATGGCTTCAGCATCTTGAGAAATCATGATCAACTTGTCTTGGATTGATCTTGATATGATAACCCATTTACCTTTTTCTTATATGCCTTTGTTCATTTTTAGGGTTTCTTGTTCTTTTTTTAATGTAGAATTTATTTTCCTTTTTTAGTTTTTTTTGTTCTTACCTTTGGGATATTATGTATCTTCCTCTTCATCAATGACTATTGGCTCTTTTAGTCTACTGTTAAATTTGACTTTGGAGCCTAGTCTCAACTTATTGACAGCTTTGGTGTGAGGATTTCTCAAATAATAAACCCTAGAATTTTTTTCTCGACTTGTATCCTCTGCCTTCCTTTCTGGCTGCTTTTCCTTTTTATTCTATGTTGCTACATTGTAATATCCCTTTTTAGGAAAATCAACAAAAAATGCATTTTTCAGATAATTACACTATAACAGTGAGGAAAAAAACTTAGATCCATTATTTTATGTGTTATATCCCTCAAATATAGCAGGGGATCGGAAAAAAATCATTATAGCTATGTTAAACAGATCTCCCAAGCCCAATATAGGCTAAAAACACCCAAACCCCATGACTTTTACAACACAAAATTTCTGAAGCATAAGACAACACAGTTTCATGAGCATTTATACTATAGTAAAATTGAAATCAATGGATTAGATGATATATTACTCAAAGAGCTGAGAAAATGGAGATCTAGTCTCTTTTATACAATCTTGAGATAACCCGGCAAGGGTTTCTTGAAAGCATGAAGTACAAAAAGTAGATCTACAGATACATGATTGAAAAATTACACTTTCTGACTGAAGCTTTGCATACATATGGCTGGAAAATACAAGAAATGGCTGAAAGCACTCCTCGTTATCTTTCTGAGAGAAATATTGACCCTTTCCCTAGAAAACTAGCTCACAAACAGGGGTTTTAACCCCACCACTGCAACACAATGGAAAATAACGCAATTTCTCCAAGGGACTCCACTGTAGCTGTAGGTATATACTTGACCCAATGTCTAATAGTGGAAGGATAGCCCAAAATACTCCTCTCAAATCCCTTCACCAAGCTCTCCAAGAAAGAGTGTGGAATTCTCGCATGAGAATACCTTGAACTAAACAGTTCAAAAAACCTAGCTAAACAGCTGAAGTATGCAAGAAGTCATAAGAATAAATCATAAAAAATATTCTGAATGCCTCTCATGGATACCATCCCTTCCATTTTATTCTTGGTGAGCCTTCTCATCCTTGGCCCCACTCATTCATGAGGTTGCTTCCTTCCAAAGATTCCTCCTCCAAAACTGCGTTGTTCCCACTGGCTCTATCTTATCCTTAGGCAACGTTGTTGGTTTGGTCAAGATGGATCTAGTCCACATGAATTTCCCCCTTTCACACCCAAGGTGACTTTATTTTTCCTACCTAAACTAATCTACCTTCACATTGGAAGTGTTTTATTCCTACCAAAGAGATTTAAGGGTCTCCCCACCCCATTTATTCTCTTAGACTAAAAAATAGAATAACATATAATATTCCAAATAGTAATAAGCTAATTGGGAATATTACAGTCCTCCCCTCCCAAAATTTACTTGTCCTCGGGAAATAGTAAATAAGGATACTGCAACATATTCTCTACTTCCCAAGTGGCATCCTCATTAGGAATATTCCTCCATCGAATTAGATTTTCCTTGATCACCCTACTCCTTAAATACATCTCCCGAGTATCCAAGATTGCCTCTAGTTGCAAAACTAGATGGAATTCATCATCAATATGTGGGCGATCCATGTTGGCAACCACATGTTGTCCAATGGCCTTCTTGAGGCATGAGACATGAAAAATGTTATGGATCTTTCTCCCCTTAGGAAGCTCCAACTCATATGCTACTTCCCCAACATGACAAACCACCCTGTATGGTCCATAGAATCGAGGCTTGAGCTTCTCAGCCCCCTTCTCCTTAAGTGTATACTTTCTATAAGGCTGAAGATGAAGATAGACCAAGTCATCTACCTCAAACTATCTTTCTATCCGACCATGGTCTACATATATCTTCTGCTGGTTTTGTGTTGTAGAAATGTTATCCTTGAGGGCCCAGAGCATATCCTAACTCTCTTGAATCCATTCCTTTTCTCTAGGAGCCTCGCTTTCTCCAAACATAACATCAGCAAATGAGAGTGCATCATACGCATAAAAAGCTCGAAATGGGGTCAGGCCAATGGACATACGGAAAGTTGTGTTGTAACAGTACTCCCCCAAATGGAGCCAACGCATCCATGCTCTTTGTTGGCATGAAACATAGTTTATCAAGTAGCCTTCTAGCCACTTTTTCACTATTTCAATCCGTCCATCAGTTTGTGGGTGATAGTTGGTACTTGGTGTTAATTCAATACCCACTAACCGGAAAAGTTCTTGCCAAAATCCACCCATGAAGCGGCTATCCCGATCACTAACTATGGTCATTGGAAGACCATGGAGTCTAAACCCATCCCTGAAGAAAAGCTCAGCTACCTATGAAGAAATATATCGTGCAAAAATAGCAAAGAAATTTGAATACTTTGTTAGTTAATCAACAACTACAAAGATACAATCCTTACCCTAAACTGTAGTTGTTGTGGAGGTAAATCCCCTCTACGGACAGAGGCAATCCCTACTAGCCCAGACCGAGCCTAGCAACAATATTCACACGCTATAGTGCAGGTTCCTAATTGAAAATAAACCAACTAGCGATGAAGGCTTACCTGGAATCCAACGTTGTCGCTTGTAGAGAAAGTAGCACTCCCGTTCCTTAGCTCCGGCAGATCACAATCCTCACGATCTCCGTGATCGGGCAACTGTACACGCAAGAAAAAAAACAAACGGAAGCGTAAAATCCAATATATGCAACTATATGTCAGTCAAAGAAGACATATCTCATCATCATAATAATCAACAAGAGTGGTACCATAACCAATAGTCGCTTATCATTAATCAATCAAAGAAGAATACAACCATAGCTCTGACGCTGAATTCTCCTTCGGAGGGTCGCCAGCAGAACATGTCTCGAAAAAGCCTGTTGGGGATGGGACAAACCTCTCTCTTCGGATGTCTTGAAAATAATATCCTTTCTTGGATTTGGCCTTAAGGGAATGAATCAAGGCTCTTGCAGCATAAGGCTCTGATGGCTTTTGGGAACTTGGAGATTAGCTTGCAAAGGAGATGAGCAAGCTTTTATATATGGAGGAAGGGGAGTTGGGATCCCTATAATCATGGGACTTGCCCTATCCTCAAGGAAGATTCCATGAGAGGTGGCAAACCACTTCCTCTACATGGATATCCAGAGTCAAACCTCCCAACTCAAATTAGATACCAATTTATGGATTGGTTAGGACGAAACTTCTGCATTTATTTAAAAAAAACACTCCTTAAAATGGCTGGCGTGAGTGGGACTCTGAGACAGAGTGCCAATTGGTGTGCCCTCTTTGAAGAATTTCCCCCATTGGCGTGGGTACTGAACTGGCTTCCCGCGCCAATGAAAAAAGGGGTGTTTTTAGGGTTTTTCACAAGGAGTTGTCTTGAGGGCAATGAAAGTACATGTTTAGGGGAATGCCATGAAAGTGTTTTCAAGTTATGTCACTGCTCACAGGTCACGGAATGAGCCCTCCAATTGTGTGGGATGGGGAATTGCAGGGATGGTGACAAATTGCTGTGTAACATATGCCCCCTAAAGCAAGAGGCCCAAGAGAGAGAGAGGGGTGAAATGCTTTACGAGAACGTGTCCAACTGAAAACACCGCCGTCGGAAAATATGCTTAGATGAGTACAACTGATGTCTCAAATACATGATATATGCGTGGTATGGGCGTAGCCATCCATAATAGAGTATGTAATAATCCATATCCAAGGCATGGACATAGCCATCCAGTGAGGATCAGTAAATAGACTCAAGTATGGTCGTAGCCATCCAATCAGTGAGTCATGTAACTAATCATAATAATCCACAAAATCGCAGCCTGGATTATAATAGGTAGAATCCAGGGTCTTGCGCTTCATCTCGACCCGAACAAAGTACAAGTTCAAGCATGTGAATAAGTGAGCTGAAGTCGAACATTCAAGAACACCGTCTGATTACCAGCCAATGATGAAAGCTGTTAACAGACACGAGAGGTACCACCATTAATGCCAATGGTACTCAAGGTACTACAGGTACAATCTACGGCATGTGAACAATGAGCTGATGTCAAACACCTGCATAATCACTCAACCAGAGGCCAATGATGAAAACCTCACGTCGAATGTGAAGAACCTGCCATTGAGGCATGCAGGCTCCAAGGTACCAAAAGGGAGTCTCTAGATTAGCTTCCTGGATAATGAGCTGAAGTCGACAGGAAGTGACCTTGATCGAAGGTGGGCCATAGTTTTTCCCACATCATCGATGCGAGACAGAGCAACATAATGTCTTTGTGAATCAGGATCAGATGAGAATCAGAGGAAGGTTGATACTTGCAGAGGTTAACTTCTCTTGAACATATGGTGGCACGACAGTGAGTTTGGCAGTATTTGACATCAACGGATCAGAGGTCATGGCGACGAGGCAAAGAGCAGATGAGAGGTCAAAAAGGATTACCCAAACCCATGGAGGCAAGTGAAAAAACGAGATGAGATATCCCCAACCCAACACGAATACAGACAAGTGCCATGTTCAAGAGCGACATACTGCCGACACGACAATGATTCTGGTTCCATTTTCCCCCACCATTTCTGGCGAGTACCCAAATTATTTTGATAACAAACTTGAAGGGGATAGCATATGATTGTAATATAAGTTCGTCCTTCAGACGAATCCATCCTAGTACATTTAATGAGCCCTAGGAAGGAGTGACTCGAATAACGTCATTACGACTGAATCCAATGTCATCAGGGTTTAATGAGTCTAACAGAGGAAGAACTTGGCGTCTTTTCATATTTAGAGAGTTTGAAAAGACATCGAAAAAGTAAAATCCAACAGTCCCTTTTCGTAAATAGTTCCGTAGATCCGAAAAGGTAGAAAACTATGTCTAAGAAAACCTCCTAGTCGCAATAGGATAGGGTATTCCTTTTTCGTAAATAATCTATCCTAGCTCGAAAAAGGGGTAAACGTATACTGGGTAGATGTCGTTTCGTGGCCACTTTAATGAGATCGAAACGACAAGGGCCTCGGCAATCTTTTCATGTTTAGATATTCAGAAAAGAGCTTAAATATGACTCCGAAATGACTTTTTCGTGTATTTACCAAGTCTGAAAAAGTATAAAATACAACTCGTGTCACCGTTTAAGTTGCGTAAAAACCTGTTGTTGCACATAAAGGCAAGTGTAAAATCCATTTTTGACAAAATATATTAAAATATTAAATAAAAAATGACTTTGAAAACCTAATTGTATTTCAAAAAGTTATAAATAAGTCTCAAATGGTAAAAACAAAATTACTTTTACTATTTACCTCATTGAAGAGCAGCAGTGGTCCATTTATGTGCAAACTTCTGACGGCGACTACGACTGATCCGGGACGTTATTCAGTTCCGTGTTTGTTCCAGGTAATAGGTGTTTCCTTAAGCTCCATTCTAATCCATTTTTTATATGTTTTTATTATGTATTAGACTTATGGGCGAACCATTTTGAAATTTTAGGGCTCGCTCCATTGGCGCGGGTATCGGGCACGGACCCGCGCCAATGGACATTTCTTCACAAAGAGGTCACGCCAATGGCACAATGAAATTTTCCACTCAAAATTTTGAAAATGTGAGCTATCTATGTGGATTTTCAAATGTTCCAGAGATCTAACAATGTATTTTTGATTGTGTTGATGCAGATATAAAGGAAAAAATGGTTATCGAATGGAAGGAGAGGGAACATGGAGAGGAAGATGAAATGGCTATCGAGAATGAATCCTGCATGATTGCACTTAAGAACTGTGGACTTAATAAATTCTTCCTCACACCTTGCTTACGAGCTCAGCCAGAGCTGCTACAGTACTTGGTCAGCATATGGGACGAAAATGAGGAAGTTTTTAAACTTCGGGACCAAGTGTTGGAACTTGAGTTTTCCGACGTATATTTCATAACCGGACTATCGCGCAGAGGTCTGATGCCCATCTTGACAGGCAGCAGACCATCTGGAGAGAAGATGGAGCAAGTAATGGCGAGAGTGTGCCTAGGGGAATGAACTGGATCGGGAAGCGGGAAGGTGGATATCCACACTGTCGAAGATCTAGCACTCAGGGTAGTGCTACACACCATTACGCGGGCTGCAGGATCGCAAGCGCCACATGAGGTGACCAAGGCCAAACTCATACTAGCCTTCGAGTGTATGAGCCCTACATTGTTTGATTGGGCTACTATAGTGACAACAAATATCAAAAGGCAGCTTACAAGGTGCAAGCAAGTCAAACTAAAGCAGTTTGGATACGGTTCCATTTTGGTATCGTTCATCCTGGAACGACTACCTATCTTTCAAGGCCAAGGGGCCATAGTTGCTGAGCCGATACCAAGAGAGCCAAGGATGGCTCGCTGGGCAGCACTTATGCCTAGGTCAGGAGGAGGCCAAAAAATGTCCTAGAGGCTGGAGTTTTTTGGATGGTTACGGCGTCAATTGATCATGGTCAAGGATTGGCCCTATGCTGGGACCAATTTCACTAGACCCAGATCTCCCACTTCTAGAGGGGGATGACTGGGACGAGGAGTTGGGTAGACCTCTCTTTTTTATTTTTATGTTTTATGATTTTTTTTTTTTTTTTTGGTAATACATGTCCATTCTAATAACAGTTGATATGCGCATGCAGATGTCGGCCCAGAAAGGCCCGCGGCCATGTCACCCATTGTGCGGAGAACCCATGTCGAACATGACCCTCAAGCTGAGGGTGGCGAGGGAGGTGAACTGATTCAGAACTTGGAGGGCATTGCCCGGAGGATCCCGGACTATGCATGGCTAGCAGATGTCCCGATGGCGTATCAGAGACATACGGTGGGAGTGCCTAGTCGCCTCCACCAACTTTTGAGACGCTTAATGCGCGTAGTAGCATGTTACCACAAGCACCATGCGGATTAGACACCTAGGGATTTTTTCATGCATATGTTTTGAGAGACGTGTCATCTTTGGATGTATTAAGACGAACATGTATATTTTTTATTTTATGTGATGCACACTATGTAAAAATTTCGACACATATATATATAAATACCTATTTTTGGATGGATCTTTTACATGTGATGATGTTTTGTTTATAAATTGCGCAAATTTCTATCTAGAACCAAATTAGCTACTGCATCTGTTAATGTATTCATATGTCTGGGTATGTGTTGATATGTAATATAGTCAAAATTTCTCTCTAGCAGACGAATACGCAAATATAGACATAAAATGGATGGATTTCTTACTGAATAATGCCCGTTAAGTTGTAATACTACAAATTGTGAGTCTAGATACACAAGTAATTCATGAATGCCGAGGTTTACAGCCTCGGTTAATAATTCCAATATGGAACTATATTCTGTGATATTATTTGTAGTAGGACCTAGACACACACCTTGCAGGTTAACCAATTCACCAGTAGGATCATAGATTACCCAGCCTGCCGAAGACAGATTCCTGGTACTGCGGGAGGCACCATCCACAAAACCCACAAATGGAGTAATGGAAATCTGCACAATCAGGAAGACCCGATCAGCATAAAGACGCTTACATCGCACACCACACCACACATGCACACAAATGAATATACACACCTATGTACACACGCCACACCAAAAATGACTTCAAGCGTAGTATTTCTTAAGGTACATCCCATTCCTAGGCTGCGCCAATGGAAATCCTTCATAATCAATGAGCTCATAAGCCCCATTTTTCAATACTCATTTTACTATATAGGGCCCATGCCACATGGGTTGGAGCTTTCCTGCCCTGAATTTGTCGTGCACTTGGTCGTATAGGAGGACAAGGTCCCATTCGACAAAGGAACGTGGAGAGACAGATTGATCAAAGTGTGCTTTGACCCACTTCTTCTATGCTTCAATGACTAAAGAAGCCAAGCGGCGGGTTTCATCTAACCATTCCAAATACAAGAGACGCTCTTCTTCAGGAGAAGTATCGGGCAAAAGTTCCACAGCCAACTTTAAGGAAGGAATTTCGCACTCAACCGAAAGAGTTTCTTCCAGACCATACACCAATTGGAATGGTGTGAATCCAGTTGCACTCTTTGCTGACGTCCGGTATGCCCATGGAGCTGAGAAAAATTAGAGGTAACAATTGGACTTATGAATTCCAACTGTTCGTTGAAGCATTGTGACCAAAAATTTGTTCACAGCCTCAACTTGGCCATTTTCCTGGGGGTAATATGACGTTGAGATATCGTGTTGTAAGCCCAATATTTATGTCATCTCGACCATCATATAATCTCAAAAATAAGTGCCATGATCGGTTACAATGGCCTAAGGGACCCCGAAATCTGCAATGATGTGGTTGAAGATAAATTGGGCAGTTGTCTTACCGTCAGCGGCTAGTGTAGGCATCGCTTCGGCCCACTTAGTAAATTAGTCAACAACGACAATTATATATGCATGCCCCCCGACCGAATGAGGGTTACACGTCATGAAATCTAAGCCCCATTTCGTGAAAGGGCCGACGATAATGATAGGATGCAGAGGGAGGGTTGGCGCACGCATCTTGCGCTGAAAAACCGGGCACGCGTGACATTTGCAGACTGCAACAATACAGTCTTTGAAGATTGATGGCCAGAAGTAACCCGCACGCAGAATTTTATGGGCGGTGGCATATCCAGACATGTGACCGCCATAGGCGCCACTGTGACAGTCATTTAAGACTCTTTCGGCCTCTTCCAAATTCAAACACCGATGGAGCACCGAATCTACTCCAACCTGGTATAATGTATCTCCTACAATGCGGTAGGGTTGAGACTGATGCCGAATCTGACGTCGAGCATCTTTGGTCAACTCAGAGCGGAAGGTTGACATTTGAAGATACACAATAATATCACCATACCATGGGTCATGGGTGTTGATAAGGAAGATGGTTTCTTCTGGAATATGTTCTTTGGAATGAGATGGGGGGGAGTTTGTCGGGATGGAGCAAATAAGATCCACGAAAACCAGTGATTTGGTCGACTTAGCAGTAGTAAAATCTAGGTCGAACTCTTAGAGGATAACGATCCATTTGGAGTATTTTCCCCCCAGTAATTGTCGAGAAAGAATATATGTCATGGGGTTTCAATCCGAAACCACGGTTACGGTACGCAGTAGGATGTAGTGGTGGAAATGTTGCACAACTTGTACAGCTGCTAAAGCTAGCTTCTCGACGTGAGCGTAACGCGTTTCCGTGTCGAGAATATTCTGTGATAGATAGTAAACAACGTGTTCATTGCCATTATCATCATCCTGCACCAGAACCATAGCTATGGTGCTAAAGGCAGCGGCCAAGTATAGAGTGAAATCATGGTGATAGTTTGGAGGCCGAAGCAACGGAGCATTAACAAGTAATGTCTTAAGCTTCTCAAAGGATTGTTGAGCAATATCGTCCCAATGAAAGGGAACGTGAATCCTTTGGCCACTTCCGCGTAGTTCGGTATAAAGCGTCGTAGGAAGTTACCTTTTCCTTGCAGACTCTGCAATTGATATAATGAAGAGGATGATGGGAGATTGACAATGGCCTCGACCTTTAGAGGGTCAAGGAGAATCCCGTCCTTGGAGACTATGAACCCCAATAGATGGCCAAAATCCACGCAAAAGATGCATTTATGAGGGTTAAGATGGATATTATAGCGTCTACAGCAAAGAAAAATCTGGCGGAGGTGTTTAGGATGGTCCTCTTGCTGAGATGAATGAGCTGGTAGATCGTCTAGATAAGGCTGAATGATATGGTGTATGTCGTGGAATGTGTAAGACATAGCACGCTGGAAAGTGGCTCCAACGTTCTTCAAGCCGAACGGGAGCTTTTTATAGGCAAAAGTACCCCACGGACAGATGAATGTAGTCTTGTGTTGATCATCAGGTAGAATATTTATCTGATTATACCCGGAAAAGCCGTTCGTCAGGGAATAAATCTCACTCCCGGCACATTCGTCAATGATTTGATCTATGAAAGGAGTGGGGTAGTTTTCCTTTGGACAGGCCCAATTAATATCTTGGTAATCAACACAAACTCTTATAGTACATTGTTTCTTATCTACAGGGACAATGTTGGAGACCCATTCTGTGAGGGGAATTGGGTAAATGAAGCCCACGTTCATAATTTTTTCAACTTCTTCTTTAATGGCAGTGGATTTGCGAGGGTGCATCGGGCATAGGCGTTGGCGCATGGGTTTCGCACCAGGATAGGTAGGAATCTCGTGCACTACTATGTTGGGATCAATCCTGGGCATTTCCTCATAGGACCAGGAAAACACGTCTCTGAATTCTTGAAAAAGATCAGTATAAACTCGTATCTCATCAGGAGAACAAATCACTCCCACGTGTATGTTCTCAACTATCCTCGGTTTAATGGAGATTTCGATTGGAATGGTTTGAGTAATGTTGCTTAGGTTTCCCTCTGAAAGCACCTCATGTGTCAATATGGGTGTCTGGAGAGGTGGAGTGGGAACCTGAGATGCAAAATGCTCTAGATAATCTGACATTGCCCCCAAGCTAGGCATGAATGAGGAACGATGATGTCCATCGCTCCAAGGTAGCTCCTCAAGAGACATTGTTTCCTAGGCATGAATGAGGAACGATGATGTCCATTGCTCCAAGGTAGCTCCTCAAGAGACATTGTTTCAACAATGGCTTCATCAGAAGGGAAAATCTCCTTAAGAGGATCAGGCGAGTCGGCCTCGCCAAGCCAGGGGGATTGAGAATAAGTGTCTAAAGCCATGCTCGAAGGAGCATGCTGAGGAGGGGGAGGATCAGATGAGGCAACGATTTCACAGTATTTAATCTCTACCGGAGTTAAGGGCATCGATTCTCCAAACTCAGTCACCTGCTCAGGCGAAGGGATGAGCCATGGGTCGTCAGACCTAGATATCATATTAACTTGAGCGGTGTGCGGTGGTGGTGCGGGAAAAATACCCATGAGGACGGGGTCCTTGAAGAGACCGAGTCCTACACTATCAGGGGGATTTGGAATCTGATCCATGTAAGGAACATTGTTCTTAGAGGTGGAGGTGAAGAAGGATAACTGATCCACCGTAACGATTTTTCCATTGTGAGGGAACTTAAGAGGTCGAAAGAGGGTGGACGGTAGGCATAGCATGGCGTGAGTCCAACTGTGGCCGAGAAGTATATTGTAGTTAATCTTGGCTTCAACTACTTATACTTCTACATTGACTGTCTTCCCCTATAAGGTAATCGCTAAACTCTCGAGAACACACTGTTAGGGTCCCGTGATTTGGCCGATTGGCTAACCAAATGACGATGTAACATCAAACCAAGCTTTGGAGCCCAAGGACCTAGCCTTCCTGGACTCAGAGAGGGCTCTCTCTATATGTGTAAAAGATGTCGGTGTGTTTACTTGCGGTGTTCTGATATTAGGCTAGTTATGAAGTGTGTTTTTGGTTTTTTTTTTAGTTTTTAAGTTTGTGAGGGATAAAACTTGATCAAATACATAAACTGGATAACAAGATGTAGATAAATTGGGCTATGGGGTCAAACAGGTCAAGGAAGCTATGAGGTGATGATGTAAAGCTGCTGTAGGGCCGATTTGATTCACGGTAGAAGGGATCTTTGGGCAAAATGGATTAAATGGACAACAAGTTGGTGAAAGACAAGGGATTTCAAGTGTAACTAGTTTATAGCAGACATAAACATGTTATATCAAGCCATTAATCATGCTAAATGCAACTATGAGCTAATTAATACATAGAAATCAAACATTCCAGCCATACATAGAGGTATAAGACCCTCTAACTTCGGGAAATGGCTATCAGACTTTGGGGAAAAACACATAATACAAACTAACAACTCATAAACTATGCTAGAACGCCTAAACATAGTCTCTAAGTCATTGGGCACTTTGACAAACAAGCTTTCATAGTTTTAGGCAAAGGGCTAGATCGGGACTAGGCCTCCTTGGTTCAACAAGATGATCAACAAATCAGTCAAAGAGGAAATTTTATGGAAAGAACTATGGACAGCTTATAGGTAGGCAGGGCACACCATACATCCTATTCCACATGCATAGAAATTGTAAATAAAACTAGCAAACATTATCCTTAAGTTGCTAAAGAGCAGTTAAGAATTCTTTAGCATAACTAAGGAAGAAGAAAACATCAAGCTATGAAGATTCAGGAATTTTGAGGTGCCTCCATGGGAATATCTAAAAATCAATCTCTAATGATCTATAGCAGCAAGAAATATGTATTATGAATGAAAACTAGAAGACAAAAACATATCAAGAAACACTATACCATTCTACCAAGTCATGGAATCCATCAACAATCCTTCATCATTCCTCAAAAGCATCCAAGAGGCAGTCCAAAAATCATAAAACAAGTGTATTCTTCAAAGCTCATATGACCAATGTATTAATTCTTCTCTCAAGTTCAGCCTCTGATTTACAATGAAACCCATGGAATAAATAGGCTTGAGGGAGGAAAACCTCATGGAGCAGCTAGCTATCCCATTGGCCAAGTCAAAATATCTAAACTTGTCCTTGAGGCTTTGCAAAGCCCAAGGCACAAAATATCCCATAAAATATCTAAAAAACTGCTAAAAACGGAAATTATATTGACTTTACATCATTTCCCAAGGATAAAAATAGCTTAACGCACATTTGGGAAAAGCAGATTTTTGAAGTTCAAAAATTACAAAAATACTTCATATTTATGCCTGAAAAAGGTCCCCTGACTTGCTGGATGCAATTGGAAGCCTTCCTGATGTCAAAATGTGCCTCATGAGGGCTTTCTGGAAAGCTCTCTGTGTCTATTTTACGGCGCAACTGAAACCATCTCAATCCGAGGCCTGGAAGTCATCCAAAACTGTATCTGTGTATAAAAACCCAGAAAATAGCAGACTGCTGATATGGCGGGCAGAATGTGCAAAAAGAGGGTGTTTTTCGCCAATTTGAGGGGGGGAATGATCTCCAAATGCCCTGAAAATCGCTGGAGACCTGCTCATGGAATTATGGCATCCATCGGTATCATCCTCCTCCCTTGACAACTCATCAAACTGAAATGGCGAAATAATGAGTTTTCGGCCAAAAACCCAAAAAATGCCAAAAAACAAAAAGTTGCTGAAAAAGGCCCAAAATTGGCATGCATGACCCTCAAGGGTCCATAGCAACATGCTCCAAAGCTGAGGCCAAAATTTCAAGGGCTGATATGCTTTTCCCTTCTTTTCGTGCCTGGCGCTTCCCCTTCAACTTTTTCAATATCTCTTGTCCTACCTTTAATTTTCGCCTGGAAAACTGATTTAGCTTCTGAAAGTGAAGAGTCCTCTTTCTTTGTAGCTCAAGATCCCTATTCTCCCTCTCAAGCTTCAATTCCAAATGCTTGTTAGCTCTCTCAATCCATGCTTCCTTGTTTTCCTCAATTTCTTGCTCAAGGAGTGCAGTGAGAGGAAAGGCTTGGAAATGGGCTTGTTCTTCTGCTCTTTGCTTTTCCAAGGCTCTTCTAAGCCCGATGGTCCTAGGCCTCTTCCGCCTAGGCTGGTCTTCCTCCTCTTCATCATCAAACTCACCAATGAGCTCTTCAATTCTTGCTTGCACCTTTTCTGCCTCTTTCTTATACTTAATTGCCCTTGCCTCATGAATAGCTGCATGAAACTTCATCTGTTTGTTTTCAACCTCCAAGAAGTGGTTGAAATTCCTCGCCCTTTGAAGATCTTCTTGTAATACCTCAATTTGCCCTTCTTTGTGAATGAGGAGGTTTTCCAGGAGGCGGGCCTCATTGTCACTATCATCGCTTTGGATAGGGATAATAGCTAATTCACCTCCATGCTTTGTACTTTCTCCAATTTTACTTTTACCTTTGAAAGCCAATCTAGCGCTTTTCCTCCTTGGTATGATAGAAGATGTCTTTTTGGGCAATTTCCTCTTGCTAGGAGCGACCTTTGTCACTGTTAAGGTGGCAGCTTTAGCTTGTTGTTCTTCCTCACTATCTTGTCCAGTTTTTGGCTCAAAAGGTGTTTCAATTTCCTGCCCAACTTGCTGCTCCTCAACTACTGTCTGCTGCTGTCCCTCATCCTGTATCTGCTGTTGTCCATCAATATCCAACTGCTGCTATTCCTCAACATCCAAATGCTGCTGTTCACTGCCTTCTCCTTCTGCCTGTTGTTCACTGCCTCTCCTTCTCCCTGTTGACTTGGCTGCCCAGTAGTCATTTTGAGTCTTCTAGGTGTAGGCCTACTAGACAAAGGCACTGGGCGATGGACAGGCTGAGTAGGAGACACATGAATAGGAGGGATAGTAGAGAAGTCTGGATGGCTGATGAATAAGTCCCATGGCACCTCTTTCTTCTCTAGCTGGTGTAAGAAGATAATCTTGATCAAGGAATGATGAAAGAGAGAAGGGATTTGCTGAGGTGGAGCCTTCTTTTGGACAGTAGATGCCATTTTCTCTATGATCTTGGACAAAAAGTAAGGAAGGTTTAGTTTCCTGCTTCGGGTAAAATGCATCAATAAGCGGACATGGTAGGCATAAATTCGATTAAACCTCCCTTCACAAGTGAAATATTTCATTATGGCTTTCATCAATGGAGCATAGCTGTCAAGAAGATAGGAAAAAGGGAAGATAGCAGTGATAGCTTCCATATGTTCAGGCTTGAGGAAAGGTTTGTAATCCTCTAAGTCAAGATGAGCTTGCTTAAACCACTTTTCGCCATGATACGGGATCTTGGTAGCCTTGGACACATATCTTGGAGAAATTTTGAAATCAAGATCTGCCACTTGGAAGTGTTTTTCTTTGAATCTCAGGGTGCACAAGTGTGTTAATGGCGAAAAACTCTTGACTTCTCCTATCTTCTGGCAAAAATCAAGGTAGCCTACTTCATGGAAATTAAAAAGCACAGATGGATGAGCATCAATCTCTTCTGTAGAGATAGGCTCATATCTCTTATGTGGACCGCTCCTGTGGTCTTGCCTTGGAGGCATTTTAACCTGAACTGCTTTTGGAAAAGGCAAACTGCCCTCTCTGTGTGTAAAAATGCCCTGCTGGATTGAAACTGGTCACTATGCTGCTTGGACAGAGAAACAATGTGAGGTGGAGGGTTTGCAACAAGTGTCCATGAAATCACAACCTCTGCTCTTCTTAAAACCAGCATTTCACCTTTGAATGTACCTCAGCCAGGTAAATTCCTCAATAGGACACCATCAGTAAAGATGAAACAAACTGTTGTGTAGATTTCCTGTGCACAGTATTGAAAAATCACTTTTTCCTGTGGATTTGTTAGAGGCCAATTAACACCTGTATTTGGTCTTCAAGACAAATATTAATCATAAGAACTCTGCTCTTCAGAAATGGTCTTCCACCTTGAAAATACCTTGGTCAACTGATTTCTATAGAAGAGGCCATACAGTGGAAGAGAAAAGGAGACTTAGGTTAGGTGAGATATCAGTGCACAGTGTTTTAGGAAAAACATTCTTTACTTGTGAATTTAAGAGATACACCTTACTCCTTGTTCAAGGATACTTTCAGCCATTAACACTTCTGCCCTGTATAAGTGTGCCCACTTTCCACTGATCTTGCATATGTGAAATCAACCCTTAGTCTTTAGACAGTCAATACACAATATTGGAGCAAAAATGACAGAGTTTTCAGAAGAATGTAAAGCTCTTAGACAGAGGTTATGTGAGGTTTTGAACAACACAAATCAGTCAATCAACAACATAGGAATACCATCCCTTTGTGGAGGGCGCGAGCAGCTTTCCCCTGTAGCTTCGACCTGTGAGCTTCTGCTTGATCAAGAACACTTTCCTCTATTAATCCTCACTTTTTCTCTATATGTGTGATACCCCACCAAACAGGATCATACACAGGCAATTTTAACTTCCAGTGTGTGCATAAATCCAAACTCACTGCTTATGGAATAATGGTGACAGTCTTTGAAATAAGTATCTCTGTGGGTGTTTTTTTGAATAACACAGTCAGCCTTTTATCACATTTCAACACTTCGGAGCACTGTTTTTAGCTGTAGTGACCAGGTTTAGAGGATTTTGAAAGTTTTGAAAACTAGGACCAGCTACCCTTTTATTTGATCTCGACCTTGCTAGACAGCTTTCTTAGCACATATGTTTGATATATAAACAAGGTCTAACTCAACAGCTTTACTCTAACCTTTTACACCACTGTTTGATTTTAAAATTTTCTTGCCACTTAGCAATTTCTTGAAGCCGAGGGAGAAAATGTGTGAAAATACCTAAAAATTCGATGAACAATCGTCGGGAAGGGCTGGAGTAGCACCGGGGGTCTTCAAAGCATGTGCGACACTCCTTCAGCAAAGAACGGCGTGCAAAAATAGACCTCGGTGGCCTGTCGGGTCGGCCTGTCGGGCGGCGTACAGGCGCGTCGCTGGTTTATACAGGCGCGTCGCGCCAATACTAACTGCTCGTTCAAAACCTCCGCCAGGCGCATCGCGCGCGTTTCCAGGCGCGTCGCTCGGCCTTTAACAGTGCCAAACTTCTGCAAGTTGACCAGAAATTTCTCGCTTTGATGCTAGAGTGGCACGGGGTTTCGTCTTCAGTTTTGAAAATGAAAAGATTTTCCTTCGACCTTACTCTTCTTATATCATTTCACAACAAATATTCAACAGTCTTAAACTTTGAAAGTAACGTTGGTTTTCAACTTTTTTTTGTTTTTAAACTGTGGCCTTGTCATTTTGAATATATAAACCCGAACAATGACTCTGTTTAGTACACAGTAGTTTCAAACGGTGATTTTTTCAGTTTTGTCCTTTGGGGGACATTTCAACACCGAGCTTTAAACTTTGACAAACAACTCAACAACTTCTACATCACTTCTGTCACTGTTTTTAACAATACTGGTCATATACATGAGATAGAGTAACCCTTTCCTTTAAAACAGTCAAAAGAATACCTGCAAACTGCTTTGTTATTTGAAGGACAGGGCTGGTTTTGTCAACTTGTTTTAACAACTCTTGTTCTTTGATAGTTTCTTCAACCTTCATCTACATTCGGTGCCAAACTTGTTGACCTATTTGGACTTGATCACGACCTCCTAATTTGATAAGGGCGTCTCTCTCTCAAATACTTCCCTGCCTGTAGGTGTAGTATACAATACCTCTGTTCTTTGAATAATAACAGGTTGTGTTTCTTTTTAAACTATCCAAACAATGATCATATGCTAAATGACTTTTGGAACATAATGAACAATAACTCAAAATGTGATATCTTCTTGGTGATGGAACTCAAAAGCCCTGTCTGCTGGTTCTCTTTCCATGTATCTCAAAGTTTTCAAAACTGGATAATGACTGGTGATTAAAATGTCCTGACTGTTCCCTGCTTTGCAGAAATGCCTCCTCCTTTTAAGCTCGGTTTTACAGAGTCCTGTAGATGTCTTTTGATTGGATTTGTAATAGTGAAGTGCTTCATGGGTTTTGAGTGCTGCCCAGAGCTAATAAAACTCATTTCCAGAAACCCTGTCTTAATCTGCTGATGGCTATATGATGAACAGGCTTTGGCAAAAGCTTTTTTTGTACATGGTGGCAATCCCTGCTTCCAGGTGATACACAAGCTCCTTTTGGATTGTAAGTGCTATATTCTAGCTTGCATCCCTTCATACCATATTTTCTCTGTTTTACTCAAAAAGAGCTCCTTTAGACTTCTGGGCAGGTGATAGTGGAGTACTGTTTAACCACTTCCTTTGAAGAAACTGCTCCTCTTGGTATCAATGCATACATATTCATAATGTTCCCAGTCCATCATGATGTATATTTTGAAAGATATTTTCATATGACTAGAAAAACCAATACTTTTGTATCATAAACACCATCATTTACCTGGTGTAAAGACCTTTTAGCTTTCTTCCTTTGTCTCTTTCCACTGTCTCTTCGATCAATCAGTATTTAACAATATCCAAGGCTTTGGCCATCTGCTCATAAAAGGAGGAGGACTTTCACTTGGCAAAGTATATGAGGATTATGTGATAAGGCTGCATGACAAGGGTTTGCTTGATTATGATGGTAAGCAATCAACTTAAAAAAAATCAAGACTGGCAACTCTGCTTGCCAACACTACAGTGCTTCAGAAAAACCCTAGCCAAAGTATCACTGTCTTCCTATTCTGCTCTGAGGGTGACTGAAATGTCATCATTTGTTTTGGTCATCTCATGGCAAACTATTTGAAGGATAGTCTCTGTGACTATGAAGGTCAGTGCCTTTTGAAAGACCAAGAACTTTCTTTCTGCCTGTGTAATGGAATTTTTGTCAGCACCTCCTCAATTTGATCTTGTGGAAAGCAGGCTGCTTAAGATTGGAATGTTTACTGATGACATGCTTTTCTAAAGTTCAACAATTCACATGATTTGAAAGCTTCAGATGACCTCCTTTATCAGACCAGACTCTTTTTCCTTTGAGCTAGCATATTTCAAACTCTATTCCTGTTATGATCATCACTCACATTCATAAAACCTGGAGATATTGTTTCACTGTTCAGTAAAAGGCAAACCTGGACTTTTGTAATCTTCAAAGTCAATACTGGCCAACGCCCTCTACTTGTGGATGAATGAGGCGCCCTAACCCTCTGCTTGTAAATGAAGGAGGTTCTGGGCCATGACAATTTACCAGTTTGCTGAGACAGTGGTGTCCCTTTCTTATTGTGATTTTCATGCTGGAAAGAGCTGTAAATTCTGGATGAGTAGCTTTCTGTTTTGCGGACATATCTCAGGCTCAAGTTACATTTAGAAGCAACTGTTCCTCTAACTGTAAATTCAAGCATTTACTCCATGAGATGAAATTATATTTCCTGCCTTTGTAGAAACCATAGAACACTATGAAAAACCTAATAGTCAGCTTGAGATTGGGGTTTATGCAGTGCTGAGATCTAGGGGATGTGAGTGGCGCGACTTAGGGCTGCTTGTCAAATTAATTTGCAAAGTAAGAGGTCAGTCATGGTAGGTCTGTTGCAGATGGAGGCTTTTTGGCTTTTTGATGATTGCCAAGGGTAAAATGTCTTAAAGCGCCACTTCCTAACATAGGGGAGACTTTTGAAACAGATGTGAATTTGCCTTTTAAATATGGTGGGAAGACCAATAAGGCTGAAGCTAGATAGGATAGTGATAACGAGTTTTGATTTCGACAGGGGTGGACTGAAAAATAGAAGGGCGAAAAAAGTTTTAGGAGGGTTTTCTGGATGACATATTGACATAAGGAAATCAGTTTCTAGAAAACTCAGCTGTGGATATAGTCATCACTAACATGTAAAAAATATTGATGGCTAACAGTGGCTCCATTTGGGGAGGGCAGCTCCTCGTCAGGAGGTGTCCAGAATTCAGATTTTTGGCTTATGAAGACCAGCGCCTTATCCATTGGCGCAAAATTTACCCTTTTCTTGATGTTATTTCTGAAAAGTGACAGCATGGTTAACATCAATGATACTTCCACCTACCCCACTATCTTTCCTAACATTTTTTCTTCTCTTTGGCGCATTTGAACTAGCGGCCTTTTGAAAATGCATATTCTTTCTTTTTGCAAAATGAACCTATCTATTTCTACTCTTATATCTACCGGGAATTCAGATTAAACTGATGAACTCCTTCATTTCTCTACCTAAAACTATATCAACTGTCAAGATTAAGCAGTTTGACAGGATCTCATTCTCTAATCTACAACATGAAATTTAAAAATGATCAAATCAAGATTAGGCAGTCTGATTTGTCATGCATTTGCGGCATAAAAGACAAGCTGCACACAAATGTTATTTTTCAACAAAAGGAAACTAGACAAGCGGGACTAAGATATACAATGTGTTTTTCATCCCTCGCTTCTCTCTTTGGTTCTGTTTTAGGCATGTGGAACCAGAATCTCTCCCTAATCTAAGCTCTGTGATAAGTCAATCTTACACAATGTTGACAATCTTGGCACTCACTAACTTATCAGCAAATAAATTTAAACATGCTCAGCTATGATTAGGCTAGATAGCTGAACAAGACATTGGAGCACTAGTAGCGGCATTTAGACTTGCTCGCTTTCCGAAAGACTATTTTTTTGGAACATGGGGCCTTTGTTCTATCTTCACTTGCCCTCTTTTCTGTTTTTACTGTTTTTGACTTTCCTATCTTTTACTGTTTTTGATTTTTCTATTTTTTCAATATTTCAAACAATGATATGTACAATGACTGAAAGTGTTTCAAACTCAAAAATCTTGGAAATGACGGAATTTCAGCATCTTATCCTCGTAAGGATCTCCTCTCACCCTTGGCCCCCTCAACTCCTGAAAAGAAAAATTTGGGAAATTTTCTCTCTCTAACATGACATAGGGATTCATGCAAGAATCTCTAAACAACCCAGTGTCTTCCCTTTGTACCTCTCTGAATATCTGATTCCCACTCATTTCCTTACGGTATGCTTTCCTCAAGTAATGCATGTATTCTTGGTCATTCTTAAAATAGATAATGACATCATCAAGGTATGCACAGATGCAGAAATTTAAAACTGGGAACATGGCTTTCATGAATAGATTTCTGACATTGGGTGGTTTTGCAATTTTGAACTTGACATCAGATCTACTTCCCGCGAACTTGAAAAAATATTTAAGCTGTCTATTTTGCAAAGGAATCTTATGACCATGACCTGAAACATCATCTTGCAAACATACACGATTAAAAGCACCTTTAATTGGTAAATCATGGTTTTGAGTAGAAAAAACATAATCTCTGTTATAAGGATATGCAGTTTTATTCCTAAAATTAAAGCAGACTCTATGACCAGCTGTTTTATCCCTGATTATTTCATTTTGTTTCAGATTGTTGTGTTTTCTCTTATAAAGACTGTTCTTTGAGGGGAAGGTAGTGACACAGTAGTTTCCCTTGCCTTTTCTGTAGAAATTGGTATTCTGCATGAGATTTCTGATTTTGGCCTTTCTAAGTTCTTCATGAAAAGACAGAATATGAGCCAATTTCAGTAGTTCAGGTATGCTAGGATTGCAACTATCATTCTTGCTCATGAGAAGTTTATCTGGCGTTCTTTCTAGATTTTGAGCTGCTGAGGTTATAGTTAAAGCTTTATTTGCAGTAGGAGGGTCACATGATGGTAAATCTTTGATGTATGGCAGAAACATTGAACTCCCTTTTTCCCGGGTCCCAAATAGGTTGATGATGTGTAGGTCTTCTAAAGCCTTTACCCGGAAAAAGTTCCCACAAGTCACTGCTGGTGTTTGACTAAAACTAGAGCAATTTGCTTGATAGTACATAAGAGTTTGTGCTTCTTGTTCTAATCCTACTTCTGAAAAGGAAAACTTACTTTCTTCAAGAGACAACTGTTCATGATCATGGTAGTTTTGAGTTTCTAGTTCATCATAAGGCACCAGGGACAACTGATGTGGTGGATCTAATTTTATATTAGTTTCCTCTGACTCTTCCTCGATGTCTTCATCAATATGCATAATGAAAGAGTTCAGGTCGGAACGCAAGGAACACATCGGGATGTTGTCTGGCCTATCTTGACTGCTAATCATGTATTTCATGTGTGATTCGCGGTAAAGTATTCTAGTCTGGCCAAATACAGGAATGGTGGCATATGACATGTCCAGTCGGATATTCCCTTGGAGTTTGGCTCCCCAAGACCTGGATAAAAGCATCCCGTACTTGGGAGGAATGTCTGCCACCACTATATCCATGATTAGATGTTTCGCAGGTATTTTTGCCAGACTAAAACAAAGGTCTTTGATCAAACCCAGGCATTCGACTCTACTTGAATCAAATGAATACAAGTCTTTGTATGGTCTTGTGATTTCCAGGCCTAGTCTTTCCATTACTACCTTCGGCATAAGATTATGCGAGGCGCCGGAGTCTAGCATGGCATTGTGGAGGATTTGGTCATGGATGTTTAGGCTAATGTAAAATGGAAGAGTAGCTCCCTCTTGGAATTTTCCCTCTACCTTTGGACCAAACAATACTTCAGGAATGTCATCAGTCAGATTAACAGTGTTTGCATCATTCCCTAGATTTAAGACCTTTAGTACTTGGGACTTATAAGAGTTTTGGGCAATGAGTTCAGTAAGAGGCATGGTGATCTTAATCTTGGCGATTTCGCCTTCAAAGCTGAAAGGCACTTGATGTTTAGATATGTTTGTTTCAGCTTTTTCAGCTACGACCTTGTCTATGTTCTGAGTTTGTTGACCTTGTTTAGGGATTTTGTTTGCCATAGTTGTTTCGGTGACCTTTGTAGAAGTACCAGGAGTATCTGAGAGAGGACTAGTTTGGGTAACTTTAGCTTGGCTCTGGTCAGTCTTCTCAACCTTGATTTTGTCATTGCCTACTGCTTTCTTGAGGATGGTATTAGGGGCTTTAGCAGTATCTGAGTTACCTTTCTTGACATTATCTTGGTTTCTTTTACTTCTAAGGTCATATTGCCTGTGAGCTTCTATAATGGCATTCTGAAAATCTATGGCAGGGTCGTCAAGATCTTCATAGTTGGTCTCATCTTGATCAGGCGAAAAGAAGGCTTGTTCTTCTTCTGTGAGGTACACCTCACTCTCACTATCAGACCCTACGAGATTTAGATGACTTTCATCAAGATTTTATGTATCCCTGTCATTTTCTTCCACATAGTTTTCATTGAATGGTGGCCTGATCTGTTGGTCATTTTCTCTTGGTCTGTTCTGGGGCTGTTCTCTCCTAAAGTTCTGGTTCCGGTTTCTGTTTGGAGGGTTTGGCTGGTTATCCCTAACAGGAGCCTTTTCATTGATCTTTTCCCACATTTTAGCCATGGATTTGACTAAGTCATCTATTCGGGGATCTAGGGAAGGTGATGAAGTGGAGACCTCATCTCTATATGTGACCTTTCTTTCTGATCTAGTTCTAGCTCTTTTTTCAGCTAAGTTGGCATCTGCTTTTATAGCTATTTTTTGCATTTATTCTAAGGTAGGGGGATCCTTGTCTCTTAAATGATATGTCATGTCCGGATCAAAACCCTCAGGAAATTTTGCCAAAGCTAAACCAAGTGGAGGTTTAAAATGAGGTGGAAGGGAGTTATATACACTGTTGAACCTAGTACAGTAAGCTTGGACACTTTCCCCATTTTCCCGTTTAAGATTGTTATATTCTGACAGGATTTGAATGGGGTTTCTTCGGATTTCCCACCTATTTCTGAAAACTTGATGTAGTTCTGGGATATCATGGATACTGTTTGGAGCTAAGCTTTTTAACCATGCTTTGGGTTCACCACCAAGACTTTGGGCGAATATTCTCATTCTGACAGTTTCATCGTGTACTTCCATGTATTCAAAAGCATCGCTAATCCTACTTATATGCTGTTGAGGTGTGGTGGTGTCTTCTCAAGTAAAGTGTGGGATTTTGTCTTGATATTTGTTTGGGAGAGGAGCTAAAGGCGGTGGCAACACCAAAGGTGCGTACCAGGCTGCCATGACTGGAGCTAGTGGATGATGTGCAAGATGAGGACTAGTGGGCTGAAGTGAAGTGGTTTGAACAGTGGTGGTTTGACCAGGTGTGGCGGATGAACTTGGACTAGTGATCTGGTTTTGAGCAGATCTGGGATGATAGGAGCCAAATTGATAGAGAAGCTGGAAATCAGGAGGAGTGGTGGGTGAAGCTTCTCTAATAGTACTTTGTGGTGGGTCTAGGGGTTCAAGATCGTCAAAGTTTATCTTACTATATGATTTTCTTCTGGGAAGAGTTTGTGATGACTCTAATTCAAAAGGTGAATCTAGTAGGATAGTGCGATGTTTAGGTACAGATCTTGCTCTATGGATGGATCTACCAGTAGCTAGATGGTCAGTTTCGGAAGCTTGCCATAGAATCTTCTCTGGGTCATCTACTATGATAGGGGGATTTGGGTCTGGATGGGATCTGGTGTTGATTCTTCGTGAAGCCAGATTTTAGATCCAGAGTTTAGAGAGAGTGGTATTGGTGAATGTTCTGGATGAGTGGTTTTTCTAAAGCTTTACTAAGGTGAAGGATGGTCAAACATAAAAGGGATGGATTAGTGGAGTCGCCAGGTGGAACTGGGTTGTTTTTGTGAAGATAGCTATGGTCGACCCCCAGTAACTAATCTGAAAATGTTTTTGGATTTTCTGAGTTTTATGTGCAGCCTATGGTTTGTTAAAGTATCCTAGACTTGTTTCAACACTTTGCTAGGGTGATGAGAACAAAAAGAGTTTACTCTAAAAAATGGGTTTAGGGACTGCTTGTTTGTTTATGGTACCTAAAGGACCAAAGATTCTATAAGAGTTTGCTGGACTATTATGTACTCAGTGTCCCACCATCTCCCGCTATGTTAGTGAGCGATGGGATAGGTCTATCAGATAGTAGCCTAAAGCTTGGTAAAATAGTAAGGCTTACTAGAAGTTAGTGGAGTCGCAAGGTGGATTTTCAGTTTGTTTTGAGATATACTTGTATGGTCCACCACCAGTAATGTCAAAAGCCAATCTAAGGGAGTGTTTTTTTTTGGGGGGTTTTTTGAGTTTTATGCGCCTACAAAGTTTGGAAGAGTTTTCTATAACTGACTCATCATTTTGCTAAGATGGTGAAGGAGCTATTTTCTACCCTTCAGACAATATCTAAATTTACTAAGCCTGATTGAGACTTCAAGAGTTACTAAGGTGTACTTAGATTGTCACTAACTCAGAAGGTCCTACTGTGAGTGTCACTATGTTAGTGAGCAGTGGGATAAGTCAATCAGGTAGTATTCTTTAAGGTTTCTTAAGGTCTAGGGAATCTAAGCTTGTTTAATACTCAGAGTCCCACCGTGATTGCCATTATGTTAGTGAGCGGTGGGATAAGTCAATCAGCTAGTGATCTCAAAAGTCTCTTAAATATTAGGGAAACTAAGTTTGTTTAATACTCAGAGTCCCACCGTGATCGCCATTATGTTAGGGTCCCGTGATTTGGCCGATTGGCTAGCCAAATGACGATGTAACATCAAACCAAGCTTTGGAGCCCAAGGACCTAGCCTTCCTGGACTCAGAGAGGGCTCTCTCTATATGTGTAAAAGATGTCGGTGTGTTTACTTGCGGTGTTATGATATTAGGCTAGTTATGAAGTATGTTTTTAGTTTTTTGGTTTTTTAAGTTTGTGAGGGATGAAACTGATCAAATACATAAACTGGATAACAAGATGTAGATAAATTGGGCTATGGGGTCAAACGGGTCAAGGAAGCTATGAGGTGATGATGTAAAGCTGCTGTAGGGCCGATTTGATTCACGGTAGAAGGGATCTTTGGGAAAAATGGATTAAATGGACAACAAGTTGGTGAAATACAAGGGATTTCAAGTGTAACTAGTTTATAGCAGACATAAACATGTTATAGCAAGCCATTAATCATGCTAAATGCAACTATGAGCTAATTAATACATAGAAATCAAACATTCCAGCCATACATAGAGGTATAAGACCCTCTAACTTCGGGAAATGGCTATCAGACTTTGGGGAAAAACACATAAGACAAACTAACAACTCATAAACTATGCCGAAACGCCTAAACATAGTCTCTAAGTCATTGGGCACTTTGAAAAACAAGCTTTCATAGTTTTAGGCAAAGGTCTAGATCGGGACTAGGCCTCCTTGGTTCAACAAGATGATCAACAAATCAGTCAAAGAGGAAATTTTATGGACATAACTATGGACAGCTTATAGGTAGGCAGGGCACACCATACATCCTATTCAATATGCATAGAACTTGTAAATAAAACTAGCAAACATTATCCTTAAGTTGCTAAAGAGTAGTTAATAATTCTTTAGCATAACTAAGGAAGAAGAAAACATCAAGCTATGAAGATTCAGGAATTTTGAGGTGCCTCCATGGGCATATCTCAAAATCAATCTCTACTGATCTATAGCAGCAAGAAATATGTATTATGAATGAAAACTAGAAGACAAAAACATATCAAGAAACACTATACCATTCTACCATGTCATGGAATCCATCAACAATCCTTCATCATTCCTCAAAAGCATCCAAGAGGCAGTCCAAAAATCATAACACAAGTGTATTCTTCAAAGCTCATATGACCAATGTATTAATTCTTCTCTCAAGTTCAGCCTCCGATTTACAATGAAACCCATGGAATAAATAGGCTTGAGGGAGGAAAACCTCATGGAGCAACTAGCTATCCCATTGGCCAAGTCAAAATATCTAAACTTGTCCTTGAGGCTTTGCAAAGCCCAAGACACAAAATATCCCATAAAATATCTTAAAAACTGCTAAAAACGGAAATTATATTGACTTTACATCATTTCCCAAGGATAAAAATAGCTTAACGCACATTTGGGAAAAGCAGATTTTTGAAGTTCAAAAATTACAAAAATACTTCATATTTATGCCTGAAAAGGTCCCCTGACTTGCTGGATGCAATTGGAAGCCTTCTCGATGTCGAAATGGGGCTCATGAGGGCTTGCTGGAAAGCTCCCTGTGTCTATTTTCCGGCGCAACTGAAACCATCTCAATCCGAGGCCTAGAAGTCATCCAAAACTTTATCTGTGTATAAAAACCCTTAAAATAGCAGACTGTTGATATGGCGGGCAGAATGTGCAAAAAGAGGGTGTTTTTCGCCAATTTGAGGGGGGGAATGATCTCCAAATGCCCTGAAAATCGTTGGAGACCTGCTCATGGAATTACGGCATCCATCGGTATCATCCTCCTCCCTTGACAACTCATCAAACTTAAATGGAGAAATAATGAGTTTTCGGCCAAAAACCCAAAAAATGCCAAAAAAAACAAAGTTGCTGAAAAAGGCCCAAAATTGGCATGCATGACCCTCAAGGGTCCATAGCATCATGCTCCGAAGATGAGGCCAAAATGTCAAGGGCTGATATGCTTTTCCCTTCTTTTCGTGCCTGGCGCTTCCCCTTCAATTTTTTCAATTTCTCTTGTGCTACCTTTAATTTTCGCCTGGCAAACTGATTTAGCTTCTGAAAGTGAAGAGTCCTCTTTCTTTGTAGCTCAAGATCCCTGTTCGCCCTCTCAAGCTTCATTTCCAAATGCTGATTAGCTTTCTCAAGCCATGCTTCTTTGTTTTCGTCAATTTCCTGCTCAAGGAGGGTAGTGAGAGGAAAGGCTTGGAAATGGGCTTGTTCTTCTGCTCTCTGCTTTTCCAAGGCTCTTCTAAGCCCGATGGTCCTAGGCCTTTTCCGCCTAGGCTGGTCTTCCTCCTCTTCATCATCAAACTCACCAATGAGCTCTTCAATTCTTGCTTGCGCCTTTTCTGCCTCTTTCTTATACTTAATTGCCCTTGCCTCATGAATAGCTGCATGAAACTTCATCTGTTTGTTTTCAACCTCCAAGAAGTGGTTGAAATTCCTCGCCCTTTGAAGATCTTCTTGTAATACCTCAATTTGCCCCTCTTTGTGAATGAGGAGGTTTTCAAGGAGGCGGGCCTCATTGTCACTATCATCGCTTTGGATAGGGATAATAGCTAATTCACCCCCATGCTTTGTACTTTCTCCAATTTTACTTTTGCCTTTGAAAGCCAATCTGGCGCTTTTCCTCCTTGGCAAGCTAGAAGGTGTCTTTTTGGGCAATTTCCTCTTGCTAGGAACAGTCTTGGTCACTGTTAAGGTGGCAGCTTCAGCTTGCTGTTCTTCCTCAATATCTTGTCCAGTTTGTGGCTCAAAAGGTGCTTCAATTGTCTGCCCAACTTGCTGCTCCTCAACTGCTGTCTGCTGCTGTCCTTCTTCCTGTATCTGCTGCTGTCCCTCAATATCCAACTGCTGTTGTCCCTCAACATCCAACTGCTGCTGTTCCACAACCTCCAACTGCTGCTGTTCACTGCCTTCTCCTTCTTGTTGCTGTTCATTGCCTTCTCCTTCTTGTTGTTGTTCACTGCCTTCTCCTTCTCCCTGCTGACTTGGCTGCCCAGTAGTCATTCTGAGTTTTCTAGGTGTAGGCCTACTAGACAAAGGCACTGGGCGATGGACAGGCTGAGTAGGAGACACATGAACAGGAGGGACAGTAGAGAAGTCTGGATGGCTGATGAATAAGTCCCATGGCACCTCTTTCTTCTCTAGTTGGTGTAAGAAGATAATCTTGATCAAGGAATGATGAAAGAGAGAAGGGATTTGCTGAGGTGGAGCCTTCTTTTGGACAGTAGATGCCATTTTCTCTATGCTCTTGGACAAAAAGTAAGGAAGGTTTAGTTGCCTGCTTCTGGTAAAATGCATCAATAAGCGGACATGGTAGGCATAAATTTGATTAAACCTCCCTTCACAAGTGAAATATTTCATTATGGCTTTCATCAGTGGAGCATAGCTATCAAGAAGATAGGAAAAAGGGAAAATAGCAGTGATAGTTTCCCTATGTTCAGGCTTGATGAAAGGTTTATAATCCTCTAAGTCAAGATGAGCTTGTTTAAACCACTTTTCGCCATGATACGGAATCTTGGTAGCCTTGGACACATACCTTGGAGAAATTTTGAAATCAAGACCCGCCACTTGGAAGTGTTTTTCTTTGAATCTCAGAGCGCACAAGTGTGTTAATGGCGAAAAACTCTTGACTTCTTCTATCTTCTGGCAGAAATCAAGACAGCCTGCTTCATGGAAATTGAAAAGCACAGATGGGTTAGCATTGATTTCTTCTGTGGAGATAGGCTCATGCTCTCATATCTCTCTTATGGGCCTTCACAATGGTCTTGCCTTGGAGGCATTTTAACCTGAACTGCTTTTGGAAAAGGCAAACTGCCCTCTCTGTGTGTAAAAATGCCCTGCTGGATTGAAACTGGTCACTATGCTGCTTGGACAGAGAAACAATGTGAGGTGGAGGGTTTGCAACAAGTGTCCATGAAATCACAACCTCTGCTCTTCTTAAAACCAGCCTTTCACCTTTGAATGTACCTCAGCCAAGTAAATTCCTCAATAGGACACCATCAGTAAAGCTGAAACAAACTGTTGTGTAGATTTCCTGTGCACAGTATTGAAAAATCACTTTTTCCTGTGGATTTGTTAGAGGCCAATTAACACCTGTATTTGGTCTTCAAGACAAATATTAATCATAAGAACTCTGCTCTTCAGAAATGGTCTTCCACCTTGAAAATACCTTGGTCAACAGATTTCTATAGAAGAGGCCATACAGTGGAAGAGAAAAGGAGACTTAGGTTAGGTGAGATATCAGTGCACAGTGTTTTAGGAAAAACATTCTTTACTTGTGAATTTAAGAGATACACCTTACTCCTTGCTCAAGGAGACTTTCAGTCATTAAAACTTCTGCCCTGTATAAGTGTGCCCACTTTCCACTGATCTTGCATATGTGAAATCAACCCTTAGTCTTTAGACAGTCAATACACAATATTGGAGCAAAAATGACAGAGTTTTCAGAAGACTGTAAAGCTCTTAGACAGAGGTTATGTGAGGTTTTGAACAACACAAATCAGTCAATCAACAACATAGGAATATCGTCCCTTTGTGGAGGGCGCGAGCAGCTTTCCCCTGTAGATTCGACCCGTGAGCTTCTGCTTGATCAAGAACACTTTCCTCTATTAATCCTCACTTTTTCTCTATATGTGTGATACCCCACCAAACAGGATCATACACAGGAAATTTTAACTTCCAGTGTGTGCATACATCCAAACTCACTGCTTATGGAATAATGGTGACAGTCTTTGAAATAAGTATCTCTGTGGGTGTTTTTTTGAATAACACAGTCAGCCTTTTATCACATTTCAACACTTCGGAGCACTGTTTTTAGCTGTAGTGACCAGGTTTAGAGGATTTTGAAAGTTTTGAAAACTAGGACCAGCTACCCTTTTATTTGATCTCGACCTTGCTAGACAGCTTTCTTAGCACATATGTTTGATATATAAACAAGGTCTAACTCAGCAGCTTTACTCTAACCTTTTACACCACTGTTTGATTTTAAAATTTTCTTGCCACTTAGCAATTTCTTGAAGCCGAGGGAGAAAATGTGTGAAAATACCTAACAATTCGATGAACAATCGTCGGGAAGGGCTGGAGTAGCACCGGGGGTCTTCAAAGCATGCGCGACATTCCTTCAGCAAAGAACGGCGCGCAAAAATAGACCTGGGTGGCCTGTCGGGTCGGCCTGTCGGGCGGCGTACAGGCGCGTCGCTGGTTTATACAGGCGCGTCGCGCCAATACTAACTGCCCGTTCAAAACCTCCGCCAGGCGCGTCGCGCGCATTTCCAGGCGCGTCGATCGGCCTTTAACAGTGCCAAACTTCTGCAAGTTGACCAGAAATTTCTTGCTTTGATGCTAGGGCGGCACGGGGTTTCGTCTTCAGTTTTGAAAATGAAAAGATTTTCCTTCGACCTTACTCTTCTTATGTCATTTCACAACAAATCTTCAACGGTCTTAAACTTTGAAAGTAACGTTGGTTTTCAACTTTTTTTTGTTTTTAAACTGTGGCCTTGTCATTTTGAATATATAAACCCGAACAATGACTCTGTTTAGTACACAGTAGTTTCAAACGGTGATTTTTTCAGTTTTGTCCTTTGGGGGACATTTCAACACCGAGCTTTAAACTTTGACAAACAACTCAACAACTTCTACATCACTTCTGTCACTGTTTTTAACAATACTGGTCATATACATGAGATAGAGTAACCCTTTCCTTTAAAACAGTCAAAAGAATACCTGCAAACTGCTTTGTTATTTGAAGGACAGGGCTGGTTTTGTCAACTTGTTTTAACAACTCTTGTTCTTTGATAGTTTCTTCAACCTTCATCTACATTCGGTGCCAAACTTGTTGACCTATTTGGACTTGATCACGACCTCCTAATTTGATAAGGGTGTCTCTCTCTCAAATACTTCCCTGCCTGTAGGTGTAGTATACAATACCTCTGTTCTTTGAATAATAATAGGTTGTGTTTCTTTTTAAACTATCCAAACAATGATCATATGCTAAATGAATTTTTGAACATAATGAACAATAACTCAAAAGGTGATATCTTCTTGGTGATGGAACTCAAAAAGCCCTTTCTGCTGGTTCTCTTTCCATGTATTTCAAAGTTTTCAAAACTGGATAATGACTTGTGATAAAATGTCCTGACTGTTCCCTGCTTTGCATAAATGCCTCCTCTTTTTAGGTTTTGACAGAATCTTGTAGATGTCCTTTGATTGGATTTGTAATAGTGAAGTGCTTCATGGGTTTTGAGTGCTGCCCAGAGCTAATAAAACTCATTTCCAGAAACTCTGTCTTGATCTGCTGATGGCTATATGATGTGCAGGCTTTTGGAAAAAGCTCTTTTTGTACATGGTGTCAGTTCCTGCTTCCAGGTGATAAACAAGTTTCTTTTTGGATCGTAAGTGCTATATTCTAGCTTGCATCCCTTCATACCATATTTTCTTTGTTCTACTCAAAAAGAGCTCCTTTAGACTTCTGGGCAGGTGATAGTGGAGTTATGTTTAACTATTTCCTTTAAAGAAACTGCTCCTTTTTGGTATCACTGCATGCATATATTCAATATTGTCTCCTTTCCACTATAGGTACAGTTTGACAGACATTTTCATTTGAATAGGAAAACCAGTACCTTTGTATCATAAACACTATCATTTACCTGGTGTAAATACCTTTTAGCTTTCTTCCTTTGTCTCTTTCCACTGTCTCTTAGATTAATCAGTCTTTAACAACATCCAAGGCTTTGGCCATCTGCTCATAAAAGGAGGAGGCCCTTTACTTGGCAAAGTATATGAGGATTATGTGATAAGGCTACATGACAAGGGTTTGCTTGATTATGATGGTAAGAAATCAACTTAAAAAACATCAAGACTGGCAACTCTGCTTGCAAACACTACAGTGCTTCAGAAAAACCCTAGCCAAAGTATCACTGTCTTCCTGTTCTGCTCTGAGGGTGACTGAAATGTCATCATTTGTTTTGGTCATCTCATGACAAACTATTTGAAGGATAGTCTCTGTGACTATGGAGGTCAGTGTCCTTTGAAAAACCAACAGCTTTTCTTTTACCTATGTAATGATATGTTTTGTCAGCACCTCTTCAATTTGATCTGGTGGACAAGCAGGTTGCTTATGATTGGAATTTTTACCAATGACATGCCTTTCTAAAGTTCAACAATTCACATGATTTGAAAGCTTCAGATGACCTCCTTTATCAGACCAGACTCTTTTTCCTTTGAGCTAGCATATTTCAAACTCTATTCCTGTTATGATCATCAATCACATTCATAAAACCTGGAGATATTGTTTCACTGTTCAATACAAGGCAAACCTGGACTTTTGCAATCTTCCAAGTCAATATTGGCCAGCGCCCTCTGCTTGTGGATGAAGGAGGCGCCCTAACCCTCTGCTTGTAATTGAAGGAGGTTCTGGGCCATGATAATTTTCCAGTTTGCTGTGACAGTGTTGTCTTTCTTACTGTGATTTTCATGCTGGAAAAAGCTGTAGAGTCTGGATGAGTAGCTTTCTGTTTTGCAGACATATCTCAGGCTCAAGTTGCATTTAGAAGCAGCTGTTCCTCTAACTGTAAATTCAAGCATTTACTCCATGAGATGAAATTATATTTCCTGCCTTTGTAGAAACCATAGAACACTGTGAAAAACCTAATAGTCAGCTTGAGATTGGGGTTTATGCAGTGCTGAGATCTAGGGGATGTGAGTGGCGCGACTTAGGGCTGCTTGTCAAATTAATTTTCAAAGTAAGAGGTCAGTCATGGTAGGTCTGTTGCAGATGGAGGCTTTTTGGCTTTTTGATGATTGCCAAGGGTAAAATGTCTTAAAGCGCCACTTCCTAACATAGGGGAGACTTTTGAAACAGATGTGAATTTTCCTTTTAAAGATGGTGGGCAGACCAATAAGGCTGAAGCTAGATAGGATAGTGATAATGAGTTTTGATTTCGACAGGGGTGGACTGAAAAATAGAAGGGCGAAAAAATTTTAAGGAGGGTTTTCTGGATGACATATTGACATAAGGAAATCAGTTTCTAGAAAACTCAGCTGTGGATATAGTCATCACTAACATGTAAAAAATACTGATGGCTAACACACACAAGGGTTTCGATTCCCGACCATCGAATGCCTCTAAGGCATTAGGAGATGATGAAAGGGCTGGAGAGCCAATGGCCTTCCAGCAAGCAAATGACATGACATAGGTAGAGGCACCTTCATCCACAATGGGCCTATGGATGTTAAGACTGTTGATCCCGACTTGAATAACAAGATCGATCTGATGTGGAAGTCGGGGGGTCAAGTTCCGTAAGTCAAAGGTGAGAAGATTCGAATCAGTGGGATCGATCCCACCGATTGCAAAAAACAAAGCTTTCCATTCTGACGTGCAACTTTGAAGAACTTCCAATGTAGACATGGCATAAGGTGCCTGTGCCAGATCCTCAACAATACTGTAGTGCTGAGTGGCACGAGCATTTGGGTTGTAGGAAGATCTTCTTAGAACACCTTTAGGAGGTGACCTTACAACAGGTTCAGCAGTAGGCTTCTCAATCTCCAACGGACCGGAGACAGGTGGGGGAGGTGGACCATCCACAACTACCTTCCCAGTTGCCTAATGCGATTAGTTGTAATCCTTCGAATGTTTAGCAATAGAGATAGGTGCAGCACCATTCATCATAAATACCTGGGACCCAAATGGTGCAGATGGTGAAGGTTGTTCAACCATCTGGGTCTGCTGAGATGGGAACGGTTCTTTAAGAATTGTCGAAGTACCTTTGGAGCCTTTTAGAAGTTGACTAACCTCAGATCATCATGGAAAATCCTTGGTGTAATGATCTCCTTCATAGATAAGGCAGGGATACTTCAGTTTACATTGGGAACCATCCTCGGTACGAGGTTTGGAAGATTCTAGCTTTGGAGCGTCGGATTTGGATTTACCTTTGCCCTACTTCTTTCCTTTGGAGGCTTTTTCTGTAGGATTAGCCTGAACGGCATTAACCTTCACAGTTTTTCTAGAATCAGAAGGGGAGGGAGGAGCAGAATTATTGGATGAGTTGGACTTCTGCTTCCCATTCGAAGATTTTTTCGAATTTTGAGACACGGAATCAATAACACCATCCACCACCAGGGTAGGTGGAGCTTTAGAGGTTCCAGACCATGGAGCATTAGGCAAAATATCATAAAGCGTGCCGGAATGAGAGTATACCAGATCCAGATATTTGGCATGCGCTATGGCTTGTTCTTCAATCACACACGCTCCCATAGCAATATCTTGGGCGATTTTGTTAACGAAGGAGGTGGTGAACCAATGAGTTAGTATCTGATCAGGTATATGGAACTTGATCAATCTACGACGACGTCTCCACTCATGAATGTGATCAGAAATGTGGGTGGCTTTGTCCTGCTTCAAAGAAGTCAGGAGGTGCATCCCGGCTTCGTAGCGAACCGGTAACTGAAAGTGAGTCAGAAAAGCCATGGCTAACGTATTGAAATCTTGAAAGATGCCATGAGATAATTCAATATACCACTTAGCGGCAACACCAGTCAAAGTGCGCTGGAAGAGATGTAGACGAATTGAATCATCCACCCAAGAGTTGGATGAACACCAAAGATGGTAAGTCATCACATGAGCTTGGGGGTCCTCCCCAGCTTTACCCTCAAACTTGGGGAAATCACCGGGTACCTTGGTAGGAACCGGAGGCCAATAAGGATTGTGTAGAATTGGATCATTATTTAATTTTGAAACATTGGGTAATTCCAAGGTAGCCAGGAACGACAATGGCGGATTGGATGGCATGCCTGGCCCTGACATTGGTTGAGAATATCCTTTCCCCCAGGGGTTCTGTCCAGCAGGATTCTGATCGTAGGGGGTATAGGGTGTATAACCAGCCTGATTCGGTTGCTGGTAACCAGCATGATTCGGTTGCTGGTAACCAGTGTATGGGGCTTGATAACCAAAGTATGGACCCTGATTGTAAGTCGGCCCCGTTTGAGTAGTTTGCGGATTTGGCTGCTGATTATAGGTATAGCCGGGTTGTTGAGAGTAATAATTAGAACCTTGGGGCCGACTATAATTCGGTCGGTATTGACCATGAGAATAGTAACCACCTTGAGGTTGAGTGGGCTGCTGATAGGTGGGACCCTGCTAAGCCTGATAATTAGGGTGCAGCGATTGATTTGGCTACGGCATTGAATAAGTCAGCTGTTGGGTAGGGTTGACAGGATGTGCAGGCTGGCTTGGCTGAACAGGTTGACCTGGCTGAGCGGGCTGCCCTAGTTGAATAGGTTGACCAGGATAAATAGGTTGTGCTGGTTGTGCAGGTGGTCTTGGTTGTTGAGGAGCACTAGGTTGTGCCGGATGGGCCGGTTGGCCTGGTGGAGGGACACCAGGTTGTGTCGGATTGGCCGGTTGGCCTGGTAGTGGAATGGAGCCAGGTGGTTGCTGATAACCGGTTTGACCCGCAACAGGACCATAAGATGGTCCTAGCTGATGTGCAACGTTGGGACCAAGAGGATACTACAGTTGCAAAGGTTGAGAAGGCTGGACTTGCCCCCCTGGACCATATACCGGTCCCGGTTGGTACCCCGGTTGTCCTGTGAGTCCATGAGGTTGCCTAGGTGGAGCTCCAAGGAGAAGTTGCATGAGTTGACCAGAAGGGTTGTAATATTGTCCTTTCGTACCATATAATGGCCCTTGCTGGCTCGGAGGGTAGCCCTGTATGGGTTGTCCCTGTGCGTCATAAGGATAGCTATGTTGGCCTGAAGGTTGACCTTGAAAAGGTTGTCCTTGCGGGTTGTAGGGCTATCCAGCTTGGTTATACGGTAAACCCTGAGCATGAAGTTGAGCCTGAAGAGCAAGTAAACGTAAAGGGTTCCCATGTTCATCGTACTGATATGGAAAAACGTACACAGGTGTACCATCCTGTGCATAATGCGAAAAATACGAGCGGTTGGGATCTTGAGAGGACTGTCTGACCTCGGGGTTCGATTGTTGCGAGGACAATCGATACTCCTCCAGAGAGATGTTCTCCGGCATAGCAGATGCTATATAGATGTCTTCGGGAAGTGATGTGGTCCTTACGGACTGGATGGTAACAGCTGATGCGGATGCGGCCACACAGACAATGGGTATGGAGGGTACAGAAGTGACCTAACGGGATGACGTAATGGGTGTCTTAGGAGACATCCCCAAAGAGGGAACAATCGTCCTTATAGAAGGAGTTGATCCCCCATAGAGGCAGCAACGGCAATAATCTGACCCAAAGATCTATACCCAGCTATTAATGAGGGACCGGGTGATGACATAACAGATGGTTCAGGGTTGCCTTCTAGAAATAACTGTCGAGGGAATAACTGGTAATCTTCACCAGATGTGGGGATTTCCTCACTAGGAGAATCACTCATATTTGAACCTACCGCTAGATCTTGTAACAGACGACGAGGTCTAGGAGGAATAACAGCAGCTATAAAAGGCGAACCTGATGTAAGAGGAGGGAAATATTCCCCTACTCCCAATCCAAACCAAGGGTCGGAAAAGGGCCAATTGAATTCAACTGGTCCTCCAAAGGGCTGCTCAGAAAGAACTAGTCCCCCGTCGGGAAACTCAGAAACGATGGGCTGCTGGGGTTCAGCAGAGGACTGAGAAGCCTCTGATGAATTGTCCATATATGGAATACCAATAGACGAAATAGAGGTTCCTCCACTGTGACAACAATGAAAAAAGATCAAGCACAACACACACAGGCTGAAATAGAGTCAACAAACACAATCAAACAGCCAACAAGAAAAATCTAATAGGGCATGTGATTGCGGGTGATTTATTTTACCACATTGAAACATAGAAACTTCACCGTTTCATGTTTTAAGAGTCGAGAAACAGATGAAAGGTGACTCTATCTCTTTCAGTTTTGAAGCAAGCGTGAAAGGACAAGTGCTTAGTGATCCTTTAAAATTTAAAGAGTTAGAAAAGATCAAATGACTACTCAAGAATACTAGGTAAAGGGTGTACCAAATAACCGTGAACTGCAATATACACCTTGGTTTCAAAATGAAAGAGAAATCAACTAAGGACTTAACGAACATGCAGGCAATCTCCCCGAAGGCTGTGTCCAGTGTATCACAGGTATAGGGCAGCAGACTCAACTTCCTATGGATAAAGGATAGAAATCTAGTGGGGTCTCCCTTTATATATGCGAAGGTACGAGGAGCACAAGTCCGTACTAGTGATATCTAAAGCCAAGAGGCAAACGACAGCTACTAGGTTTAAAGACGCTGGAACACGTCTCTAGCCTAAACCACTAAATGTTGAGTTAATGTTTCAATGCTGCCTTAGTGTAAATTGAATAAATTTTAATGTTTATCTTCAATTACGTTTCAGTTTTCAGGCCCTAGCGAGTGTGATGTCTCAAAATATCCTAAGTGCACACTATATGCCACAATATATCATTTCGTTCGATGAAAGCTAATTATGAGAGAGTTGAGAGCTTTTTCACACAAACAAAATGATTAGAAAACAACCAATATGGTCTCTAATGCAGCTAATGGAAACCAAAAACTTTTCTCTCAAAGTCACTAATCACTAATAACACCGAAAATATTTTAATTTGCACTAACTAATCAAAAGCAAAAGAGATTTTTTATATTTTCAATGTTTAATAGCAAAGTGCACTAAAAAAAATGAAAACTAATGAAAAGAGAAATTTGAGAAGTGATGAGGAAAGAGAAAAACACAAAAATTTCACTCAACGCAAACACACAATCAGATATCCAAATTGACAAAACAGTCCCTCAAAGCCAAGAGAATCCCAAAGACTCAAATGGACCATTATCCAGTGGAAAAGATAACCAAAGATTTGACATCAAACAAGGCTCCAGAACACTCAAGCAGTCGTAAAAGCAAAACCAAACACATTGATCAAGCTCAGGAAGGTCATAACAGAGCAAACGCTAGTACCTCATAGGATTGGCGCGACTGTGAGGCTGAAACTAGCGCCAGAAACGAATTGATGTGGGTAATACACTAGCAACCTGCGCCAATGGGCGTGACTGTCAGGCTGTAAAGCGCGCCAGTCGAGTTTGCTATGGAAAAATAAAAATAGACAATCCAACAAGCAGACCAGTGATGATCAAGCTAACCAAAAGCCAAAATCACAAAAGAGCCAGCCAAAAGAGCCGATCAAGCAAGCAGAATCGAGAAACAACCGAAAAGACAAGACAATACTCCAAGTGTTCAGTTCATAAACTAAACCGAATATTGTCTGAAGTAGCTTTGATCTACTTCGCTAATTCAGAGCAATAGCGTTTCGAAGGCTATCTGGCTAACTTCAGGCTCCGTCTGTAGCTTATAAAACAAAAAAAAACAAGCTAGAAGTCCCCAGCGGAGTCCCCAATTTGTTGTGGAGGTAAATCCCCTCTGCTGATAGAGGCGATCCCTACTAGCCCAGACCGGGTCTAGCAACAATCGTTCACGCTATAGTGCAGGTTGCTAATTGAAAATAAACCAACTAGCAATGAAGGCTTACCTGGAATCCAACGCTAACGCTTGTAGAGAAAGTAGTGCTCCCGTTCCTTAGCTCCGACAGATCACAATCCTCACGATCTCCGTGATTGGGTACTGCACTTCACCCAAAGAGAAACAAAACAAACGCAAGCTTCAAATCAATAGATGCAACTATATGTCGATCAGAAAGGACATAACTATCATCATAATCAACAACAAGAGTGGAACCATAACCAATAGTCACTTATCATTAATCAATCAAAGGAGGATACAACCTGGCTCTGACGCTGAATTCTCCTTTGGAGGGTCGCCAGTGGAACACGTCTCGAAAAAGCCTGTCGGGAATGGGACAAGCCTCTCTCTTCGGATATCTCGACAATAATCTCCTTGCTTGGATTTGGCCTTAAGGGAATGAATCAAGGATCTTGCAGCATAAGGCTTTGATGGCTCTTGGGAACTTGGAGACTATCTTGCAAAGGAGATGAGAAAGCTTTTATAGATGGAGGAAGGGGATTTGGGATCCCTATAATCATGGGATTGGCCCTATCCTCAAGGAAGCTTCCATGAGAGGTGGCAAACCACTTCCTCTACATGGAGATCCGGAGCCAAACCTCCCAACTCAAATTAGATACCAGTTTATGGATTGGTTAGGATGAAACTTCCGCCATTTATTTAAAAAAAAACACTCCTTAAAATGGTTGGCGCGAGTGAGACTCTGAGATAGAGCGCCAATTGGCGTGCCCTCTTTTAAGGATTTCCCCCATTGGCACGGGTACTGAACTGGCTTCCCACGCCAATGCAAAAAGGGGTGTTTTTAGGGTTTTTCACAAGGAGTTGTCTTGAGGGAAATGAAAGTACATGTTTAGGGGAATGCCATGAAAGTGTTTTCGAGTTATGTTACTTCTCACACGTCACGGAATGAGCCCTCCAATTGTGTAGGATGGGGAATTGCAGGGACGGTGACAAATTGCTGTGTAACAGTAGGTAGACTGATGATGAAGTCCATGGAAATGCTCTCCCATTTCCCATAAAGAATATGAAGTGGCTGCAATAATCCTGCAAGATGGTTTTTTTCTCCTTTGTTTTGTTCGAAAACTATGCACTCCTTGATGTGTTGTAGTACATCTCCTTCCTTCCATGATAATCTCTCTCGTATGGTGTGATAAGTTTTGGTGAATCCTTGATGCCCTGCAAGTGGGGAATCATGTGATGCTTGCAAAACCTTCTCCTTGAGCTTAGAATTTCTAGCCAAGAAGAACCGATCTCGGTAATAGATGACCTCATCCATCACTCTATACCTCTCATTCGTTACCACCCCATCTAGGATCTCACATGAAAATTTGTCTTCGGAGTATTCTACCAACAACTGAGCCTTCCAATATGCATCTATGCCCCTTAAGGACAATGCTACTAGCCTCCTGGATAGAGCATCTGCCACCACATTACTTTTCCCTTTGAAATACTCTATGTCAAAGTCATATTCTTGGATATTACTTGCCCATTTTTTCTACCTCTCCTGAAGTTGCTTTTGCTCAAGAAAGAAACAGAGAGTATTATGATCAGTCTTCACTCAAAATTTATTCCCCACCAAATATTTCCAGAATTTGGCCAAAGCATGCATAATAGCCAGCATCTATTTATCATATATGTGGTATAACCTCTCATGTGGCAGTAAATTTCGACTCTCAAAAGATATAGGATGTCCCCCTTGCATAAAAAATGCCCTAATTCCTTCCCCTGATGCATCGCATTCAAGCACAAAGGGTTGAGTAAAATATGGTAGAACCAATACCCGACAGCTACTCATTACCTCCTTAAGCTTATCAAAATCTCTCTGCGTTGTAGGTGTCCAACTGAAGGCTCCCTTCTTGGTTAGAGCTCTAAGTGGTGCTGCTAGTTGAGAGAACCCTTTTACAAACTTTTGGTAATAGGTACATATGCCTACAAATCCCCAAAGTTCTGTGATATTATTTGGTTCAGGCCAATCTCTAATAGTAGTGATTTTCTCTTCATGGAGTCGTACCCCATCCACTCTAATGATGTGGCCTAAGTAAAGCATATTTATGAGCCCAAACTCACATTTGGATAGCTTAGCATAGAAATGTTTCTCCTTAAGAATCCGTAATATTTCCTCAATATGATGTAAAGTTTCCGCCCATGTGTGGTTGTAAATAAGAATGTCATCAAAGAAGAACAATACAAAATTCCTCAAATGACCACAGAAGATGTGGTTCATGCAATATTGGAATGTTGCTAGAGAATTGGTTGGCCCAAAAGGAATTACGGAGAACTCAAAATGCCCATAGTGACACCTGAACGCTGTCTTGGGGATATCTTGATCCCTCGCCCTGATTTGATGATATCCATATCTCAAATCAATTTTGGAGAAATATTTGGACCCTCTTAGTTCATCCATAAATTCATCGATCCTAGGAATTGGGTATCTATTCTTCATGGTCTTCTTGTTCAATGCTCTATAATCAACATACATCCTCAATGTGCCATCCTTCTTCTTCCCCAAGACCACTGAAGAGGCAAAGGGACTATTACTAGGCTGGATGTGTCCCAAAGCCATAAGCTCTTGAATGGCCTTTTCAATCTCATCCCTATAAGCTTTGGGGTGCCTATAAGGTGTGGTAACCATTGCTTGGATTCCTTGCTCTAACTCAAGAGTATGTTCAAATCCTCGGTCAGGAGGTCCCCCAGGTGGGATATCTCCAAAAAATGTAGAGTACTGGTCCAAGATAGATTGTACATATGGATGTACTAATGAATCATTTCTCCCAACTTCTGACAAATGCAGTTGTACTACCCATTCTATGTATCCTCTACATAAATATGCTTCCATCATGTGGGCTAAGACAATATGAGGTGGATATGTGTGTATGCCTTTGCTTTTCTGATGTTTACCATTCCCCTTTTTTTCCATTCCATCTCCAAGGTTTCCTAATCAATGGTAACCTTCCCTAAGGTGATTAACCGCTGGACACCAAATATTACATTGGTGTCTAGAATATAAACCACAAAGAAGTGGTCCGTCAATGTGTAGGTTCCCATGGTGATGGTTAATGTTGGAAAATATTTGGCACACTACATGGTTCTAGCTCCTGGAACCAAACTTGAGAAACCCTCAAAGTCTTCTATGTGAATGCCCCTCCTTTGTACCATCTATGTATCAATGAAGTTATGAGTAGCTCCACTGTCTACCAAAACTCATACTCTTTGTCCCATAATAGTGCCTCTAACTCTCAATATTAGATACTTGGGAACTCCTCTTAATGTTGCAAGAGCCCTTCCCATTAGAGAAAATTCCTTTACTACATCTTTTGTGGGAGGTACAACATTGGTCTTCTCCTCCTCATCAGAAAATATGTGAATGCAATGTTCTTTCCCCTCAACACATTGGTGTTTTGGCACCCATGGCTCTTGACAGGTGAAACAATGTTTCTTCTTTCTTAGATTATTCTGATCATTTTTAATAGGTGTTATCCCTTGATTCTCCTTTGGGCATGAATAAATCTCTTGTTGAAAGGGTGTTTTATTTTTCGGCAAGGCATGTTCTAAATCCCTAGCCTTCTCCATATCTTCTTGGAGTGTCGTAGGTCTAGTGGATTTCACCAACCCATGCAATGGTTCAACCATCCCATCAATAAACATGCATATCCTCTAGTTCATAATGAGATCAGATACCATTACTGAAATATTCAGAAACTCATAAATATAAGTTTCTAGATCTCCCCTTTGCTTGAGCTTGGTTAGCTCAACAAAGTGAGTCTTTGGATACCTAGGATCAAATCTCTCTACTAAAATCCTAGTGAAATCTGAATATGAAGTGATATGAGCATTCCCAAGTGGAGATAACCCATGGAACCACCATTCATAAGCCTCACCTTCTAGGTCCATTGATGTTATTTTGATATCCTCCATTTCTATTTTGATATCCTCCATTTCAGAAACTCTGTTGAGTTGGAAATAAGTATCCAACTTCTCTACCCAAGCCTTGACTATGCACTTGGGTGATACATCATAAGAGGGAAAAAAACCTTCCCAGGTTTCACTGTAGATCTGAGCTCTACATAAACCAACCCCTTTTATGGTGTTGACAAGATCTCCTTCCATCCTTGATCCGATAGAACTCCTGAAAGCTCAAATTTTCTTTGAATCTTCGGGATTGAGATTCATATTCCACAAAATAATCACTAATGGTTTCTTCCCTCAAGGGCCTTTCTTCCTCGCCTTCCATAGATATGAATGTGGACATAGTGGAGCGTTTTGAAGAAGGTTTTGTTGTTGTTTGTTCCCACAAATGTGATGTGCCAAAGCTTTCTCCATGATGAAAACCTCTAGGGGATTCCTTCTGCCTCATCTCCTTGATGTATTTAAAAATGCCCTGCATAATTTGAAGAAGAATATTTTAGATCTCTCTCTCCTCCAGGGTGATAGATATATTGACCCCACAAGCTGAGACAAGATCAAAACTCTGATACCAATATAATATCCCTTTTCATGAAAATTAGAAAAAAATGTAGTTTTCAAAAAAATATGCTATAATAGGGAGGAACAACACTTGGATCTATTATTTTATGTGCTACATCCCTAAAATATAGAAGGGGATCAGAAAAAAATCATTCTAGCTATGTTAAACAGATCTCCCAAGCCCAATATAGGCTAAAAACACCCAAACCCCATGACTTTTACAACACAGAATTTCTGAAGCATAGGATAGTGCAGTTTCATGATGGTTTTTGGTACATAAAAATGGAAATAAATGGGTCAGATGATATATTAGTCAAAGAGCTGATAAAATGGAGATCTAGTCCCTTTTATACAACCTTCAGATAACCCAACAAGGGTTTCTTGAAAGCATGAAGTAAAAAAAGTAGATCTATAGATACATGACTGAAAAATTACGCTATCTAACTGCAGCTCTGCATACATATGGCTAGAAAATACAAGAAAGGGCTGAAATCACTCCTTGATAGCTTTCCAGGAGAAATATTGACCCTTTCCCTAGGAAACTAGATCACAAACAGGGGTTTTAACACCACCACTGCAATACCATGAAAAATAATGCAGTTTTTCCAAGGGACTGCGCTATAGTTTTAGGTGGCTGCCTGCCCCAATGTTTGATAGTGGAAATATAGCCTAGAATGCTCCTCTCATATCCCTTCACCAAGCTCTCCAATAAATATTTTGGAATTCCCACATGAGAATACCTTGCACTAAACAATGCAACAAACCCAACTAAACAGCTGAAGTATGCAAGAAGTCATAAGACTCAATCATAAAAAATATTCTAAATGCCGCTCATGGCTGCCATCTCTTCCATTTTATTCTTGGTGAGCCTTCTCATCCTTGGCCCCACTCATTCATGAGGTTAGTTCCTTGCAAATATTCCTCCTCTAAAACTATGTTGTTCCCACTAGTTCTATCTTCTCCTTTGGTAGCGCTGTTGATTTGGTCAATATGGATCTAGTCCACATGCATTGCCCCCTTTCACACCCAAGGTGACTTTATTTTTCCTACCTAAAATGATCTACCTTCACATTGGAAGTGTTTTATTCCTACTAAATATATTTAAGGGTCTCCCTACCCCATTTATTCGTTTAGACTAAAAAATAGACCAACGTATAATACTCCAACTAGAAATAAGCTAATTGGGAATATTACATACATGCCCTGGCTCTTCCTCCTCTCACATTTTATGTTTTTATTATTTGTTTTTTCTCTTATAAACCCTATTTTTTCCTTCATTCAAATGTTTTTCTTTGTTTCCAGGGATTTGATGACTAGGATCCCCTATCTCTGTTTCTAGAACTAGGGTTTTAGCACTAGTTGCAAACCTAACCATTCTTCGTCTTCTTGGTGCAGGTTTTACCACATTTATTTTTGTTAACTACTCCATTTTTTTATTTAATTCAAATACGTAAAATATATTAATTAAGCCATGGTGGGATATATCATGAGGTAATAACTCTTCCCTAGTTCTAGCCTTAGTATCCATTTAAAATAAACTTTGATGCAGGAAATAAGGTAGACTCATCTTGTCAAACCCAGTTAAATGACATAAAAATATCATATGACAAACACAGATTTTTGAATACCTACCTTCACATGTGAAGAATAATTTCATAATGTTTAATGTATTAAGCCATTTAGGATTCAACATCTTTTGAGGGATTCTCGTGCTCATATTCGGTTTTTGATGCTATCCTTTTAAGAAGAAATTGAGATCCATGTTCTGCATCATTTTTTGCATGAACAAATTCTCACCCTCGGTAGGAAATCATGTGGCTTCTTCCATCGAATATTAAGTGAGTAAAAACTCCATCTCTATTATCTGAGCTCTATTTCCATCAAAATAATGAATAAAATCATAACACCAACTCATATTATATCCATTAAACCACTGAAATATCAGATCCAATCTTACATTTATGAATAAAAGTATAACTTCATCACAAACCTCAAACCATACTCTGTCAAGTTCAAAATGTATTACATGAACTAAATTTCCCATTTCTTGACTGAGAAAACTGAGAACATTACCACGCGTTGTAAAAACTACTACAAACATTATTGTTTGCTACCAACAAGTCACTTGGGTTTGATAAAAACAATTGGTTTGTGCACAATTCTAGATTCAACACTTTTCTTCTCCAAACCTCCTTTAATGCTTTGAAACTACCTCAAATCATCACCCAAAGGATACCTTAAAAACTCGTTTTTTCTTAAAATGACCCAAAGGATACCTTAAAAACTCTTTTTTTTTTTTTTTTTTGTAGGTGCTACAAAAATATTTCACAACGCAGCACTATAGGTGCTATGATTTTTTTCGTAGCATGATACAAAAATATTTTGTAATGCCATTTATTTTTTGGCATCCAATTGGTGCAAGACCTATGTATAAATTTTTGGAATGACAATAACAACTTTCTTAACATGTTTCTTAATCCTTATGCCACCTTTCACATCAACCTTTACCTAGTTCTATACTTAAACCCTCCTTGTTTGTAATAAACTCTTAGCTGATTTGCAAAATAATTTGACCCTTTTTCATTTTGAAAATACCAACTTAGTGATAACAGATTCTATTGTAAATCAATGTAAAACTAGATCATGAGTGTTTTATAAACTCTTTGCAAGAAATATCTTTCTTGGAATCTTTCAAGTTGTGATACATGGATTGGAAACTAAAGGCTCACATACAAGTTTCAACTTCATCATTCTAGCTTTCAAATACAAAGGTGAAAGGAAGGAAACTATGGTATGTCAAAGACGTTTTTTATGTAGATCGCAAAAAGGGGGAGTAAATAGACTTTTAGTTCCTCTTTATACTTTTGGAGGAACAAAATATTCATAGTAGGGAGGAATTATCCAGGAGGATCCAAAAATGCCTAAAAATAAAATTCCTCAATTCTCAGCAAAAGAAACATCAAATAAAATATCTCATCGCAAGGAATCTAATGGTGCAAGATGTGCTTCAGGATTTAATTTATATGTGAAATTTATCCCAATCAAAGTTATAGTGAAACTGAGAAAAAGGAAAAATTTATTTAGCACCAGATAAGTTTGATCAATGTAATATTCCTAAACTACCACGCAGCTAATTTGAATATTAATGTTTTATTTTATAATTTAGATAGATGAATAAGTGGGTAGGGACACCCATAAATCTCTTTAGTAGGAATAAAATCCCTCTTAATGTGAAAATGGATCGTCATGATAGCTCGATAAAGCGCCTCCATGTGTGAACAGGGTAAAAAGCATGTGGACAAGGTCAATGTTGACCAAATCAATAGCGCTAGTATAGACAAAGTGGATCATCAATGTGAAACAACGTAGAGTTAATGGGAGATAGTCTCCATCAAAATAGTGTATTTAATGAGTGGGACCCAAGGTGAGAAGGCTCACAATGCATATAAGGAAGGGAAAGGAAGCCATAGAATGCATGTTAAATGATTATTGATTTTGATCTTTGTAAATCTGGATTTGTCAAGTGACATTTCTATGCATGCTTTTGTTGTTTAGCAGGGTTTGCTGTACTGTTTAGTGCAAGGGTGTTCCTGAGCAGGAATCCCACACTCATCCTCAAGGGACTTTGAGAGCCTACTCAGGAGAGATTATTGAGTTGTATATTCCACATCCAGGCATCATGCCAAGCTTCATTCTTCAACTGCAGCATAGTTTCTGTTCAGATTTGTGTTGTGTTGCAGGGCGTTGCAATGGAGGATTGATATGGCCAATTTATGAGCTATTTTTCAGTGGAGGAAGCATTCCTTCCATTGGGAGGCCATCAAGGAAGTTCCAGGAGTTGTATTGCATATTTTGGCACTAGGAAAACCTATTTTTACTTCATACAGTGTAGTTTCCCTCAAGGACTGCGTTATTTTATTGAGTATTTGCAGTGGAGTTTTCAATGCCTCATTTGGGGTGTTTGATTTTTAGTGAAGGGATCAATTTCTCATTTGAAGGATCTCTTGGAGGAGATATGTTCATTTATATATTAGTTTTAGCCACCTCTTTCAATTTATTAAATTTAAGCTGCAATTCAGCCCTAGGGCTGCATTCAGTAATTTTGATTTTTTGGGCATTTCCGGAAACCCTTTCTAGATTGTCTAGAAAAAGTGTTTGGGAGCCTAGATATTCACTCCTGAAATTATTTTAGATATATAACAGCAGATCCATATTTTCATATATTTCTTGTAGCATTTTATGCCCTAAAACTGCGATATCATGGCTCATGGAATTTGTATAGCAGTGTATTTCATGTATTAGCATATTTCTTACCGAAGGCTTGTTTTGATTTGCCTGAGTGACTTGATCCTCAAGATCTTGTGCATCTTATTTGCTGATATGTTTAGTAATATTGTTGTGCATTTGTCTCATGTAATGGTGTATTTATTTTATTCACTTCTATTTCCAACATTTTTTTTCTATATTCCTATATTTTCCATTTAGGAATATTACAGTGGCATCATAGCATAATCTTGGCTCAGCCTGTGAGTTTCAGCCAATATACTATCAAAGGGATAAGAAGAAGAAGAGAAGAAGAAGAGATATAAAATGATTGAAGGAACGATCTTTGCCTCATATATTTTTAGTATGAAGAACCTCTCCAAGGAGGTCAAGAAGATGAGAGAAGAGAGATCAAATGAGACCTCTAAAGGGTTTCAAGATGAGGAAGGCCCATGCACTTTTTATCAGCAGAAGAAAGAACCGGTATTGCATAGAGCTCCAAAGAAATACACTATGATATTTTCTTTCGAAAAAGAAGATGAAAGGCATGGTTATGGGGGAAACTTAGATAATGAGATTCTAAGTGATTATCTTGCAGAGTACAAGTCTCAATCAAGGGCTTTCAAGGAGAATCTGACTCTCCAACAATTTATTCAGATCAAAGAAGAGAGGAGGCCTTGCAGCTATAGAAGGAGAAAGCAAAATAGATTTCTATTGTCTACATTTGATGGGTCATCCATATGAACAAAAAGGGCTTGGAGAAAGGAGTTGGATGCATTATTCCTACTACATCCAGTAGTATAAAGAGAACTTGTTGAGATTACAGCACTGCACCTTGAGGGTGAGGAAAACATTTGGTGGTTCAGCCATTTGAGTCATGCAAGAGTGACTGCATATGTAGATTTTACTCAAAGTTTGATCAAGAATTTTGATAAGAAGAAGCCAGAGAAGTAAAAGGAAGTTTTCAATATTATTATTCCGAAGGAAGAGAAGCTTCCACCATCACTTATTGTAGGATTACTTGCATCAGGAGAAGGAAAACTTGCATCATTGCAATGTGGTCTTGATATCTTCACTTTTAGAGTCCCATGCATTATTCAAGAGATGCATGAAGAGGAGGAGACTTACACCAGCACTAGTTCAGCATTAGAGGAGTAGCTATCATCACCACCAGTAGTTGGAGGAGTCATTACACTAGAGGGAGCAAAACTTGTAGTAGTACAAGATGTTCCCAAGCTTTACCAAGGTATGCAAACATTTCCACTTCCTATTATTTCAGCACATCATATGGAGGACTGTGAAAACATGCCATCAAGGAAAATGAATGAGCTAGGGTCAAATCAAATTGCTTATTTGAAGCAACAGGCTATCATTGTGTAGAGGACCCTTGACTTGTTCAAGGAGGAGAAATATATTCATCCTAGTTATTCATTGTTGATCTACACACAACACTTTGGGTTGGAGTGTATATTTTTGGAGGATAGGATGAGAATTATCATAATCAATCCAAAGTTGAACTATATGTTTATCATTGTGCATGATCGTGAGACAACAGATGCATCATCATGGATATCAACAGCGTTTTCATTGAGCGGTAGTGATGAGTTGGGGGCCCAGCTAGTATTGGGGCATTCCAATGACCAATATACTTGTGTGTCAGTGGATATGAATATGATTGATGGAATACATATTATGATGGATGATATATCTCATTATTATGATATATCCTTCTTGATGAGAACATCACAGTTCAATGAGAATTTTTTTCCTACTTTGGATCCTTATGGGGTCAACTTGGTCATTGATGAGTGCTCTTCATTTGGAGATCTCCAGGATATTGTAAATCAACACCCCATGAAGTGAAAAGGTAGTAATCTAATTTGTGAGGATAGTATTTTCAATTGGAGGGATACTAATTTTGAGCATGGTAGGAGACACCCTCATTTGTATGAATGGGTGTGGATGGTGAGCCACTTGCAGATCTATGACATAGGGCAGTAGGAGGCATGGCTATGATGGCTACTCTTAAAAGAGTTTGGCCATCATGTGACATATCCTATTTCAAAGGGTATGTTTTGGTTTCATTCATTGCATGGCACCCATATGATATGACAACAAAAGATTTGGTTTTATGTGGCATACTACAAGTCAATCATCATTATTTTACTCCATGACTTGTATGATGATGAGAATAGGAGGAAAAAAGAGTTTTTGTTGCTTTGGATACTCTTAGGAGAGTATGGGTTGATTTTCCCCCATACTTTTCATGATGTTGCAGGAGCATATGGTGGCACAATCATGGTGCAAAGAGGATCAGGAAGTACTTCCACTTTGGAAGGAGTCTCCCATATGTAGCAACATTATGGTATGTGACTTTGGAATTGGGTATGTCAAAGAGAGGAGTTATGCTATGACACTGTTATCACTCTAAAATTTCCAAAAGTTTTTTCTTGAATTAAAAAGAAAAATAAGAGGTAACTATCTACCAGTTTTCGAGATTAGGATCTAGCCTTCCTAAACTCAAAGAGGGCTCTCTCTTAATGATTTAACTTTGTTTGTTTAATAGATTTTAGGCTAGTTCTGTATGCTTTTTTTAGATTGAATTTTATTTGGTTGGTGGAATTAATGATTTATATGAATAGGTTATTTTCCATTTTTCATTGGGCTATGGAGTCAATATACTCTGAAATCAGAACAAAATCAAATTATAAAGAAAGTGTTACAGGGCAGGATAGGTGAGCAATATCATATCTCAAGGCTGAATGGTGAAGTGATTTTTCAATCGAGATCAAGGAGAAATTAAGAATTCCTTAAACCAGATAATGAAGAAGGATGAATAATTCAATCAGGATTAGAGAGAAATTAAGAATTCTCTAAACCAGATATCAGAAGAAAACATAGAAATGTATAACAGTTCAAATAAGAGCGTAAAGTTTAAGCAAATTTTGCAGTAAAATTCTTGTTATAACATTCAAATTTAGAACACATTTAAGTTTATGGAATACTTAGAAAGAGAACATGAACACTTGAAATTTATACTTCACTAGGATAGCTCAACACATGAATCATGTAAAGAAGTTTCTTTATAACTTGTTTTGTCTGTCAACTAGAAATGGTACAATAACCCTCACGAAATCTGCACTTGATACTTCAAATGATGAATTATTTATACAAATCATTAAAAAAAATATCCTTTCAACTAACTAGGATTTATTTAAGGAAAATAAAATATCTTTATGAAAAAATATAGTGACACCTTTCAAATGAATGATATCTGGCCCTATTTTCTTTTATTGTTGTTATGTGTTTGTTTCTTTCATTTGTCTTTCTTTCATCTGTCTTCATTTCATCTGTGGGTTCTTTCACCTGTCATAGTAAATCACACCATTTCTCCCATGTTTCTTCATCTGGGATCTTGATCTTCATCATATTACTGTAAATCTCATCTACCTCTGGAGGTAAAAGAATTTTTCTAAATTTTGAAGGAGCTCTTTACCTGTGGGAAAGCCCTTCATTGAGGAATGGTTGAAATTTTCTTTGGCTACTTCCCTTAACTTCTTTTCATATTCTTTATGTCTCATGATTTTTTCATTTATTACTAAAGGATTAGGTAAACCCTTCCGTCTCAATATATCAAACTTTTTCAAAAACCTATTCACTGCGAGTTCCATGGTTTGACATTTTTCCTCAAGATGTATCATCATATTTCTTTTGGAGATCACTTTCTTCACTTCTAGTATAGTCTTTGTTCTGCCAGCTATCTTGAGTTCTTCTAACTCATATTTATTTTTGGAATTAAGGAATTTGATTATTTTAGAGGCTTCCTTTGCTTTCTTTCCAAGACTGGCTTTGACCTTCTGAATTGCATCACCAGCTTCCTTCACCAAGCCATTCTTCTCAAATATAAATTGTATATAAGGCCAAAAATCATTAACCGATTTAATGATATTGGCCCACAATTGTTGTTTTTCTTGGGCTAAAGGCTCTTTTAGTGACAACTCCTTTTCTAGCTTGTGGATTTTGTCAGTTAATCTATTATCTTTTAGTACTCCTGCTTGATGCATTACTTCTGCCAATTTATTTCCATCTTCTAATTTATTTACTTTTTCTTGGAGCTTGTTAATATTTTTAGTCTTAGTGGACATATCTTCCATTTATTTAATCAATTTACTAGCCTCATCAATGGGATGGGCTGTTGGTATTGCTGATTTTGTTGTCGATGTAGTTACTGGAGCTGATGTAGATACTGGAGTTGATGTAGTTACTGGAGCTGATGTAGACACAACTGCTGATGTAGATGTTATAGGAATAGCAATAATGGGAACTGCTTCCATATTGGTTTTTTTTTCCTGCACAATTTTATCCATTTCTGTCTCCATTTCCTTTAGTTGAGCTGTCAAGTTGATGATTAGAAGTTCATCGTTTCATCCTTTTGATTGTCTGTCTCCAAGACCTCCTTGGTTTTTGGATGCTCAATAGTTGGTAATTTTAGTTGTTTCTTCAGTGCAGCTATGTCTGCATTTTTATTCTTTATAAGTTCTTCTACTGCTTTGATGTCTTTTGGATTATAACCAAATTCTATTACCAAATATTCCAGTGACTTAATCATGTTATCTTTTGCTTGTGATTAGATTCTCTCTAGCTTGAACTGTGATTGTATATTTGCTAGAAAATTATGTAACTTCTGGACACTTAGAGCTTTGTGTGTCATGGTTGAATAGATCATCTTTCCTACCTGTTTGTAAAATTCAATCTGATCAATTGGATACACATCCTTCGCAAGAAATTCAAAGTTTGTCTTTTTATAATATTTTGAAGTTTTGGGGGCCTATACCTTTGGTTGTATAAATGTCATCTAAATCTTCCTTTTTTGGAGTTCAAAAGAGGAAACCAATCTACTTTGATCACTAGGAGTTATATTCCAGTATTGTGCATATGTAACAACCTTCAATGCTTCATTTTTTATTTTAATCTCTTCATATTTCTCCATGATATATTTTTCTTTCTCAACTGGTTTGCTGGATGGTGAAATCTTTGCACAACTTTTCTTTTGAATAATGTTTTCACTGGAATTTGATGGCAGAGGTGTTTCTTCTGAATGTGTTGTAGGTGCATCATCCCTGATAACAATATATGTTTCAAAGGTTTCTTCCTACTCTATCATTGGATTTAGCTTTGCTCTCTTTTTTTACATAGGATTGAACTTACTATCAGATTTAGTTTCTACTAAATAAGAGCCTGTTCTCTAGCCCTTTTTTAATTTCTATCCTGTGGGGCTGGAGTAAGCAGGATGGAACTAGTATCAAGATGCTTTTCCACCTCTTGTAGATTTTTTTCCAACCACTCCAACTGGTTGGAATATTCTCAATTTCAAGCTTAGATTCATGGATGAAAGGGGTGAGTTTAAACTTAATTCTCAATTTACTTATGACACCCAAGGGGTCATACGACCATTTGAAACTGTTTCTTAACTTGAACTCTTGTAGGCATCTATATGCTTCCTTTCAAACATTCCTAGCGTTGCATATAAAAATCCCTAGTTGGGTTTTTATCTTGAACTGAGTTTTATTTTTGGCTGAAAGAAAACTTATCTCATCACAATTCAAGATCTACCCGATGCACTCTAAAGAAAATATCCTCATTAGGAGGTATCTAGGAAGTTTGTAAGGAACTATTTTTCTCCCTTACACTCTGATCTCTCTATGATTCTGGTATAAATACCAGTCTCCTGTCTTGCTCTGATCAGATAAGTGTAGAACCTTTTTTATTTCCTCACTGTTTCTGGGCAAAATGTTATTTCTAAGCATATTAACCATTAGATATACAAAAGAATCAATAAAAAATTTTAAACTAAATTCACTCAAATCCTTTCTGATCAAGGATGTCCAAAGATAACAGACTGGGGATTACCCTCTGTGTCCAGTTTTTGTAGGTTGACTGCAAAACTTTCTGACTGAAAATATATGAACAGATGAAATAATACTAAGGAGTATTTCAACACTACTTCTTCTGGCAATATGATCAATTGTTCATGCATGGCACCTGCTATGAATTGGGAAAAGTGGAAAGTTATAGATGGAGGCTGACCTGGGAAAACGATAGAGAGGAAACCAATGATGGATTCATCTACATGCTCCTCAATGAAATATCCTAAAATATAGGAAAACATGGTCATAATTTTCTTAGTTATTTATGGAAATATAGTAGCAGAGTATGGTGGGTTGTTTTTTGGAAATTGAGTTGATTCAGGGAGGAAATTCCGAAAGATTTGAGACTTTTTACGGAAATCTAACTTTATGTAAAGATTTGTAAGTGTCTCAATGGAGAAAGGCACTCCCTCTGGTTATAATTGAATCTGCATCATTTGATTAATAGATTGGGCAGTGATAGTAAATAGGATTTCTTGATCAAGGGTGACTATGGCTCTTTCATTTGGAAAATATCTGAGTTGGCACAGTTTGATGACTTTAGGGAATTGGTAGGCCTGTGGAAATGTGTATTTGGGAAAGTTAGAGTCCCACAGATGAATATCATCTTCCTGATCAGAAAATTTTTCATGGCTCCAGTAATGAAAGAAAATAGTGGATATGAATATCATCTGCCTGATCAGAAAATTTGTCATGGCTCCAATAATGAAGCTCCAAAAGGTTTATACCAGCCACAGTTTCATTTATTTTAAATTCTTTATCAAACAAAGAAGTGTGGTCGACATCTAACAGGGGTGGTTGCAAAGGGTTTACAGTTTGGACACCTTGGGAAACCATCAATTTGGTTCAATTACTAAATTAATAAGCTTATTTTATGGTGTTGGGTATTTAAAATTACCTGGAATATCGAAACATTGGTTGGGGAATGGGTCTGTATAGCAGCAGGCTTCAATTCTGGTTGGAAATGTTCTTTTCAGTTTCTTTCGCAAATCGATAGAAAATAGGAAAATAATGGAATAGGGAGGGGTTTTATTATTTTTGAACTTCGCGGTTTATTTCGTGGCATGGGTGGTTTATCGCATGCTAAAGGGTGGTTTGGTGGTTTGGGAATGGGGGGGGGGGTGCGATAAAACCTAGAGGCGATGCATGGATGGGGAGGAGGTGGATAAAACCAACCATTTTTCACCCCCCCTCCCCCCCCCCCCCCCCTTGGTTTTAAATATCAGACGTCGGGTGGTGAAAAATTAATTGTAGGGCATTCGATCTGATCGAGGGTGATCAAACGACTTGTGGAAGTTACGCACTTTCAAATAGAGGCATAGATAGGCAGAGGGTTTAAAATAAAAGGTGGGTCGGGGAATAAATAAAGCAGAAGGGTTAATTCAAAGTGGGGCCCAAAAAATATTAAGCACTCTTTAGACTATTTAAAGTGGGTTTTGTTGTTTTATGAAAATGTAAAGTTAAACAAGGGGTAAAGGGGGTTTTAGCAAGGGAAATGGGATTTTCATAGGGGAAATGATTTTTAGCAAGGGGAAGGGTTAGAAAGATACTAGTGATAAGAGAGTAGTGGAATTTGAATGTGCAACACTTTCAAAATTTATTTTGGTTTCTTTTTATGGGGTTCATATTTTATATCCTTTTTTATCTTTCTTTCTTTCGGTCCTTTGATTATTCTTTTAGGATATACCCTCTTTTCATTTTTTAATATGGAAAAAAACTGCAGAAATGCAAAGGCATGTACAATATTACAAGACTTAACATAGCCAATTCAAAATTATGATCCCTATTATTATAGAAACCTAACATTTTCTCCCCTTAGGGATGGCATCTCCGTGTGAGATGTCAAGAACTTCCTGATCAGTGTCCTTGGAAATTTGACTTTTCTTTGGTTGGGACTACTTTCTATGACCTCCTTTATTCAAACATATGATGTTATATCTTTTAAAGCTTCAAGTGTCTTTTCAGACTTCAACTTTAGAAGATAATCATCCACTCCAATCTAAACTTTTATATTGTATTTATATTGAGTAAAATAGAAAAAATTAACTACTGAATAGTCTAGTGAAAAATAGTGCTTTAACATTCGACCATTGACTAGTCCACCTGGTAGATCTTTCCCGTCTAACTCTTTCAAGAAAAATGTATTGTTGCCTCTGTAACAATAAATAATGTATGGGCCCTTCCAGAGAAAGTCAAATTTCCCATGTTTTCCTATGTCTTCCCTTCTGAAATCCCATTTTAGTACTTGATCACCTATGAAGAAATCATCTGCTTTAGTTTTCTTATCAGGGATATTCTTGATTTTGACTTGAATTACTTGGGATTTGATATAAAATTCTTCCCTGGTTTTCTGTAAATGAATTGTTTGGCTTATCCTCCTTTGGATGTCATTTGTTTCTACCTGCATCTCTTGAATCATTTTCATTACTAGCACTCCTAATGAAGATGGAAAAACAACATCCATCCCATATACCAATTGATAGGGAGATGTACCAATAGATTTCTTAGTAGTTAGTTTGTCTGCCCATAGGGAATTCACCAACCTTTTATTCCAGGTTTTCTTGTTATCTTCTAATAGCTTCATGATGATGTTGACTAAGCTTTTTTTTGAATATTTTGCTAGTCCATTACCTTGAGGATATTAGGTAGTGGAATTGCTTAGGGTGATATGGTATCGGTTACAAAAAACTATCATTTTCTTGGATTTGAAGGCAACAAAATTATCAGTGATGAGATTTTATGGGCATCCAAATATAAAAGGGATGTTGTTCTCAAGAAATGAAATAATGATAGAGTATGTGGCTTGTCAAGAAGGGATGGCTTCTATCCACTTGGTAAAGTAGTTAGTGGCTGTCAATATCCATTTATGTTGGGCAGAGGAGGGTAGGTGAATTTCACCGATGAAGTCGAAATCACATTGTTGATATGGAATCTTTATTGAGATAGCTTTGAGGGGTAATTGTGAGAGTTTCTTCTTCCCTTCAAATATTTGACAATTGTGACAGGAGGTTACATACTTTCGAACATCTGCAAAAAGGGTGGGCGAGTAAAAAACTTCCCTAAAAGAAATTTTAGCAGTTGTTTTCCAGTATAGGTGTCCTCCATATTCTCCTGCATGAAATTTCTGCATGACTTTGTCAAATTCATCTTTTAATAAACAATTTAATATGATGCCACCATGATCTTTCCAAAATAAAACATTTTCTAAGATATAATATTTCATTGTTTTCACTTTTAAGAATCCACTTATGGTTCTAGATAAACTAGGAGGATCTTGTAGGTTGAGTAAAAAAAATGTAAGGTATGCATACGAAGGTGAATCTATGAAAGATTCACTAATTTATGGAGTCGCCATCTCTTCTTGATAATCTATGGCAATAATGAAATTTATGTCTAAGGCTCGACAGTTCAATTCAGCCATGAGTTTTGCCAAACCTGAGCCTTTAATTAATTTTGTAGAATTGATTTCAATGTCATATTCTAGTATTGTGGCAATCCATTTGCCTCTTTTTCCATCAGGCCAATTCTGAGTTAGAATGTCCTTTACAATTGAGTTTGAAACATATGGTATTATGTGAGAGTATAGAATGTATACTTTGAAATATTTTATGGCTTTCACTAAAACAAGAGCTTATTTTTTCATGATATTATACTTTAGTGTTGCATCTCTCAAAGTTTTACTGAAGAAAGCAATGGGTTATCACAAGGCCCTGATCATTCGTTTGCAACAAGACTGTTGTAATGGTGTGGTCTGAAGAAAATGAAAAAATTAAGAAATCTCTGTTAAAATTAGGACTTATCAGAACAGGTGTTTTAGTAAGGGCTTCTTTGAATGTTTCAAAAGGTTGTTTAGCCTCTAATATCCACTTAAGTATTGAATCCTTTTTTAACATTTTGTTTAAATTTCTAATTATTTCTGCTAAGTTTGGGATGAATCTTCTAATAAAATTTATTTTCTCCTAAAAATTCTTGTAATTATCTGATGTTTCTAGGATGAATGATATTTAGGATTTCTTCTATTCTAGCTAGATCAATTCTAATGCCCTCTTTTGAAATGATGTGTCCCAAAATTTTTCCTTCTTCTAATCCAAAAAGTGGCTTTTTACGATTTAAGGATATGCCAAAATTTCTGCATTTTATGAATATTCTTTTGAGATGATCTAGATGTTCATTATCTAACTTGGAAAACACAGTGATATCATCCAGGTAAATGACTAAAATGTCATGGATTTATTTTGCAAAGGCTATGTCCATGGCTCTTTGGAATTTTTCTCTAGCATTCATCAATCCAAAAGGCATTTTCAAGTACATGAAAGTTCCCAAAGGAGTGGTGAATGCAGTCTTAGCTTGATCTTCAGGTTGGACTAGGATTTGGTTACATCTATAAAATCTATCAAGTAATGAAATTATGGATGACCCAACTACCCTATGGAGAATTTGGTCCATTTTACGGTGGCGATCATTATCCTTCAATGATACTTTGTTTGAGATTATGAAATCAACACAGAGCCTGATTTCTCTTGTTTTATTTCTAGTGGGGACTAAATTAGAGACCCAATCAAAATATATTATGGGTGCTATGATTTGAGAATCATACATCCTTTTAAATTATTTTTATATTAATGTGTTGACGGGAAAATATATCTGGCCAACATTAGGGGATCTCCCCGGTAGAAAGTCCCAATTAGACCTTGAACCATTTGGAATAGGGATCCCATCCGGGGTGTGGGTCCAACTACCACTTAAGTCACCTTCCCTTTGGTCTCAAAAGAACGTGATTGAGCCTGTGGAACCACACTTATTGAAATGATACAAGATAAATGATTGATGCATTAAACACGTAATGCGTAGCGAGACAAATAATGAAGAATAAATGTCGAAGGAGGTGTTGTTAACAACACATCATTAGGGTTATGCTTGTGGGCTGTTCTAACCACAAAAGAAACAATTATTTATGGAAATATGCCCCTTTTACATTTGTGAAAGATAAAATAAATGCTAATAAGAAAATTCATTAACATCCATTAATAAATAAAACTGAACTAAACATCATTAACACAAGTACAGATAACCATAATGGATAAATGATTCCACTAAAAGTGCAGCTTCGTTAACCAAAAGATTTTCGAAACTGTATAAGAAATACTCATAGTGTTCGCACAACAAAGCACATCAGATCCGAAAGGAGTTTAAACAAGTATTTGTATTCATATGCAAAAGAGTGTTATCTTTCAATACAATGCTGTATAGTTCTTGAGTCCCCCCAAAAAAAGATCCCTTACATTTTCCCTAGAGGGAGTTTTATAGATCAAAACTTGCCCTTTGGGCTTCCTAACTCTTTTCCTGCCTGACTATTGAGTTGCCTTGCGACCCGAAAGGGAAATGGGACCTGCGACCTAGCTGGGTAGTGCAACCTCCGACCTGGCTGGGCGGTGTGACCTATGACCTGGCTGGGAGGCACGACCTGCGACTTGTTTCCAAATGCTACCAGCGATCTACTGCCACTAGGTTATGAAGATGTACACGCAATTGTGAGGTCAGGGGAATCAATATGCTATCCTTTGAGGAAGTCTTGCCAGGTCTGATACTCTGCTGCTATGGTAGAAACCAGAGGGACCTCTTCTTTCAACCGACGCATGCACTCCAAAGTGTTTGGGACTAGACTTTCCTTATTCTGTGAGATTAGGTTGGAAAGAGAGGTGAGCTTGGTGTAGATCCAGACAGGTGTGACAAGAAACTAGCCCAGGTTCTCTCGTGACGCTGCAAGATCGGGAGTGGCAGCAGCTTGCTTGATGGGCTACAAAAATGATTAGATCTCCTGATCCACCTGTTCCCAGGTCTTCCCCTCGTCCAATGCACCCAGCAAAGGAATGTGGTGAAGGATGTGCATCGAATCGATGCCACTGATTAGGTGTTTGTATGCAGCCATTATCTTGTCTAAGTCCTTGGATAACTTATCCTTGGACTTCATTTTCATACGGATTTGGAATTTGGCATCTTGCGTGTGAATCCAGTACTTCTTTGGCAAATGTTCAGGGGCCTGAAGGTACTGCATTGTCTAGTCCATCATTCTGTCCAAGGTAGTTGAGGCCTCCTTCAGCTACTCGAGCTTTTGCTTAGTATCCTTTTGGGCTCTCACCAATGGGGCGACTGTTTGTTTTATGGTAAAAATTTCCCCATAAACTTGCCTCATGGTAGCCTTTAATATATCGAACTCGCTTTGAATGGTAAGCAGAACTTCATTGACAGGGGGAGTTTTGTTTCGGAGTTGCTGAACCTCCTCTCTCAATGCCGTCTTTTCTTGTTCTGCCCTTTTCTCCCACTGGTCTGTGTCATGTAGCCTATTCTCTAGAGAAACGATCTCTCTACTCATTCTAGTCAGATTCTCTTCTGTGGCCACAGCGAAGGCTATGTCAGCCGATGCTATCATCACGGGATTAGTCCTAGTATCGAGGACTATGTTTTTTCTAGTTGTGACTGTGGATGCGGCGGAAGGATTTTCCACCAGGCATCTTATTTTCTCCTATCGGATTTTGAAGGAGAATTGATCGAACGTGAGCCTGGTGAGGTTGAATACCTCCTCCTCTTGCCCCTGGAAGGAATTGACATTGGAGAGTGTGGCTCGTGTATTGACTAGAGGCACCTCAAGGGGAGACACCTCGATGTTCTCTAGCATTTCATCCTCCTCTTCTTTCTTTTTCTTTTCTTCCTCTTCTCTTCATAGGCATTCAGTTTCTGCCTTTTCATGCTCTCTCTTTCGCCTGAGCTCTGCTTCGGCCACTGCTTCTAATTCGGCTTTCCTTTTATGCTCAGCTGCTGCAGCTTTCTCTGCTTTATTTTGGTAGTCAGCTTTCACTTTATCTAACTCTTTCTTGAGCTCCTGTTCTGCTGCAGCCTCCGCCTCTTGTTACTCCTTTTCCTTTTTGGCCTCCTCGGCATGCTTTTTCTTCTGTTCTGACCTTAGGCTCTTCTTGTGCTTAGTCTCATCCTCTTTCATTTTCTCCTCTCTCTCTTGCTGGGCTTTGGCCTCTATTTCTTTCTATTGGGTAGAAGTACTATGCCCTGTACTGGTTTGAGGATTTTTAGCCAGAGAAGAAGAAGCGCCTCCTAATTCATCGCTCCTGTCTTCCAAGGTTTGGTCATCCGGGTCTTATTGGCCAGAGTCCACCCCCAGAGCAAGTTTTCGGTATGCATTATACCAAGTCCTTCTTTCATCTTCTCTCGGGCGTTCCGTGTGTTGATAGTTCCATTTGAACTTAGCCCTCTTGCAATGATCAGGAACTATCCTCTCCAGGTCGTATGTTTGGTATTCTAATGCCCCAAGGTGGTAACCTTTCATCTCTTCTGCCTCTGCCTCTACCTCTCTAAAGTCTTTGACTATGTATGCACCGATAGTGAGGGGTAGCGTAGGCCACGACTTCTTCTTACCCTTGGACAGGACCCTAGAGAAACCGAAAGACAATTGGAAACATACCTATTGCATGAGCATTCTATCTGTGACAAAATGAGGCATAGCATGTGGGGCCCTGAACGAGCCAAAGACTCGGATGAATGTATACTCGGAAAATGGGAACTAATGCGCCACCTTTCTTAGCGTCTCCATGGCTCGCCAAGACATGCAAGGAGCATCTTGGACGAACAATTTTCTGTATAGAGTGGGGATGAACACTTGAGAGATCAACTCTATGTCTTGTTTATACCTGGAATCCCAAAACACCTCAGTTTGTAAGTGGATTGCACGGGTCTATTTTGGATCCCAGTTATGCACCCATCCTTCAAAGTGCAACCTTGAACAGATGGCATCCAACAAATAAGAGGCCGTATAGAATTCAGAAGGCATCCCTTCATATGGTACCAATGCCGAGGATAATTTTGTACAAATGGAGGTCATCAATATGCTAGCCCAGTTAAAACGGGTGTTGTGCGCTGTGACGTACTCCATGAGAGTCACCCATGTGCCATTGAAGGTGGTGGCATTGGGGCGCTCGTACAATCTGTAAAGCATGGCAACCACTAATTTATATACTTTCCTAAGGCTCACCACTGGATATTCCTGGTCCTTTTTTACTTTAAATTTCTCAGGTTCCTCCCACCACTGCTTTAGAGTGTCAACTATAGGAACTGCATGGTTGATAGCCCATTCTTCTGTGAAGTCTTCTTCTCGCTCAGGAAAAGAGTAATAAACATGAGCGTCTGAGCCTTTGAGTGTTGTGAAAGCCTTGCCTTCACTGTCTCTGATTACGAACTTCTTGGGGTCAATTTTCTGTATAATCCAATCTATCATTTCTGGGCATGGGAGTATAGCCAGATGGGAACCTGCAAGATGTAGCTTAGACCTTTTGACCTATAAGTATATCTCCCGATCAGGGAGGTCTTATAGGAATTCTGTTCTAGCGAAGTCATTGTACACTTGGTACCAATGCATGTTGTCCCCTTTGGCAAATGTGCAAAGGGTATCTCTGTAGATCGGGGGTGGGGACATTGGCATGTCCATCTCTACGTCCTCCACTACCAGGTGCTTGTCTTTTTTCTGAGATACTGGAGGTCCCATGTCGTTGGAATCTGAGGGGACAGGTATACACTCCAAGTCTACTTCAATTTCACCTGTCATATTCATGAAAGAATCCTAGGATAATAAAGATACCATGATGATACAAGACCAGTTACAACTTATCAATTATTTCAACTGGGGACACAGGAAGAGCTGAATAAGTGGCCTACTGGGTCGCGGGGTCGCAAGTTGTAAGAAAATGGAAAAGGTGCGACCTTGCGACCTTGCGACTAGGTCGTGGGGTTGCAGGGTCGCGGGTTGTGAGAAAACGACAAGGATGCGACCTTGTGACCTTGCGACTAGGTCGCGGGGTCGTTGGGTCACGGGTTGTGATAAAATGATAGGGATGCGACCTTGTGACCTTGCGACTAGGTCGCGGGGTCGTTGGGTCGCAAATTGCAGAAAAATAGCGAAAATTCTACCTTGCGACCTTGCGACTAGGTCGCGGGGTTGCGGGGTCGCAAGTTGAACGAAAACGGCAGAAATGCGACCTTGTGATCTTGCAACTAGGGCTAAATGGGCCCAGACAGAGGCAGGGGATAGCTTCTGGAGCAGGATACAGGCCATGAGAGGCTGGATGAGAAACTGTGATGAGTTAGGCAAGCAGGGTGAAAGATGGAATCAGAAGAAAAGCCCTAAGTGATAAATGAAAATAATGACTAAGGCAAGGGGCAATTTAAAGGCTGAGGAATGCAGGGATTAGGCAAGAATAACCAAAAAGGAAAAAGTAGGAGGAAAACTGAAACTTACGCAGGAAAATTGTGCTCCAGTCAACCTATCAGAGGTGTTTTTTCTATCCACTCCATATGTGAAATTCGACCTAGCGACCTCCTATATATAAAAAGGTCGCACGTGCGGGACATAAATGAGGTCGCAAGGTCGCATGGCGAGGTGATGTGAAATGGATGCAACCTCGCGACCTTGTGACCTTAGGGTCATGAGGTTGCAAGGTTGTGGGGTTGTAGTTTTCCACAAATTTGAGGTTTGCGACTCTGCGAAAATAGCCCTCCCGACTCTTTACTTAAATTTTCTTTATGCTTAAGGGACTCCAAAAAATTTTAAAGTGGGGGTTTTTTTGGAGGTTGTTGTAGAGGCTACAACAAATGGCGATTCACTGGTTGAACTCAGAGTCTTTGCCGATGGTTGGCCTTGGAGGGGGGAGGGAGAGGCCTTCACTAGTTGTTCCTTTTACCTTAAGGTTAGCACTACGTTGCCCTTGACACCTTGCGAGGTTGCTTGGCCTGCTGGCTTGTTGGGTGCTGGTTAACTGAATTTCATTTCTTCAGGTTCCCAGACCCAAAGGGTTGGAGAACTCCTGGCAGCTACAGGTTCCGGTACGATTATTTTGTCCTCATCGTGTTGCTCCACTGCCAGCGAACCTCTCGGTCCTGGCGGAGTCACTGCCTAGGAGTCATGAATGTTTCTCCACTGCCACCGAGCCTGGTCAGTACCCCAGTGGAGTCGTTACATCACCTCTCTGCATAGGAAGCCTTTCTCAATCATTTACCCTTTATTAGTGTGCTATTGCACTTATTTTGAATGTGTGTGAGGCACTTATTTAGATGTGCTCATGGCACTTATTTGAGATGGGCAATTTTTGCCTGGTCAGATGAGGTATCTTGACTTATTTTAATTGCAGAGATGTTGCTCTTGGTCTGATATGAGGACTTTGGTTTTTCCCGGATGCCCTGACATAACCCGGAGTAACTCTGTTCCCTTTCGATCTAGATACCGCTGTATCGCACTTTCTTTTTGCAGACACCCTCTCAAACTTGCTAGGTGGGCTCTCCACGCTTGATGGCTTGAGCTAGGTCATGTGCTACCTTTAGGTGCCAATTACAAGCAAGCTTTTACCACCTTTGTGTCTATAAGTAAAGGCCTCCCATCAGAATAGAACCTATTGCAGTGTGCCAATTGCGTGGCTCTGACAAGTCTTACCACTTTTATAATAATTTTTTTATTTTTATTTTTTTGACAAAAAATGGAAAGAAGCTGGAAAATATGGTACAAGGATAAGATAGCCCTCTAAGGGCTGCTAAGTGAATTAATGTTTGAGGTCATTCCCATTTACTGGGAGGACCTCGACTCTTCCCTCAAGAGTTTGCAGTCTAAACGTGTGGGAACCTAATTTCTCTTTAACTTGGAAAGGACCTGTCCACAGTGCTTGGAACTTGGAATGTTTTCCCTTTCCTTTGTGAGCTTTAGCCCACTTCAGGACTAGGTCTCCTAACTCAAATTTTTTATTCCCTGCGGATTTTATATCACACCATCTCTTGATCTGGCTTTGGTGGATGGTGAACTTTTCCTGGGTTTTTTGTCTTTCTTCCTCCAACTTCAGTAGGGTGTCGATCTGAGTTTGAAAGGTGGGGCATGGGGTACCATGACATTCTTGGGACAACCGAAGGGCAGGGAGAGATAAATGGGGAGGAATAATTTCTTCTTTTCCATACACGAGAAAATACGGGGAGGTGCCTAGGGAGGATTTGGGCATGACACGGTCAGCCCAAAGAGTGTTGTAAAGGATGTTGTGCCAGTTGCACTGGTAGGACAACAGGGTCTTCTTAATGATGCGGATAAGATTTTTATTAGTTGACTCAGCTAACCCATTTCCTTGGGGATAATAATTTGCAGAATTTTTAAGAACAATACCGTTTTCCAGAGCAAAATCATACAATTTAAAAGATGAAAAGTAAGTTGCATTATCAAAAACCAAGGAAGTTGGAATGCCAAACCTGGTGATGATGGAATGAGTGACGAATTCTATTACCTCTTGATCATTGATTTGGCGTAAAGGTGCTGCTTCGAACCACCTAGTGAAATAATCGGTAGCAGTAAGAATATACCGATGTTGCTTGGAGGAATGAGGTATGATTTCACCAATCACGTCCAAACCCCACTGTTGAAAGGGTTCCTCCACTGCTACTGATAGTAGGGGAGCGGCTGGCCGTGCTTCCCGGTTTGCAAATTTCTGGCATTGAGTGCATTTCCGAACATATGCATGTGCATCTCTAGAAAGAGTTGGCCAGTAGTATCATGCACGCATTATCTTGTGGGTGGTGGTATTGTCTGCAAAATGACCTCTAGCTGGTCCGTCCTGCAGCTCGGTCAAGATTTTCTGTGCTTCATCATGTTCCAAGAAACGTAACAGGACTCCATCGTAATTTTTCTTGAAAATCTTACCCTAGATCAACTGGTAAGATGCATCTTTCAGTCTTATTGCGTGTTTCTACTGGGAAGTTAGATCAGGGTCTAGGATGCCATGGGCTAAGTATCCCGAAATGTCATAGTACCAAGAAGGGATTCTCTGCTGAGGTGCGTGGTCACTCCGATACATGTCGATTTCTTGTTCCCAACACTCTTCTTTAACTCCATGTGAACTTGCCGCCTCCGCAGCCATTTGGCATAGTCCTTGTCCTTTAATGATGTGTGCCGATTTAAAATCTAAGTCATACTCTTGCAGGCACGCCACCCAGTTTCCTCGCCTCTCACCTAGATCCTGTTGTACAAACAGTGAGTGGACAGCTGGGTGGGGAACGAAAACCGTGACATGGTTTTTCAAGATGTAAGGCCTGAAATGCTTGACGTCTTTGTAGACTGCATAGGCTTTCTTTTCGATTTCAGGGTAGTTCAATTCAGCTCCTTGTAAACCAGTACTCATGAAGGATATAGGCCGTTCATCATAGTTGTCATCTTTTTGCATGAGGACAACTACAAGTGATGAATCTGAAGCGAAAGTATACATGGTAAGGCTTCTACTAAAATATGGACTCTGCAGGGATGGTGCTTCAGCTATAGCCTACTTGATTTTGTTGAAGGCCTCCTTCTCCAGCAGATTCCATTTGAAAATCGCATTCTTCTTGATCATCCCCTACAAAGGCCTGACTATCTGGGTGAAATCCGATATGAATTTACATACAAAATTGATTTTCCCTAGGAAATATTGCATAGCTTTTTTACTACTAGGGGGGGGAATCTGGGCAATGGCTTTCACCTACTCTAGATCTACAACAATGCCTTACTTAGTTATAATGTGTCCCAGCGAATGCCCTTCTTCCACAACGAAAACACTCTTCTTCGAGTTGAGTGAAATCCTGTACTTCTTGCACCTTTCGAAAATTTGCTTGAGGTGGCGTAAATTATCGCCCCGGTGTTTTGAAAACATGGTAACGTTTTCCAGATAGACTACCACACTCTGCCCTATCAAACCATGGAAAGCTATATACATGGCCCATTGGAAGGTTACCCCCGCGTTTATTAATCCGAAGGGAATGCGTCTGAATGCGAAATTTCCCCATTTGGTTCGAAAAGTAGTTTTCAATCTGTTTGGCTCAGCAACCAGCACTTGGTTGTAGCTGGAGAATCCATCCAACAAGGAGAACATCTTGGATCTGGACACAGCTTGCAATATTTTTTCCATTGGAGGCACCAGATAATTATCTTTGTTTGAGGCCCGATTTAAATTCCAGAAATCCACGCACAAGCAGATCTCGCCAGACTTCTTCCGTACAGGGACCAAATTTGACACCCATGTGGAGTGGAAAACTTTGAAGATGATGCGTGCATCCAAAATCTTCTTAATTTCTTTCAGAATCATCAGTTCCAAAGTAGGATGCACTTTTTTGAGCTTCTGTTGGAAAGTCTTCATGCCTTCCTTCATGGGTATCACGTGCTGAATAATCTGAGTATCGTACGTATGTAAATCATCATACGTCCATGAAAATATGTCTCGATAATTTTGAAATAGCTGGGTGGAATCCCACATCTCCTGGTCGGTGCAGTCTTTCCCAAGGTTGATGAAATTCAAGTTATCATGTGATCCCAAGTTCACCTGCCGATGTGCCAAGGTGGAACTTTGTACTTTGGTATTTGGGGGCCCATGGAATTTCCTTTGCAGATCAAAGAGCTTTTCAAGTGATACTATCCCCTTGGGCATGGGGTTCTCCTTGCATTTATCATGCGCTTCTTGCAAAGCTTGATCATGATCTGCCTCATCTATTGCCACGTCTTTGAATACTTCAGTGTTGAGCATAAATTCCAATATCTGTTGATCATCATCAAAAATGCGTAAATTAGTAATATTATCTGGCACGGAGGGTCTATACATAACTTCAATAGAAAATCCATCCCTCAAAGGGCTAAATCTAGCAGCAGCATTAGCCAGATCATCAGCTTCTGCATTATGCATTCTAAGAACAGATTTGATTCCAAACGCATCAAAAGAAGAAATAAGACGCCATACCTCTTGTTGATAAGCTTTTAAGTGTGGAGACAAACAATGAATGGTGTTGCGTACCTACCGAGTGATAATCGCAGAGTCTCCGATGACCCGTAAGCATCTTACCTTCAAATCCAATGCCTTCTTGAGTCCGAGGATTAGAACTTCATATTCAGCAGTATTGTTGGTGCACTGGAACTCAAGCTAACATGAAATCAAGAATTTGTTCTTTTGAGGGTCTAGCAAGATGCAGCCCGCACCAGCTCCATCATGGGTCTTGGAACCGTCATAGTATAGGGTCCACACGTCATTTTCTGGATCCTTCAGGGTTGTAGGTTGGGGCAGGATTTTAGTTTGGTGTGAGACGGGAGTGGCTTGGTCTTCTGCAATGAGTGTTAGTTCAGAATAGATCTCGGGGTCTACTAGAGATTAAGGAGGGTGGTAACATATGAAAATGGCTTACAAAAAGCACATGCCAAGCTCCTCCTGGGAAAAGCTGATGGGTTTGTTAGTAGCATCCAAATCAGTCATAGTATATTTCATATATGATTCACTTTCGACCCTGATTTGGTTATTCCAGCCCTTGTAAGGCAGCCATAGGTGGGACTAGTCGGTGGAAAAATACCCTTGCAACTTGTTGGACCAATCTCTGCTAAGTAATAGGCCATAGGCTTCAGGGATGTCAACAACCACAATGTCAATACATTGGTGGACTCTAGCATCGAACGAAAGGCGGATGATGATGTTATTTAGCTCTCTACAGCTAGAACCTGCGATCTGTCAAGTTGGATGATACTCGTGTCAGTTTTCTCCGGGCGGATGTTCAGCTTCTTACAAACAGATAGGGGCATGACGTTTGTGGACATGCCAGAGTCAACTAGACAGTTATGGATGTTGAAGTTAAAAATCTCAAAAGATAATAGGAAGGGAGGAGTAGATCCCCTGGAATTTGCATTGATAGTGTTCACAATATACTGAACACTTAGACTGGCTTGTGCAGACGTATTACTCACAGGCTTAGTAGTTGAGGTATTTGCGAAGGCTTTAAGAATGAGTTCTTGTTGATTTGTGATGCAGGAAATATTGTAGAGGGAGATGTTAGCTCTGGTTTTCTTCATGTCCTCAACAATTTTATAAGTAGAATCCAGTTGAGGACAAGGCTCGGTAGTGGTTTTGGGGGACCCCACTGGGAGCTTGCTCTTTTGATTTGCTCGGGTGTTGTTATTTGTGGGCTTCTTAGGAACAACTTGTTGTTCATTTCCCAGGGGAATAATTTTCCTTAAGAAAGCCCTTTTCTTATCCTCAAAGGATTGTTCAAGGACTGGTCCTTTGCTCCTAAGGCTACAATTTTGCACGAGTTGGGCCTTAAGATTGTCTGCCATGTTGATATCAGTGATGGTAAGATTTGTTTCCCCGCAGATTATTTCAAACACAAGAACAGAGGACCCCGGTTCTTCATCCGGGGGCAAATCTTCATCATGGTCAGAAACATCATCGTCCCCCACATCCCCTGGGGTTTGATCATCCAGAAGTTGATTTTCCATTGCCGTCATGCTGCCAATCCATTGTGGGCATATTTTTTCAAAGTGGGCAGCCTGGTGGAAAGAACATAAATTATCTTTTACAATTTCTTCCACGTTGAGAACATTGTTTGGGTTAGATGGAGGTCGGCTGGTGTTGGGGTTGCTATTTCTGGAAAAGGGCTTAGGTGCCTTGGTGCTAGTCGTGGATTCTATACCCTTTCTCTTCAGGTCAGAGACTTCATTTGTCAATAGCTTGAGCTCTTTGCTATACTCTCAAGGTCAAAAGCATCCTTATCCTTATCCGCGGTTTTGGTTGTGGAGGACTGACCTTTTTCGCGATTGGTTTGTGGTCATCTCTCCCCTCGTGATTGATGGATCCTATAGAAAGCATGTCTCTTTCTACAACAAGGGTGGCTATGTAGTTTTCTGCAAGGGTGGTCTGTGCTTCGAGTTTTATGAAGACGACGATATCCCTGGGGAGAGCTTTTGTATAGTAGTCTATGGTAATAGAGTCATCCAACGCCAGGTTGGGGGGGGGAATTTTTCAGTATGGTAGAAAAGCGCTGATCGAAGTCTCTAACCTTCTCTTTATTATGGCACTTAATGGTGCTTAACTCCATGAGGAGCATGGAAGGGGTTTTGTCCTCTGAAAATTTCTGCAATAATGCCGAATGGAACTGGTCCCATGATGTAATGGAGGCACTTAGGAGGGAGCAGTACCAGGTGGCTACTTAGTTTTCAAGAGTGTGCGGAAATAGGCGGAAAGCAATGTCATCTGTTTGAACCCTCATGATTTGCAGGGAAATATAGAAGCTGCTTATATGATCCTCCGCCAAGGTTCCTTTCTCGGGATCAAAGTTGGGGAGATGCTTCTCAGGGTGCCTAAGCAGGTCGTGGAGGGGGCCCAAAATATCTAATGGGGACTCGGCCATCCATGCAAGTGGTTGCACTCTCCTAGCATGCTTGTGGTGCATGATCTTAGACTCAGATTGACTCCTCGTACCTGACGTCGATACTTCTCCCCCATGGCGAGAGTGTTCATCTTGGTATCCCTCATGGTTGGCCATATCTCTGAGATATTCCAAATTGTAAACAGGTGGTCTGTTTTGGTTTGGGTGGTGGTGGGTGGCATGGTGTCCTTGGCCACGGCCTCTATCTCCTCTACCTTCATTCCCACGGCCTTTGTTCCCCTCACATTCATTTCTACGGGCTCTATTTCCATCACCTTCATTCATGCGCGCTCTATTTCCCTCACCTTCATTCCTGCCGGCTCTATTTCCCTCGCCTCCGTTTCCCCATGCTATATTTCCCTCGCCCTCATTTCCCTAGGCTCTATTTACATTACTCACCCTAGGTGGGGGGGGTACTTGGTCGTTATTCTGTTGGGTTTGGTTAGGATGAGGGAACTTAAGAATTCGAAAGAGGGTGGACGACACGCATAGCATGGCGTGAGTCCAACTGTGGCCGAGAAGTATATTGTAGTTAAGCTTGGCGTCAACTACTTCTATGTCTACATTGATTGTCTTCCCCTATAAGGTAATCGCTAAACTCTCGAGAACACACAAGGGTTTCGATTCCCAACCATCGAATGCCTCTAAGGCATTGGGATACGATGAAAGGGCTGGAGAGCCAATGGCCTTCCAGCAAGCGGACGACATGACATAGGTAGAGGCACCTTCATCCACAATGGCCCTATGGATGTTAATATTGTTGATCCCGACTTGAATAACAAGATTGATCTGATGTGGAAGTCGGGGGGTAAAGTTCTGTAAGTCGAAGGTGAGAAGATTCGAATCAGTGGGATCGATCCCACCGATTGCAGACAAAAAAGCTTTTCGTTATGACGTGCAACTTTGAAGAACTTCCAATGTAGACATGGCAGAAGGTGCCTGTGCCAGATCCTCAACAATACTATAGTGCTGAGTGGCACCGGCATTTGGGTTGTAGGAAGATCTTCTTAGAACACCTTTAGGAGGTGACCTTACAACAGGTTCAGCAGTAGGCTTCTCAATCTCCAACGGACCGGAGACAGGTGGGGGAGGTGGACCATCCAAAACTACCTTCCCGGCTACCTAATGTGATTAGTTGTAATCCTTCGAATGTTTAGCAATAGAGATAGGTGCAACACCATTCATCATAAAGACCTGGGACCCAAATGGTGCAGATGGTGAAGGTTGTTCAACCATCTGGGTCTGCTGAGACGGGAATGGTTCTTTAAGAATTGTCAGAGTCCCTTTGGAGCCTTTTAGAAGTTGACTAAACTCAGATCATCATGGAAAATCCTTGGTGTAATGATCTCCTTCATAGATAAGGCAGGGATACTTCAGTTTACATTGGGAACCATCCTCGGTACGAGGTTTGGAAGATTCTAGCTTTGGAGCGTCGGATTTGGATTTACCTTTGCCCTACTTCTTTCCTTTGGAGGATTTTTTCGTAGGATTAGCTTGAACGGCATGAAAATTCACAATTTTTCCAGAATTAGAAGGGGAGGGAGGAGTAGAATTATTGGATGAGTTGGACTTCTGCTTCCCATTCGAAGATTTTTTCGAATTCTGAGACACGGAATCAATAACACCATCCACCACCAGGGTAGGTAGAGCTTTAGAGGTTCCAGACCATGGAGCATTAGGAAAAATATCATAAAGCGTGCCGGAATGAGAGTATACCAGATCCAGATATTGGGCATGTGCTATGGCTTTTTCTTCAGTCACACATGCTCCCATAGCAATATCCTGGGCGATTTTGTTAACGAAGGAGGTGGTGAACCAATGAGTTAGTATCTGATCAGGTATATGGAACTTGATCAGTCTACGACGACGTCGCCACTCATGAATGTGATCAGAAATGTGGGTGGCTTTGTCCTGCTTCAAAGAAGTCAGGAGGTTCGTCCCGGCTTCGTAGCGAACCGGTAACTGAAAGTGAGTCAGAAAAGCCATGGCTAATGTATTGAAATCTTGAAAGATGCCACGAGATAATTCAATATAGCACTTAGCGGAAACACCAGTCAAAGCGCGCTGGAAGAGGTGTAGACGAATTGAATCATCCACCCAAGAGTTGGATGAACACCAAAGATGGTAAGTCATCACATGAGCTTGGGGGTCCTCCCCAGCTTTACCCTCAAACTTGGGGAAATCACCGGGTACCTTGGTAGGAACCGGAGGCCAATAAGGATTGTGCAGAATTGGATCATTATTCAATTTCGAAACATTCGGTAATTCCAAGGTAGCCAGGAACGACAATGGTGGATTGGATGGCATGCTTGGACCTCGATAAGGACCGGTACCTGTACTCTACGCTGGTTGAGAATATCCTTTCCCCCAGGGGTTCTATCCAGCAGGATTCTGACCGTAGGGGGTATAGGGTGTATAACCAACCTGATTCGGTTGCTGGTAACTAGTGTATGGGGCTTGATAACCAGAGTATGGACCGTGATTGTAAGTCGGCCCCGTTTGAGCAGTTTTTGGATTTGGCTGCTAATTATAGGTATAGCCGGGTTGTTGAGAGTAATAATTAGAACCTTGGGGCGAGCTATAATTCGGTCGGTATTGACCATGAGAATAGTAACCAACTTCAGGTTGAGTGGGCTGCTGATAGGTGGGACCCTGCTAAGCCTAATAATTAGGGTGCAGTGATTGATTTAGCTGCGGCATTGAATAAGTCAGTTGTTGGGCAGGGTTGACAGGATGTGCAGGCTGGCTTGGCTGAACAGGCTGACCTAGCTGAGCGGGCTGCCCTAGTTGAATAGGTTGACCAGGATAAATAGGTTGTGCCGGTTGTGCAGGTTTTCCTGGATGTTGAGGAGCACCAGATTGTGCCGGATGGGCCGGTTGGCCTGGTGGAGGGACACCAGGTTGTGTCGGATTGGCCGGTTGGCCTGGTAGTGGAATGGAGCTAGGTGGTTGCTGATAACCGGTTTGACCCGCAACAGGACCATAAGATGGTCCTGGCTGATGTGCAACTTTGGGACCAAGAGGATACTACAGTTGCAAAGGTTGAGAAGGTTGGACTTGCCCCCCAGGACCATATATCGGTCTCGGTTGGTACCCCGGTTGTCCTGTGAGTCCATGAGGTTGCCCAGGTGGAACTCGAAGGAGAGGCTGCATGAGTTGACTGGAAGGGTTGTAATATTGTCCTTTCGGACCATATAATGGCCCTTGCTGGCCCGGAGGGTAGCCCTATATGGGTTGTCCCTGTGCGTCATAAGGATAGCTAGGCTGGCCTGAAGGTTGACCTTGAAAAGGTTGTCCTTACGGGTTGTAGGGCTATCCAGCTTGGTTATACGGTAAACCCTGAGCATGAAGTTGAGCCTCAAGAGCAAGTAAACATAAAGGGTTCCCATGTTCATCGTACTGATATGGAAAAACGTACACAGGTGTACCATCCTATGCATAATGCGAAAAATACGAGCGGTTGGGATCTTGAGAGGACTGTCTGACCTCGGGGTTCGATTGTTGCAAGGAAAATCGATACTCCTCTGGAGAGATGTTCTCTGGCATAGCAGATGCTATATAGATGTCTTCGGGAAGTGATGTGGTCCTTACGGACTGGATGGTAACAGCTGATGCAGATGCGGCCACACAGACAATGGGTATGGAGGGTACAGAAGTGACCTAATCGGATGACGTAATGGGTGTCTTAGGAGACATCCCCAAAGAGGGAACAACCGGCCTCGTAGAAGGAGCTGATACCCCCATAGAGGCAACAACGACAATAATCTGACCCAAAGATCTATACCCAGCTAGTAATGAGGGACCGGGTGATGACATAACAGATGGTTCAGGGTTGCCTTCTGGAAATAACTGTCGAGGGAATAACTGGTAATCTTCACCAGATGTGGGGATTTCCTCACTAGGAGAATCACTCATATTTGAACCTACCGCTAGATCTTGTAATAGATGGCGAGGACTAGGAGGAATAACATCAGCTATAAAAGGCGAACCTGATGTAAGAGGAGGGAAATATTCCCCTACTCCCAATCGAAACCAAGGGTTGGAAAAGGGCCAATTGAACTCAACTGGTCCTCTAAAGGGCTGCTCAGACAGAACCGGTCCCCCGCCGGGAAACTCAGAAACGATGGGCTGCTGGGGTTCAGTAGAGGACTAAGAAGCCTCTGATGAATTTTCCGTATATGGACTACCAGTAGACAAAATAGAGGTTCTGCCACTGTGACAACAATGACAAAAGATCAAGCACAACACACACGGGCTGAAAAAGAGTCAAGAAACAAAATCAAACAACCAACAAGAAAAATCTAATAGGGCATGTGATTGCGGGTGATTTATTTTACCACATTTAAACATAGAAACTTCATCGTTTCATGTTTTAAGAGTCGAGAAACAGATGAAAGGTGACTCTATCTCTTTCAGTTTTGAAGCAAGCGTGAAAGGACAAGTGCTTGGTGATCCTTTAAAAATTAAAGAGTCAGAAAATATCAAATGACTACTCAGGAATACTAGGTAAAGGGTGTACCAAATAACCGTGAACTGCAATATACACCTTGGTTTCAAAATGAAAGAGAAATCAACCAAGGACTTAACAAACATGCAGGCAATCTCCCCGAATGTTGTGTCCAGTGTATCACGGGTATAGGGCGGCAGACTCGGCTTCATATGGATAAAGGATAGAAACCTAGTGGGGTCTCCCTTTATATATGCGACGGTACGAGGAGCACAAGTCCGTACTAGTGCTATCTAAAGCCAAGAGGCAAAGGACAGTTACTAGGTTTAAAGATGCTGGAACATGTCTCTAGCCTAGACCACTAAATGTTGAGTTAATGTTTCAATGCTACCTTAGTGTAAATTGAATAAATTTTAATGTTTATCTTCAATTACATTTCAGTTTTCAGGCCCTAGCGAGTGTGATGTCTCAAAATATCCTAAATGCACACTATATGCCACAATATATCATTTCATTCGATGAAAGCTAATTACGAGAGAGTTGAGAGGTTTTTCACACAAACAAAATGATTAGAAAACAACCAATATGGTCTCTAATGCAGCTAATGGAAACCAAAAAATTTTCTCTCAAAGTCACTAATCACTAATAACACCGAAAATATTTTAATTTTCACTAACTAATCAAAAGCAAAAGAGATTTTTTATATTTTCAATGTTTAATAGCAAAGTGCACTAAACAAAATGAAAACTAATGAAAAGAGAAATTTGAGAAGTGATGAGGAAAGAGAAAAACACAAAAATTTCACTCAACGCAAACACAAAATCAGATCTCCAAATTGAAAAAACAGTCCCTCAAAGCCAAGAGAATCCGAAATACTCAAATGGACCATGTAATCTAGGCCCAAAATGAGACAAAGCGAAATTCGAATGAAGCAGAGAAAAAACACTCAAATAACGCAATAAAATGATAAAGAACCACCAAACGAATGTAGAGGAGCAATCAAAAGGTTGACTGAACAAATAGAAACCAAAAACTCCTGAGGGAGGCTTGACACACAAGAGCACCTAGATGCCCTAGGGCTAGAATGTGAAATCGGTGGAAACGGGAAAACAACCAAAGGACGAAGGTCACAGCCAGTCAAACAAGGCTCCAGAACACTCAAGCAGTTGAATAAAAAAAACCAAACACACTGATCAAGCTCAGGAAGGTCAAAACAGAGCAAACCCTAGTACCTCATAGGATTGGCACGACTGTGAGGCTGAAACTAGCACCAGAAACGCATTGGCGCAGGTAATACACTAGCAACCTACGCCAATGGGTGCGACAGTCAAGCTGTAAAGTGCGCCAGTCGAGTTTGCTATGGAAAAATAAAAATAGACAATCCAACAAGCGGACTAGTGATAATCAAGCTAACCACAAGCCAAAATCACAAAAAGAGCAAGCCAAAGAGCTGATCAAGCAAGAAGAATCGAGAAAAACCGAAAATACAAGACAATTCTCCAAGTGTTCAGTTCATAAACTAAACCGGAGATTGACTGAAGCAGATTTGATCTACTTCGCTAATGCAGAGCAATAGCGTTTCGAAGGCTATCTGACTAACTTCAGGCTCTGTTTGTAGCTTATAAAGAAGAACAACAACAAGCTAGGCATTCCCCAGTGGAGTCACCAATTTGTTGTGGAGGTAAATCCCCTCTGCGGATAGAGGCAATCCCTACTAGCCCAGACTGGGTCTAGCAACAATCGTGACACGCTATAGTGCAATTTCCTAATTGAAAATAAACCAACTAGCAATGAAGGCTTACCTGGAATCCAACGCTGTCGCTTGTAGAGAAAGTATCGCTCCCGTTCCTTAGCTCCGGCAGATCACAATCCTCACGATCTCCGTGAATGGACACCTGCACATGCAAGAAACAAAACAAACGCAAGCATAAAATCCAATATATGCAACTATATGTCAGTCAGAGAAGACATAACTCATCATCATAATCATCAACAAGAGTGGAACCATAACCAATAGTCACTTATCATTAATCAATCAAAGAAGAATACAACCATAGCTCTGACGCTGAATTCTCCTTCGGAGGGTCGCGAGCAGAACACGTCTCGAAAAATCCTGTCAGGGATGGGACAAACCTCTCTCTTCAGATGTCTCAACAATAATCTCCTTGCTTGGATTTGGCCTTAAGGGAATGAATCAAGGCTCTTGCAACATAGGGCTTTGATGGCTCTTGGGAACTTGGAGATTAGCTTGCAAAGGAGATGAGAAATATTTTATAGATGGAGGAAGGGGATTTGGGATCCCTATAATCATGGGATTGGCCCTATCCTCAAGGAAGCTTCCATGAGAGGTGGCAAACCACTTCCTCTACATGGAGATCCGGAGCCAAACCTCCCAACTCAAATTAGATAGAAGTTTATGGATTAGTTAGGATGAAACTTCCGCCATTTATTTAAAAAAAAACACTCCTTAAAATGGCTGGCGCGAGTGAGACTCTGAGACAGAGCGCCAATTGGAACGGGTACTGAACTGGAACGGGTACTGAACTGGATTCCCATGCCAATGAAAAAAGGGGTGTTTTTAGGTTTTTTCACAAAGAGTTGTCTTGAGGGCAATGAAAGTACATGTTTAGGGGAATGCCATGAAAGTGTTTTCGAGTTATGTTACTGCTCACAGGTCACGGAATGAGCCCTCCAATTGTGCAGGATGGGGAATTGCAGGGACGGTGACAAATTGCTGTGTAACAGTAGGTAGACCGATGATGAATTCCATGGAAATGCTCTCCCATTTCCCATAAAGAATATGAAGTGGCTGCAATAATCCTGCAGGATGGTTTTTTTCTCCTTTGTTTTGTTCGAAAACTATGCACTCCTTGATGTGTTGTAGTACATCCTCCTTGATACCCTTCCATGATAATCTCTCCCGTATGGTGTGATAAGTTTTGGTGAATCCTTGATGCCCTACAAGTGGGGAATCATGTGATGCTTGTTAAACCTTCTCCTTGAGCTTAGAATTTCTAGTCAAGAAGACTCGATCTCGGTAATAGATGACCTCATCCATCACTCTATACCTCTCATCAATTACCACCCCATCTAGGATCTCACATGAAAATTTGTCTTCGGAGTATTCTACCAACAACTGAGCCTTCCAATATGCATATATGCCCCTTAAGGACAATGCTACTAGCCTCCTGGATAGAGCATCTTCCACCACATTAATTTTCCCTTTGAAATAATCTATGTCAAAGTCATATTCTTGGATATTACTTGCCCATTTTTTCTACCTCTCCTGAAGTTGCTTTTGCTCAAGAAAGAAACAGAGAGTATTATGATCAGTCTTCACTCAAAATTTATTCCCCACCAAATATTTCTGGAATTTGGCCAAAGCATGCATAATAGCCAGCATCTATTTATCATATATGTGGTATAACCTCTCATGTGGCAGCAAATTCCACTCTCAAAAGATATAGGATGTCCCCCTTGCATAAAAACTGCCCTAATTCCTTCCCCTGATGCATCACATTCAAGCACAAAGGGTTGAGTAAAATATGGTAGAACCAATACCCGACAGCTACTCATTACCTCCTTAAGCTTATCAAAATCTCTCTGTGTTGTAGGTGTCCAACTGAAGGCTCCCTTCTTGGTTAGAGCTGTAAGTGGTGCTGCTAGTTGAGAGAACCCTTTTACAAACTTCTGGTAATAGGTACATATGCCTACAAATCCCCAAAGTTCTATGACATTATTTGGTTCAGGCCAATCTCTAATAGTAGTGATTTTCTCTTCATGGAGTCGTACCCCATCCACTCTAATGATGTGGCCTAAGTAAGGCATATTTATGAGCCCAAACTCGCATTTGGAGAGCTTAGCATAGAAATGTTTCTCCTTAAGAATCCGTAATATTTCCTCAATATGATGTAAAGTCTCCTCCCATGTGTGGTTGTAAATAAGAATGTCATCAAAGAAGAACAATACAAAATTCCTCAAATGACCACAGAAGATGTGGTTCATGCAATATTGGAATGTTGCTAGAGAATTGGTTGGCCCAAAAGGCATTACGAAGAACTCAAAATGCCCATAGTGACACCTGAACGTTGTCTTGGGGATATCTTGATCCCTCGCCCTGATTTGATGATATACATATCTCAAATCAATTTTGGAGAAATATTTGGACCCTCTTAGTTCAGCCATCAATTCATTGATCCTAGGAATTGGGTATCTATTCTTCATGGTCTTCTTTTTCAATGCTCTATAATCAATATACATCCTCAATGTGCCATTCTTCTTCTTCCCCAAGACCACTGAAGAGGCAAAGGGACTATTACTAGGCTGGATGTGTCCCAAAGCCATAAGCTCTTGAATGGCCTTTTCAATCTCATCCCTATAAGCTTTTGGGTGCCTATAAGGTGTGGTAACCATTGCTTGGATTCCTTGCTCTAACTCAAGAGTATGTTCAAATCCTCGGTTAGGAGGTCCCCCAGGTGGGATATCTCCAAAAAATGTAGAGTACTGGTCCAAGATAGATTGTACATCTGGATGTACTAATGAATCATTGCTCCCAACTTCTGACAAATGCAGTTGTACTACCCATTCTATGTATCCTCTACATAAATATGCTCCCATCATGTGGGCTAAGACAATATGAGGTGGATATGTGTGTATGCCTTTGCTTTTCTGATGTTTACCATTCCCCTTTTTTTCCATTCCATCTCCAAGGTTTCCTAATCAATGGTAACCTTCCCTAAGGTGATTAACCGCTGGACACCAAATATTACATTGGTGTCTAGAATATCAACTACAAAGAAGTGGTCCGTCAATGTGTAGGTTCCCATGGTGATGGTTAATGTTGGAACATATTTGGCACACTACATGGTTCTAGCTCCTGGAACCAAACTTGAGAAACCCTCAAAGTCATCTATGTGAATGCCCCTCCTTTGTACCATCTATGTATCAATGAAGTTATGAGTAGCTCCACTGTCTACCAAAACTCATACTCTTTGTCCCATAATAGTGCCTCTAAATCTCAATATTAGATACTTGGGAACTCCTCTTAATGTTGCAAGAGCCCTTCCCATTAGATAAAATTCCTTTACTACATCTTCTGTGGGAGGTACAACATTGGTCTTCTCCTCCTCATCAGAAAATATGTGAATGCAATGTTCTTTCCCCTCAACACATTGGTGTTTTGGCACCCATGGCTCTTGACAGGTGAAACAATGTTTCTTCTTCCTTAGATTCTTCTGATCATTGTTAATAGGTGTTATCCCTTGATTCGCATCAATAAATCTCTTGTTGAAAGGGTGTTTTAGTTTTCAACAAGGCATGTTCTAAATCCGTAGCCTTCTCCATATCTTCTTGGAGTGTCGTAGGTCTAGTGGATTTCACCAACCCATGCAATGGTTCAACCATCCCATCAATAAACATGCATATCCTATAGTTCATAATGATATCAGATACCATTACTAAAATATTAAGAAACTCATAAATATAAGTTTCTAGATCTCCCCTTTTCTTGAGCTTGGTTAGCTCAACAAAGTGAGTCTTTGGATACCTAGGATCAAATCTCTCTACGAAAATCCTAGTGAAATCTAAATATGAAGTGATATGAGCATTCCCAAGTGTAGATAACCCATGGAACCACCATTCATAAGCCTCACCTTCTATGTGCATTGATGTTATTTTGATATCCTCCATTTCAGAAACTCTGTTGAGTTGGAAATAAGTATCCAACTTCTCTACCCAAGCCTTGACTATGCACTTGGGTGATCCATCATAAGAGGGAAAAAAACCTTCCTAGGTTGCACTGTAGATCTGAGCTCTACATAAACCAACCCCTTTTATGGTGATGACAAGATCTCCTTCCATCCTTGATCCGATAGAACTCCTGAAAGCTCAAATTTTCTTTGAATGTTCGGGATTGAGATTCATATTCCACAAAATAATCACTAAGGGTTTCTTCCCTCAAGGGCCTTTCTTCCTCGCCTTCCATAGATAGGAATGTGGACATAGTGGAGTGTTTTGAAGAAGTTTTTGTTGTTGTTTGTTCCCATAAATGTGATGTGCCAAAGCTTTCTCCATGATGAAAACCTCTAGGGGATTCCTTCTGCCTCATCTCCTTGATGTATTTAAAAATGCTCTGCATAATTTGAAGAAGAATATTTTAGATCTCTCTCTCCTCCATGGCGATAGATATATTGACCCCACAAGCTGAGACAATATCAGAACTCTGATACCAATATAATATCCCTTTTCATGAAAATTAGAAAAAAATGTAGTTTTCAAAAAATTATGCTATAACAGGGAGGAACAACACTTGGATCTATTATTTTATGTGCTACATCCCTCAAATATAGAAGGGGATCAGAAAAAATTCATTCTAGCTATGTTAAACAGATCTCCCAAGCCCAATATAGGCTAAAAACACCCAAACCCCATGACTTTTACAACATAGAATTTCTGAAGCATAGGATAGTGCAGTTTCATGATGGTTTTTGGTACATAAAAATGGAAATAAATGGGTCAGATTATATATTAGTCAAAGAGCTGATAAAATGGAGATCTAGTCCCTTTTATACAACCTTCAGATAACCCAACAAGGGTTTCTTGAAAGCATGAAGTAAAAAAAGTAGATCTATAGATACATGACTGCAAAATTACGCTATCTAATTGCAGCTCTGCATACATATGGCTAGAAAATACAAGAAAGGGCTGAAATCACTCCTTGATAGCTTTCCAGGAGAAATATTGACCCTTTCCCTAGGAAACTAGATCACAAACAAGGGTTTTAACACCACCACTGCAATACCATGAAAAATAATGCAGTTTTTCCAAGGGACTGCGCTATAGTTTTAGGTGGCTTCCTGACGCAATGTTTGATAGTGGAAATATAGCCTAGAATGATCCTCTCATATCCCTTCACCAAGCTCTCCAATAAATATTTTGGAATTCCCACATGAGCATACCTTGCACTAAACAATGCAACAAACCTAACTAAACAGCTGAAGTATGCAAGAAGTCATAAGACTCAATCATAAAAAATATTCTAAATGCCGCTCATGGCTGCCATCTCTTCCATTTTATTCTTTGTGAGCCTTCTCATCCTTGGCCCCACTCATTCATGAGGTTTCTTCCTTGCAAAGATTCCTCCTCTAAAACTATGTTGTTCCCACTAGTTCTATCTTCTCCTTTGGTAGCGTTGTTGATTTGGTCAATATGGATCTAGTCCACATGCATTGCCCCCTTTCACACCCAAGGTGACTTTATTTTTCCTACCTAAAATGATCTACCTTCACATTGGAAGTGTTTTATTCCTACTAAAGATATTTAAGGGTCTCCCTACCCCATTTATTCTTTTAGACTAAAAAATAGACCAACGTATAATATTCCAACTAGCAATAAGCTAATTGGGAATATTACATACATGCCCTGGCTCTTCCTCCTCTCACATTTTATGTTTTTATTATTTGTTTTTTCTCTTATAAACCCTATTTTTTCCTTCATTCAAATGTTTTTCTTTGTTTCCAGTGATTTGATGACTAGGATCCCCTATCTCTGTTTCTAGAACTAGGGTTTTAGCACTAGTTGCAAACCTAACCATTCTTCGTCTTCTTGGTGCAGGTTTTACCACATTTATTTTTGTTAACTACTCCATTTTTTTATTTAATTCAAATACGTAAAATATCTTAATTAAGCCATGGTGGGATATATCATGAGGTAATAACTCTTCCCTAGTTCTAGCCTTAGTATCCATTTAAAATAAACTTTGAAGCAGGAAATAAGGTAGACTCATCTTGTCAAACCTAGTTAAATGACATAAAAATATCATATGACAAACACAGATTTTTGAATACCTACCTTCACATGTGAAGAATAATTTCATAATGTTTAATGTATTAGGCCATTCAGGATTCAACATCTTTTGAGGGATTCCCGTGCTCATATTCGGTTTTTGATGCTATCCTTTTAAGAAGAAATTGAGATCCATGTTCTGCATCATTTTTTGCATGAACAAATTCTCACCCTCGGTAGGAAATCATGTGGCTTCTTCCATCGAATATTAAGTTAGTAAAAACTCCATCTCTATTATCTGAGCTCTATTTCCATCAAAATAATGAATAAAATCATAACACCAACTCATATTATATCCATTAAACCACTGAAATATCAGATCCAATCTTACATTTATGAATAAAAGTATAACTTCATCACAAACCTCAAACCATACTCCATCAAGTTCAAATTGTATTACATGAACTAAATTTCCCATTTCTTGACTAAGAAAACTGAAAACATTACCACGTGTTGTAAAAACTACTACAAACATTATTGTTTGCTACCAACAAGTCACTTGGGTTTGATAAAAACAATTGGTTTGTGCACAATTCTAGATTCAACACTTTTCTTCTCCAAACCTCCTTTAATGCTTTGAAACTACCTCAAATCATCACCCAAAGGATACCTTAAAAACTCATTTTTTCTTAAAATGACCCAAAGGATACCTTAAAAACTCTTTTTTTTTTTTTTTTTTGTAGGTGCTACAAAAATATTTCACAACGCGGCCCTATAGGTGCTATGATTTTTTTCGTAGCATGATACAAAAATATTTTGTAATGCCATTTATTTTTTGGCATCCAATTGGTGCAAGACCTATGTATAAATTTTTGGAATGACAATAACAACTTTCTTAACATGTTTCTTAATCCTTATGCCACCTTTCACATCAACCTTTACCTAGTTCTATACTTAAACCCTCCTTGTTTGTAATAAAACTCTTAGCTGATTTGCAAAATAATTTGACCCTTTTTCGTTTTGAAAATACCAACTTAGTGATAACAGATTCTATTGTAAATCAATGTAAAACTAGATCATGAGTATTTTATAAACTCTTTGCAAGAAATATCTTTCTTGGAATCTTTCAAGTTGTGATACATGGATTGGAAACTAAAGGCTCACATACAAGTTTCAACTTCATCATTCTAGCTTTCAAATACAAAGGTGAAAGGAAGGAAACTGTGGTATGTCAAAGACGTTTTTTATGTAGATCGCGAAAAGGGGGAGTACATAGACTTGTAGTTCCTCTTTATACTTTTGAAGGAACAAAATATTCATAGTAGGGAGGAATTATCCAGGAGGATCCAAAAATGCCTAAAAATAAAATTCCTCAATTCTCAGCAAAAGAAACATCAAATAAAATATCTCATCGCAAGGAATCTAATGGTGCAAGATGTGCCTCAGGATTTAATTTATATGTGAAATTTATCCCAATCAAAGTTATAGTGAAACTGAGAAAAAGGAAAAATTTATTTAGCACCAGATAAGTTTGATCAATGTAATATTCCTAAACTACCACGCAGCTAATTTGAATATTAATGTTTTATTTTATAATTTAGATAAATGAATAAGTGGGTAGGGACACCCATAAATCTCTTTAGTAGGAATAAAATCCCTCTTAATGTGAAAATGGATCGTCATGATAGCTCGATAAAGCAGCTCCATGTGTGAACAGGGGAAAAAGCATGTGGACAAGGTCAATGTTGACCAAATCAATAGCGCTGGTATAGACAAAGTGGATCATCAATGTGAAACAACGTAGAGTTAATGGGAGATAGTCTCCATCAGAATAGTGTATTTAATGAGTGGGACCCAAGGTGAGAAGGCTCACAATGCATATAAGGAAGGGAAAGGAAGCCATAGAATGCATGTTAAATGATTATTGATTTTGATCTTTTTAAATCTGGGTTTGTCAAGTGACATTTCTATGCATGCTTTTGTTGTTTAGCAGGGTCTGCTGTACTATTTAGTACAAGGGTGTTCCTGAGCAGGAATCCCACACTCATCCTCAAGGGACTTTGAGTTCCTACTTAGGAGAGATTATTGAGTTGTATATTCCACATCCAGGCATCATGCCAAGCTTCATTCTTCAACTGCAGCGTAGTTTCTGTTCAGATTTGTGTTGTGTTGCAGGGTGTTGCAATGGAGGATTGATATGGCCAATTTATGAGCTATTTTTCAGTGGAGGAAGAATTCCTTCCATTGGGAGGCCATCAAGGAAGTTCCAGGAGTTGTATTGCATATTTTTTCACTAGGAAAACCTATTTTCACTTCATACAGTGTAGTTTCCCTCAAGGACTGCGTTATTTTATTAAGTATTTGCAGTGGATTTTTCAATGCCTCATTTGGGGTGTTTGATTTTTAGTGAAGGGATCAATTTCTCATTTGAAGGATCTCTTGGAGGAGATATGTTCATTTATATATCAGTTTTAGCCAGCTCTTTCAATTTATTAAATTTAAGCTACAGTTCAGCCCTAGGGCTGCATTCAGTCATTTTGAATTTTTGGGCATTTCCGGAAACCCTTTCTAGATTGTCTAGAAAAAGTGTTTGGGAGCCTAGATATTCACTCCTGAAATTATTTTAGATATATAACAGCAGATCCATATTTTCATATATTTCTTCTAGCATTTTATGCCCTGAAACTGCGATATCATGGCTCATGGAATTTGTATAGCAGTGTATTTCATGTATTAGCATATTTTCTTACCGAAGGCTTGTTTTGATTTTCCTGAGTGACTTGATCCTCAAGATCTTGTGCATCTTATTTGCTGATATGTTTAGTAATATTGTTGTGCATTTGTCTCATGTAATGGTGTATTTATTTTATTCACTTCTATTTCCAACATTTTTTTTCTATATTCCTATATTTTCCATTTAGGAATATTATAGTGGCATCATAGCATAATCTTGGCTCAGCCTGTGAGTTTCAGCCAATATACTATCAAAGGGATAAGCAGAAGAAGATAAGAAGAAGAGATATAAAATGATTGAAGGAACGATCTTTGCCTCATATATTTTTAGTATGAAGAACCTCTCCAAGGAGGTCAAGAAGATGAGATAAGAGAGATGAAATGAGACCTCTAAAGGGTTTCAAGATGAGGAAGGCCCATGCACTTCCTATCAACAGAAGAAAGAACCGGTATTGCATAGAGCTCCAAAGAAATACACTATGATATTTTCGTTTGAAAAAGAAGATGAAAGGCATGGATATGGGGGGAACTTAGATAATGAGATTCTAAGTGATTATCTTGAAGAGTACAAGTCTCAATCAAGGGCTTTCAAGGAGAATCTGACTCTCCAACAATTTATTCAGATCAAAGAAGAGAGGAGGCCTTGCAGCTATAGAAGGAGAAAGCAAAATAGATTTCTATAGTCTACATTTGATGGGTCATCCATATGCACAAAAAGGGCTTGGAGAAAGGAGTTGGATGCATTATTCCTACTACATCTAGTAGTATAAAGAGAACTTGTTGAGATTACAACACTGCACCTTGAGGGTGAGGAAAACATTTGGTGGTTCATCCATTTGAGTCATGCAAGAGTGACTGCATATGCAGATTTTACTCAAAGTTTGATCAAGAATTTTGATAAGAAGAAGCCAAAGAAGTAAAGGGAAGTTTTCCATATTATTATTCCGAAGGAAGAGAAGCTTCCACCACCACTTATTGTAGGATCACTTGCATCAGGAGAAGGAAAAATTGCATCATTGCAATGTGGTCTTGATATCTTCACTTTTAGAGTCCCATGCATTATTCAAGAGATGCATGAAGAGGAGGATACTTACACCAGCACTGGTTCAGCATTAGAGGAGTAGCTATCATCACCACCAGTAGTTGGAGGAGTCATTACACTAGAGGGAGTGAAACTTGTAGTAGTACAAGATGTTCCCAATCTTTACCAAGGTATGCAAACATTTCCACTTCCTATTATTTCAGCACATCATATGGAGGACTGTGAAAACATGCCATCAAGGAAAATGAATGAGCTAGGGTCAAATCAAATTGCTGATTTGAAGCAATAGGCTATCATTGTGTAGAGGAACCTTGACTTGTTCAAGGAGGAGAAATATATTCATCCTAGTTATTCATTGTTGATCTACACACAACACTTTGGGTTGGAGTGTATATTCTTGGAGGATAGGATGAGAATTATCATAATCAATCCAAAGTTGAACTATATGTTTATCATTGTGCATGATCGTGAGACAATAGATGCATCATCATGGAGATCAACAACGTTTTCATTGAGCGGTAGTGATGAGTTGGGGGCCCAGCTAGTATTGGGGCATTCCAATGACCAATATACTTGTGTGTCAGTGGATATGAATATGATTGATGGAAGACATATTATGATGGATGATATATCTCATTATTATGATAGATCCTTCTTGATGTGAACATCACAGTTCAATGAGAATTTTTTGCCTACTTTGGATCCTTATGGGGTCAACTTGGTCATTGATGAGTTCTCTTCATTTGGAGATCTCCAGGAGATTGTAATTCAACACCCCATGAAGTGAAAAGGTAGTAATCTAATTTGTGAGGATAGTATTTTCAATTGGAGGGATACTAATTTTGAGCATGGTAGGAGACACCCTCATTTGTATGAATGGGTGTGGATGGTGAGCCACTTGCATATCTATGACATAGGGCAGTAGGAGGCATGGCTATGATGGCTACTCTTAAAAGAGTTTGGCCATCATGTGACATATCCTATTTCAAAGGGTATGTTTTGGTTTCATTCATTGCATGGCACCCATATGATATGACAACAAAAGATTTGGTTTTATGTGGCATACTACAAGTCAATCATCATTATTTTACTCCATGACTTGTATGATGATGAGAAGAGGAGGAAAAGAGAGTTTTTGTTGCTTTGGATACTCTTAGGAGAGTATGGGTTGATTTTCCCCCATACTTTGCATGATGTTGCAGGAGCATATGGTGGCACAATCATGGTGCAAAGAGGATCAGGAGGTACTTCCACTTTGGAAGGAGTCTCCCATATGTAGCAACATTATGGTATGTGACTTTGGCATTGGGTATGTCAAAGAGAGGAGTTATGATATGACATTGTTATCACTCTAAAATTTCCAAAAGTTTTTTCTCGAATTAAAAAGAAAAATAATAGGTAACTATCTACCAGTTTTCGAGATTAGGATCTAGCCTTCCTAAACTCAAAGAGGGCTCTCTCTTAATGATTTAACTTTGTTTGTTTAATAGATTTTAGGCTAGTTGTGTATGCTTTTTTTAGATTGAATTTTATTTGGTTGGTGGAATTAATGATTTATATGAATAGGTTATTTTCCATTTTTCATTGGGCTATGGAGTCAATATACTTTGAAATCAGAACAAAATCAAATTATAAAGAAAGTGTTACAGGGCAGGATAGGTGAGCAATATCATATCTCAAGGCTGAATGGTGAAGTGATTTTTCAATCGAGATCAAGGAGAAATTAAGAATTCCTTAAACCAGATAATGAAGAAGGATGAATAATTCAATCAGGATTAGAGAGAAATTAAGAATTCTCTAAACCAAATATCAGAAGAAAACATAGAAATGTATAACAGTTCAAAGAAGAGCGTAAAGTTTAAGCAAATTCTGCAGTAAAATCTTGTTATAAAATTCAAATTTAGAACACATTTAAGTTTATGGAATACTTAGAAAGAGAACATGAACACTTGAAATTTATACTTCACTAGGATAGCTCAATACATGAATCATGTAAAGAAGTTTCTTTATAACTTGTTTTGTCTGTCAACTAGAAATGGTACAATAACCCTCACGCAATAGATGAGTCAGCTACGGAAATGTTCAGAAATCTTCACTTGATACTTCAAATGATGAATTATTTATACAAATCATTAAAAAAAATATCCTTTCAACTAACTAGGATTTATTTAAGGAAAATAAAATATCTTTATGAAAAAATATAGTGACACCTTTCAAATGACTGATATCTGGCCCTATTTTCTTTTATTGTTGTTATGTGTTTGTTTCTTTCATTTGTCTTTCTTTCATCTGTCTTCATTTCATCTGTGGGTTCTTTCACCTGTCATAGTAAATCACACCATTTCTCCCATTTTTCTTCATCTGGGATGTTGATCTTCATCATATTACTGTAAATCTCATCTACCTCTAGAGGTAAAAGATTTTTTCTAAATTTTGAAGGAGCTCTTTGCCTATGGGAAAGCCCTTCATTGAGGAATGGTTGAAATTTTCTTTGGCTACTTCCCTTAACTTCTTTTCATTTTCTTTATGTCTCATGATTTTTTCATTTATTACTAAAGGATTAGGTAAACCCTTTCATCTCAATATATCAAACTTGTTCAAAAACCTGTTCACTGCGAGTTCCATGGTTTGACATTTTTCCTCAAGATGTATCATCATATTTCTTTTGGAGATCACTTTCTTCACTTCTAGTATAGTCTTTGTTCTGTCAGCTATCTTGAGTTCTTCTAACTCATATTTATTTTTGGAATTAAGGAATTTGATTATTTTAGAGGCTTCCTTTGGTTTCTTTCCAAGACTGGTTTTGACCTTTTGAATTGCATCACTAGCTTCCTTCGCCAAGCCATTCTTCTCAAATATAAATTGTATATAAGGCCAAAAATCATTAACCGATTTAATGATATTGGCCCACAATTGTTGTTTTTCTTGGGCTAAAGGCTCTTTTAGTGACAAATCCTTTTCTAGCTTGTGGATTTTGTCAGTTAATCTATTATCTTTTAGTACTCCTGCTTTATGCATTACTTCTGCCAATTTATTTCCATCTTCTAATTTATTTACTTTTTCTTGGAGCTTGTTAATATTTTTAGTCTTAGTGGACATATCTTCCATTTCTTTGATCAATCTACTAGCCTCATCAACGGGATGGGCTGTTGGTATTGCTGATTTTGTTGTCGATGTAGTTACTGGAGCTGATGTAGATACTGGAGTTGATGTAGTTACTAGAGCTGATGTTGACACAACTGCTGATGTAGATGTTATAGGAATAGCAATAATGGGAACTACTTCCATATTGTTTTTTTTTTCCTGCACAATTTTATCCATTTCTGTCTCCATTTCCTTTAGTTGAGCTGTCAAGTTGATGATTAGAAATTCATCGTTTCATCCTTTTGATTGTCTGTCTCCAAAACCTCCTTGGTTTTGGATGTTAAATAGATGGTAATTTTAGTTGTTTCTTCAGTGCAGCTATGTCTGCATTTTTATTCTTTATAAGTTCTTATACTACTTTGATGTCTTTTGGATTATAACCAAATTCTATTACCAAATATTCTAGTGACTTAATCATGTTATCTTTTGCTTGTGATTAGATTTTCTGTAGCTTTAACTGTGATTGTATATTTGCTAGAAAATTATGTAACTTTTGGACACTTAGAGCTTTGTGTGTCATGGTTGAATAGATCATCTTTCCTACCTGCTTGTAAAATTCAATCTGATCAATTGGATACACATCCTTGGCAAGAAATTCAAAGTTTGTCTTTTTATAATATTTTGAAGTTTTGGGGGCCTATACCTTTGGTTGTATAAATGTCATCTAAATCTTCCTTTTTTGGAGTTCAAAAGAGGAAACCAATCTACTCTGATCACTAGGAGTTTTATTCCAGTATTGTGCATATGTAACAACCTTCAATGCTTCATTTTTTATTTTAATCTCTTTATATTTCTCCATGATATATTTTTCTTTCTCAAATGGTTTGATCGATGGTGAAATCTTTGCACACTTTTTCTTTTGAATAATGTTTTCACTGGAATTTGATGGCAGAGGTGTTTCTTCTGAATGTGTTGTAGGTGCATCATCCCTGATAACAATATATGTTTCAAAGGTTTCTTCCTACTCTAACAGTGGATTTAGCTTTGCTCTCTTTTTTTACATAAGATTGAACTTACTATCAGATTTAGTTTCTGCTGAATAAGAGCCTGTTCTCTAGCCCTTTTTTAATTTCTATCCTGTGGGGCTGGAGTAAGTAGGATGGAACTAGTATCAAGCTTCTTTTCCACCTCTTGTAGATTTTTTTCCAACCACTCCAACTAGTTGGAATATTCTCAATTTCAAGCTTAGATTCATGGATGAAAGGGGTGAGTTTAAACTTAATTCTCAATTTACTTATGACACCCAAGGGGTCATACGACCATTTGAAACTGTTTCTTAACTTGAACTCTTGTAGGCATCTATATGCTTCCTTTCAAACATTCCTACCGTTGCATATAAAAAGCCCTAGTTATTTTTTTATCTTGAACTGAGTTTTATTTTTGGTTGAAAGAAAACTTATCTCATCACAATTCAAGATCTACCCGATGTACTCTAAAGAAAATATCCTCATTTGGAGGTATCTAGGAAGTTTGTAAGGAACTATTTTTCTCCCTTACACTCTGATCTCTCTATGATTCTGGTATAAATACCAGTCTCCTGTCTTGCTCTGATCAGATAAGTGTAGAACCTTTTTTATTTCCTCACTGTTTCTGGGCAAAATGTTATTTCTAAGCATATTAACCATTAGATATACAAAAGAATCAATAAAATTTTTGAAACTAAATTCACTCAAATCGTTTCTGATCAAGGATGTCCAAAGATAACAGACTGGGGATTACCCTCTCTGTCCAGTTTTTGTAGGTTGACTGCAAACCTTTCTGACTGAAAATATATGAACAGATGAAATAATACTAAGGATTATTTCAACACTACTTCTTCTGGCAATATGATCAATTGTTCATGTATGGCACCTGCTATGAATTGGGAAAAGTGGAAAGTTATAGATGGAGGCTGACCTGGGAAAACGATAGAGAGGAAACCAATGATGGATTCATCTACATGCTCATCAATGAAATATCCTAAAATATAGGAAAACATGGTCATAATTTTCTTAGTTATTTCTGGAAATATAGTAGCAAAGTATGGTGGGTTGTTTTTTGGAAATTGAGTTGATTCAGGGAGGAAAGTCTGAAAGATTTGAGACTTTTTATGGAAATTTAACTTTATGTAAAGCTTTGTAAGTGTCTCAATGGAGAAAGGCACTCCCTCTGGTTATAATTGAATCTGCATCATTTGATTAATAGATTGGGCGGTGATAGTAAATAGGATTTCTTGATCAAGGGTGACTATGGCTCTTTCATTTGGAAAATATTTGAGTTGGCACAGTCTGATGACTTTAGGGAATTGGTAGGTCTGTGGAAATGTGTATTTGGGAAAGTTAGAGTCCCACGGATGAATATCATCTGCCTGATCAGAAAATTTGTCATGGCTCCAGTAATGAAGCT